>JAUCNO010001851.1:15198912-15218783 GCA_032353835.1 Enteromius viviparus
AAATTCTTATTATGGTATTTTAATTATAATGATATTTTAAATAGCATTAGATTTTTATTACTTTAATGCATCTTTTTGGTTTAATTACGATCAGATTTTTTCTAGATCCTGCTAAATTTATGTTTTGACCTCACTATTCGGGGAGCAGACACAGTCTTTATACACTGGACAGTGTAAGTACTATCGTCTAAGCGTTCAGAACAATAGGCAAGAAGTCTACTGAACCTTTCGTGCCCACGTGGATAGGTGGGAAGTGGTCCTGACACGTTGATCCTGGTCACGGGCGACGTGCTGCAAACGGTCTCGATCAGGCTGCTGAAGTCCCTCTTCAGAACCTCCGTCTGCTGCAGCCTGGTGTCGTTCACCCCCGCGTGTAGGACGAATAGTTCCCATCTCCCATCCAGGGCCTGTAAGTGGTCGACCACTCCCATGGCCAATGCTTACAGTCCTGCAAGTTGAAATTCCTTTCTTAGAGATTATCTCTATGTCAGAAACAACGGCTTGGCTTCTCCAGTAGCGATGCAATCACTATTGGTCCCTGCGGGTGCCAAGGTAAACAAATTTGAGCTGGGTCAGTGGGAAGGTTGCTTTCTTGCATACCATTTGTTGACACGCAGTTGCTTGCCAAACATTTGCAGTGCTGTTGGTTGTGACGGGGTTCAGGTTGCGCTTTCCATTGGACCCCAGTCTGTTGTCACAACATAACTTGTAATGATGGACACTTGTAGGAGTGGATTCATTATGTCGTTATGACAGATTGGGGTCTTGTTCGGAGCCCGTATTTGATCTGATTAAGAGAAAACGCCAATGAAATTTGGCTAGTGGTATTTGCATCCCAAGCCACTTCCCATCACACAGGTATATATATGCTACAGGTACAACCACTCATCTGGTTTTGCTGAGAAGCCAAAAATTAGTTGCTGGCGCCCAGCGATGGTTCAAGTTTGTGGCAGGAGATATAACAGCTCCGTTTTCTATGAGTGTCCGTCACTATGAGTTATGTTGTGACGACAGACTGGGGCTATCTACGTAACTGTGATGTTTCTGTGAAAGAACTAATTATTAGGTGCATAATAAGCATTATGTTGCATTATATTGCATTAAGGCTTATATAGAATGCTTCAAGTGATACTGTTATAGTCAACCTTACACAACTGTTACATTAAAGCTTTTTTATTATTGTTATTATTCTTTGACAAGCAAGACTTTTTTTTCATAATTCATTCTTTGTAAGCATCAGTCCATGCCGATTAGGGTTTCATTCTCACACTCTGCATGATAACCAGTCCCTGTGCTGTTTTAAGGCAGCTCTGTTGAGAGGTCTCTGGATGTCTCAGCACTGCCCCTTTAAAGGCTTGTGCTGAGCCGCAGGGAACCGCGCAGAATGGGGGCAGACTTTATGTGCTTCTGTCATGTTAACTTAACGTCACGCGTCACCAACAGAGGCAGCAGTTGCAGAGCGATACCTGCATAGAAAAGCAGTCTATTCTTCAAACGCAGTGTCCTCCTCCAGAGTTTCAACAGAACATGGAGCAAAACCTTTGCTGTGCCAAAAATGCCAAACTTACATGATATGCAAACAAAAACATATGCAAGGGTATTGATTGTTAAGAAATAAATGCAAGCATGAATTCAAGAATGGATGGCCTGGAAATCAGTGCCTATTAATGACCTCATTCATACACACTATTATTGGTTGACTCCATTAAACTGGGTAATAAGGGCATAATACCAACAGTAACTATCCCCATATCACATGTGGGCAGTATAAGTTAGCTGTCATGGTAATATAGTCTCTTATTCCAAAACATTTTTGTTTTGTATTCCATATATAAATGAAGCATAGTGTTCAGCTTTGCGTTGCACCAACATGCAGAAGAAGAAAGGTAAAAAAAAACAACCTTTCGATAAACCTTTTACCCATTTTACCGTTTTACACATATTTAAAGGATGTATTCGTGGTGGTTTATATACATGTGTGAACTCAGGCTAGGGCATCACATGACTCTTCTCCTGGGTTACACACACACACAGTCAGTCATAGCCAATCTTGTCAGCCTGGTCTCACTCACACTCCTAAGGGGTCTCCAGCCTCTGAATGCAGGGGCCATGATGATTGCATTGGTAGGGCTGCCATCTACCCACACATATTATACAGATGCAAAATCACATTAGAAAGAATGCATTTTCTGGCATTCAAGCACTCTTTTTATTAAACCCACTTACCGAGCAGTCTAAATGTGGATTTACATTAGAGTTGATATGTTTTCAGACTTCTAATTATTTTATTTGCAACTACAGTTTAATACATTTTATTAATGCATGCGTACAATATTATATTTACATACAATTTAACAACAATCACGGACTTTGCATATGCTTTAGCGTCTTTAAAGCATGTAAAAAGATGATCAAATATAATTTTAAATGTATTTTAAAAAGTAAAACGTTCAATTTCGGGTTAATGTTTTTTATATGCTGATCAAGGCTCTATCAATTTGATAAAAAATGGATTCTTATTTTAAATAGTAAGTCTAAAGTTTAAATAATTAAATGAAACTTCATTTAATGAAGTCTTCATCGTCACACTCCTTCAGAAATCCTGATATTTTATATCAATGTTAAATAATTATTAATTATTTAACTTAATTAAATAACAACGTCAATAATTGTTTTTAGAACTAGTGATACTTTTTCTTTGATTCTTTAATGCTTGAAGGGTAAAAAACTGCATTTATTTAAAATATGCATATTTTATAACAATATAAGTCACTTTTTACTTATTATTTATACTTATTATTTTTATTCATTTAACACATCCTTGCTGAATAAAAGTATAATTTCTTGGGAAAAAATGAAAAAATAAATAAATAACATATTTACTAACCTCAAACTTTAGTGTAGTAGTGCTGATTGTTACATAATATTTCATTTGAATAAACACTGTTCTTTTTAACAAAGAATTCTTTAAAAAGGATCATTATTTTAAATTGCAATAATACATTTTGTTTTTATATTTTTGATCCAATAGATACAGCCTTAATAATCATAAGAGACATTCTAAATCTTACACCCAAACAGCTGTGTAATGTCTCTTTACCTTGGCATTGACTAACTGCACCATGTTTGATCAAATGAATAATACACATAAACCACTGTCCTGTTTACTTCATGTAGTTTAAAATCTATATTAAACATGAGACAAGTTCATAGGGTGAGTGAGGGTTGGCAGGGCCTTTAAAGGCAAGTCCATCTCTAAACAAAGTGTGCAGCACACCTGCAATCACTCATGTTTCTGTACACAGCTGTACTGCGCAACGTCTTTTCTCTTTGTATCTGACCAGTGGGTTCATATTGAAACCAGTAATTAAAGTGTTGGCTGGCAGTAATGGAAAATCTGAGATTGTAATCAAGAACAATCTCTTGTTCTTGTACTCTTCTAGACCTAAGTCACTGAAAAAAAAAAACATTTAGATTATAAGCCCCAGACCCTGATAGTTAACATCTAATCTCAGAACAGTATTAAAGTGTTTGTGTATTTACAATGAGAATACACATTTTAATCATTACATGAGAAAGAGTTAACAGTGTACTAAGTCAACATAGAAAATCACCATGATTCAAAAACCTGTTAGCTAGGAAGATGTTGGTTGCTAAGAGACAAATTTGTCAGATATATATAGGATCAGAGTGTGACTAGTTACGTATACACTGCAAAAACTGGATATTATATATTATGTTATATATACCTTTAATATTTAAATACTCAAATTTTAATATTATTTTGCTGTAATTGCTTTTTCCAAAAATCTTAACAAAAAAAAATCTACTTTGATAATAATCAGAAACATTTCTTGTGCAGCAATTTAGCATATTAGAATAATTTCTGAATTACTGAAGACTGGAGTAATGATGCTAAAAATTCATCTTTGATCAAAGTAATTAATTACATTTTACGATATTGCTGTTTTCGTAGTATTTCGGATCAAATAAATGCAGCTTTTGTGAGCAGAAGAGACTTCTTTAAAAAAAAAAAACATCATATCATATTATATCATATCATATTGCATTATTCTCTGCTCTGTCATACTTATTTTAATGTTAACATAATTACATTCAGGTTACATTCACAATGAATTTGAAACTCACGAGGTAAAATTGTAAAAATTCTATATTGTATATAGATACATTTCAGATTGTATCTACTTTAGAAGTAGAAAGGGTTTAAAGCTGTTGAATGGATGTTATAAATCTACATTATACATTTAATGTTACACAATATTATTCAAAATTGAAAATGATATATATGACATCTTCATGTGTCCAGTCAGAAGCTATTTTTGCCCATGAGTCTTTACTAGTGGAAAACATGTAAATATCCTGCTGTGTAGAACCATTAGACAAGCTGCTGTGGAAACCAATTAGAGAAGCCATTCTCTCGCCATGGTAGCAGCAGAATCCCTGCATGGTTGTCATAGCAACCAGCTTGTCTAGATGACTTCAACAGAGTGTAAAATGCAAATGCTTTTCCAAAATGCAGTCTGTCAGAATTAATCCTTCTCTTTCTGCTGATTTGGTACAGTTCAGCCTTAAATTATTTGTTTTATGTTCATAAAATGTAGGAGAAACAGCTCTCAATTATCACACGTAATAATGTCAGTGTTGCAACCTTGTAACATTTGTCAAAATCACTAACTTTCTAAGATTATACAGTGTTGTGTATCTTATGCATTACAGAGAATAAAATACAAAATTACTATCCTTTGGAAAATGTTAAGCTTGTTAAACATAAGGATTCCCTGTGACTGCCAAACAATTGCCACTGTCAAGGTGCAGATGTATGAAGGACATTGTCAGTATGCTCCTTCTACCATTAGTGGTTCAACCATAATATAATGAAGCTACAAGAATACTTTTTGTACAGAAAGAAAGCATTATGTACCCAGTTCAGTGGAAAGATACATCTTGTGCCTTGATTTGTACATACAGCATTTTTCCATTGTATCTAACACAGAACAGCTTACACTACGGTGATGCAATGTTCCAAATCGTTGAATAAAGCTGTTATTTTTGTTCTGTTTCCATACAAAAAGTGTTCTTGTAGCTTACAGTTGAACCACTGATGGAGCATTCAGATGATGTCTTTCTTACTCTTCTGCACCTTGACAGTGGCAATTGTTTTGCAGTTAATGTAACAGTCACAAGCCTCCCGGTTTTGTCTATAATAACTTAAACTGTGTTTCAAAGACAACCAATGCATTTATGGGTTTGGAACAACATGGGGGTAAGTGATTAATGACGAAATCTTAATTTTGGAATGGAGTAACCCATTAGACTTTTCTAATTACATCCTAAATGAAAGTTTGTGTTTCCGAAATATATGAATGTGTATTGTGTATATTTGTTATGTCTATATAAATACAAACAAATGCAAGAATATATTTAAGATATATATATATTTATATATTAAATATAGTTATATATAATCTGAAATATAGTAATATTAATATATAAATGTCAATACGTGTAAATATTTTGAAACTATATACTGTATGTGTGTGTACATACAAAATGAATAAACAAAGTACACGTACATATTTTATGTAAACAAAATTTTTTTATTTCAGAATCGTGATCAATTATTTTGCACTATAAAAACATCTGCTTGGTTTTGATTACCATGTCTATTTGAGCTGAAATTATGTTTTGTAAACCAGGCTATCTTGCATTTAAATAAAGGGCTTTCTATATCATCTCCAAACAGAAAGCAGCTGTCAGAGCTTATTGTGCCTAAACTGTCAAATACACACACGTTTATGTTAAACCATGCATAAGCTACAAAAATAGCCAGTTATGTCTGTGAAGGTAAACAGATGTTGCATGTATATATATCTGTGGCAGCAGTGTAATATACGAGAAATAAATGCACTGCTCTTGCTCTTGTCTCCTCTGAGGTCTTGGTGCTAGTTAGAATACTTTAATTGAACTTTTGCCATGCTGATAGAACTGCGTCGCTTGCAAAAACACAATGGCAGCGTTGTGGGTAGAAACAAGAAAACTTGCTGAAAATTACTGTATTCAAGAATTCTTCTCCTTCGCATCATCCTAGGGCGCTATAATGGGGAGTAACATGACACTTTTGTGCACGTTCCTCTGTTGCATAGACAGTTTTACAAAAGTCCTTGCTAAGTTTCTGGGCCTAGGAACATTTCAGTTGCATGGCTGTCTATGAAGGGTCAGGAAGTGCTAGGATGTCATGAAAAATGTCTTCTATTTCGAGATAAACAAGGTCTACAGGGGGAGTAATTTATAACAGAATTAAAATTTTGGGATGAACTATCTAATATTATTATACTATTAGTGATATGCATGATAATAAGCATCTAGTTCATAGTAATAATTGACCCTCAAATTAGAGTCTTACCAAATGTTTTAATTATTTTATAATTAATTATTTAAACATTCTCATCTAGTAAATGATTGGAAAAGTCATTGAAATTCAGTGTTTAAGATGAGTAGGAGCTCATTTACTATAACAAGTCACCATAAATCTATCAGATATCTAGTGCATACAGAACTTATCCTGTTCTCCTGTGATCTAAATTATTATCGTGATTCATGTATGTGACAATTATGTGAGGGAAGTAAAATCTTCACGTTTCACAAGAAAGTTTATTTTAGAACACAGAATTTCCTTTTTTAGTCTGTAATTATCACTCTCATTGATAGTTTCATTAATTTAAGCTTTGCTGTTCTTTGTGACGGCCTTAATTGTGTACTTATCTGCTCAAGTGCACGGTTTTCCTCTCTGAAATTTCTCTTGTGTCTAATAAACACAGCCTACCCAAAATAGCCTCACTTGCTCTTCAGAGAGCAAACCAGCTTCACTATGAGATGCTGAAGTCTCCATGACAACACCAGAAACTTAGCAGCAACACGAGTTTCTCTAAGAGTTTGTCAGAAGGGATGGTCTTTTCCTATGATGAGAAATATTGAACAAATGTATTAATTAATTCATTGATAAAGTTCATGTGTAGTGGTGTCTGACATATAAAGATTGATAAGTTCTAGTGCTATTAGCATTATAACACTGTAGAATAGGGAACACTCATTCACTATCAGTGACAACTTTTCCCTCAATAAATTCCAGATTTGCTGCTAATAAATCGTTAGAAAGGAAGTTGTTAAGTTTAGAGAGATTCCCATTCTTTCGGATAATGCTGATATTAGTTGTGTATTTTTGTAGGTACCAAAAAATTGACCAACAAGGCAACACTATGGTATGTCCCACTGTCCCTTCAAAACGTGACCAAAATCATTGAGGTTCCTCCTATTGAGGTAAGAGTCTAAGTGAATGAAACATTGTCTTTTCTCTAAAGATTGACATTAGGACATGCAATTTGTATCAGTCCAAATTTGATTTTTATATTTCAACTTCCCAAAGCACAATGCACCTTTATTTTCATTCATCTTTATAGAAAAGGGCTCTTGTAGTTCACTTCAAAAAGTACAGTCAGACATTCATCTGTGGTCTAAACTGAAGTGACATGTATGTGATTTTTCAAATGTCAAGAGGTGTGTCCCAGTTTGTGTACTTAAGCACTATTCTATGCTGTTTTGTAGTAGAATAGTATATGACTATTGAGTATTAGAAAACTCCTAAAAGAAAAAGTGCACTTTAAAAACCCTGATAAAGCACTTAGATTTTGGAAACTTTATGCAATCTGTGCATGAGTACACAGTGTATAGTGTGTCATTTGGAACACAGCTTGTGTATTGCCAAATCATTTTAATTTTCCAAAATTACTAGTTTACTAGTTTTTTTAAACAAACAAGTTGCTTGTTGTTTTACTAGAGTGATTTGTTTTGCCCATTGCAGTATTCTAGCCCAGAACAAGAGGAAGCAGGTAAAAAGAGATATGAAGCTCAGAAATTCGACCGAATAGAGACCAAAGAGAGGAATGGTGAGATCATTGCGTCTGTCTCTCTTCCAGGTAACACTTTTTGTAATTTACACTTGCTTATCCTCACTGAACTCATGTATTTGATCACATTACATCACCTTATACATCAGGGTCAATATATAGCAGATGTCAAACACCTTTCGTAATATTTTTGTTATTGATTGTTCTGCTTGTTGCACATTTTATCTTTCATCAGTAAGATTTTTTGTTTTGATTTAATTTTATGTTATTTTGCTCTGATGCTGCACAGATAGACAAACAAAAGGTATGTATATATTTGTTTCTGAATAACTATGATGTTGACTGTCAAATAATGGAATATGAGGAATAAATAGTCTTTTGTCTGTTGCATCAGGAAAAAATGTATTCATTTATTGCTCAGATTTTTGCTTTTATTTGCAGATCTTATGATTAAATTATGTGCAATGTTATTGTGTTTTTCTCCTTTTTCACTTTTCTTTGTTAGAGCACTACACTGTTGCGTTTAGCCAATCAAGTCTGATCCACCTCATCGGCCCATCTGACTGCACTCTGCATGGCTTTGTACATGGAGGTAATAACTTAGATTTTTTGCAATGATTATTAAGTTCAGATTAATGTTCAGGTTTTTTATTGCATTTGATTAATACTGTTCAGGTGGTCTGATAGAATGTTTTAGATTGAGGCTCTTATGTTTGTGTATTTCCATCTTATTGTAAACGCATTTAGCTCACTTTCATCAGAAATTAGCTGCATTTTTACACATATGACAATGTTGTCATTACCTGAAGCACAATAACCAAGTGTGCTATATATTCAATACTACTTAGACATCAAACCAGTATTGAATATATGGTCACACCCAGTGCTGGGTAAGTTACTTTCAAAACTTAATTAATTGCTAATTACATCATCAATATTGTATTTAAATTACCTTACTAATTAATCAGTTTAAAAAGTAATATAGTTACTCAATAAGTAACTTAATTATTCAAATCACTAATTAGGCTACATAAAATCATATAAACCTTAAAGCTTTATTAAATTAAACTCTTTGTTCTTTCAATGTGAATCAAACGATGTTTTGGTCTATTACATACTATTCAAAATATATGAATATGTTGAAGAAATGTTAAACAATACATTAGAGTTTGGGAAGATGTTCAGGAAAAACAAAACCAGTAAAATCTCTGCAGTTTTGTATGGAAAAATGATCATGCTAAATATTAAGAATAAATGATCTCGTATTAGATCACTCTGTCCTTCTGATTTATATTCTGTCTTATTCCTCATAGGTCTTCTATAAAAAACAATGAAAATTAGATGAATCTTTATTTTTTTTATTTATTTGTTTTTTATCTATTGAGGGTGTTTGCATGCAGGTAACTGCATATAATGAGCTCAAATACAGGAAAGATGGTACCTTGCGTTAGTGTTATACGGATTACATAATCAGATAATATTAATTTTCCAAATTGGTAAATTTAAAGTACAATTTAAGCCTTTTATAGACATATTTCTTATGTCTCTGTGTCAAGTATTTACTGAGTATGTGATGTGTAGAAAGTTGCTTACGGAGAACTGTTGCAGAAAACGCTAATTTTTTTTGTTTTGTTTTTACAAAAACATATCGTTTTGTTGTTATTGTCAGTGTAGACAAATAAAAATGCCAGCATGAAAGATGCTGCGATTAATTTTAATCTTCAGACTACAAATTTAGATTTTAAATTTAATATAATTTTTTTATAATTAATATTATTATTTACAGTATGTAACACAAGTACTTATAAGTAGCTGTAATAAAATTATGTTTAAAACAATTAAAAACAAATCTGTTACTTTTTAATTAGAGGAGTAGAAGTTTCATCAGGTTAAAGGTTATCTGCTTGATCTACAACTAGTGTGTGTTTGTGTCTTCTTATGAAGCATATTTTAATAATCTGTTTTATTCACAACTTAATGAAAGCCTTTTTTTATAATGCAAAGATAAAGTGTAAAAAATTATTAATGATCAATTCACTATTCAACTGTTTAGTTTTCCTAGTCAGGTAACACAGGGTTAGTTCACCTCCTCAGTCTGTTCACTCATGAACACAAGAAAATCACACGTGTGGTCACAAAAAAATGAATTCACTGGCTGAGGGAACTTCTTAATGCTGAGTCATATAAAATAGTAATTTAAAAAGCACAAAATGTTCATGAGCAACTCATCACTAAGGCTCAGTCAGACTGTTCTAGTGTAGGCAGTCATACACAGTAAAATTATATCTGCTCTAAAGGTATTCTTAGCCTCTAACTCAATCACTGGTAAGTGAAAGCAATTTATTAGCTAATGACTTACAGACAGACATTATTTGCTGCCTTGCGCAGAATTTGGTCGCACTGACTTGCAATGTAGAGGGTTGGCTGTATCTACCACAGCCCCATTTATACATGCATGACAAGTAGTCGACTCACTGACCTGAATGAGTTACATAAACACAAGAACATCAGCAGAACAGTCAGTGTAGAAAGCGAAACAGGGAACACTATACCTTGTCAGTTATTCATATAATCACTTGCTTGAATGCTGTTTTTCTGTACTGCTGCATTTAGGCCAAAGAATGTCTGGTGATCATTCAAATTCATGTTACTTTTACATTTGATGTTTACACAGTGATGGATAATATTTACACTATTTACAAGTAACCAATACCATTGCATCTTTAAAATAACAGAATTTATTTTGTAAAGTTACATAAAATGTAATTTTTATTATCTATAGTAATGCAAAAAAATTCACAGTGCTTTAACCAAACTAAGTGCTCACATAAAACATAGATCAATAAGTTTATTTGATTTGGATGTGATTGAAAGTATTGATTGAAATGAGTCTTTTTCTGGCAATTTTACTTATTGAGGTTGATTTGTGGACAAGAAAGGCATTATTGCATTTTCAGGATAATCAGTTTTAGTGCTATAAAGACTATATTGACTCTTGCTTGTATCTAGGAGGTCCCTGTCAAATTTATGCTTTTAGGTTTAATGAGAACACAATAATATTCAAGGAGGCAAAAGGGACACTTTCTTCCTCTGAAATTTGATTTGCTGATGTAGCTTGTGAGATATTGTTATTTTAGATGTGCTTTACTATTTTTATGAAATATTTTATATTCCATAATACTTTTTCTTTTTTATCACTGATTTTCTCATCTTACTCTCTTGCATCCTTGGAGAGAACACCTTCGCTAGTAAACATCATATGGTCTTGGGGGAGGTCCAGTATAAAAATTCCCATCACACCCTAGCATCTGCACAGTAATTTACTAAAACACATTCTAGAAGCAACTGTACAGCAGCCTCCTACAACTCATTTTTATTGAATTGAGGCAAAAAAAAAAAAATACAAAAAGCTGTATCCATCATATATGCCTTTTGATTGATTTCAAAGGTCATTAAAAATACTTTTTTCAAAGAAACTTATGCACGGAATCATAAAGAGAAATAAACAACCGACTTAGAAATTCCAATTAATTCAGTTTGGTCAAGTTTATGTAGCCTACCGATCACCCATCACTGTGGCATTAATCATCTTCTTTTCCATTGTAGTTTATTGGAAATATAGCACTATATATAATTCACATAGTTTTAAAGCTGCTTTAAGCAAGAAAATAACAGTTGCAAACTTCTGAAAATATGAGACAAAGTCAAAATATGCTCTAAAAACAGATGGTATCATTATTTTATACTATTACTACTACTACTACTACTATAACAATTACAGAATGCACGGTATCGGGCCCAATACTAAGCTCATGTGTTTGTGCTCGTAAAAATGCCCCTGTAACGCCGACAACAGAATGTCAGACAGCAGAATGGAGGTATTAGAGATTAAGTATGTCTACAAAGCAGATATATACAATCAATAATGTTAGACATTCAGTATTTTTGCCTGCATAGCGGATGTGTGTGAGCTGATAAGCAAAGCACTCTGAGTGGATTGAGTGCGCGGCACTGCAGAGACACTAGCTCATCAAGTGAATTTACCTTTCTCAGACATCACTGGAAAGTTTGTAGTTCAACCGAATATTTCAAAACAAGTGAGTAAACTAATGCAAAAGTTACGGTAGAGAGAGAAAGAGGGCACTTATGTTGTGTAATCTTTATTGATGTTCGCTCACTTAGCACGCATCATTTGGATTACATCTAAATCGTAAATATTTTAAAAAATTGACATGGCCATTTGCTATAAACATAATTTATTTCCAACCTTAAGCATACATGACTTTCTGATGAAAGTTAATCTAGCAGCCTGTGTGAAATGCTGTCTGTAATGTACTTGTCCCTCTAATTCTGCATCAGTGCAAATACGTGTGTGCGTTGCACATTTTGCTTGCTTGCTTTATGAGTGTTTTTGCATTATATTAGGCTAATGGCTTTCAAATATAAACGGCAGCATGTTTCATACAAAAACAAAACAAACAAAAAACGCGACTTCTATTTCTGAAAATGTCACAGTTAGGAGATTTAAACAAATGGTTCCCTGCATTATTACAGAAAAAACACATAGACGCAAGGACAGTGAATGTAACAAAAACATATATTTTAATTGGCTTAATTTAGTGTAAAACATTACCAAAGGATATACAATCATACCAAAAATACAAAAAAGAAAAAAAAAACAAACAGACAGACAGATATTAGATAGACAGATAGACATATATTACATGTTTTTTCTTCTTGATTCACTTGGTTTAAAGTTTATTGATTTGATGATGACTCCAAAGACAAAATACATAGATCTAATTACAGCACACATTTGGGGAGAAAAAAGGGTCATTCAAAATATGCATGAAATAGTCTTTATCTAACACATTCAGAGAGGATTTCTTGAATATTTGGTATAGTTAGCAAAAAAATGCAAAGAGTTTCAGCCACCGTTCATTTAGTCTTAAAACTTCAGTTGTTTTTCTCTTCTGTACTAGGCTTGTAGCATCTCAAATCTCGGCACATCCTTAAAGTGGCTGTGTGTGTGTGTGTGTGTGTGTGTGCACGCGTACACCAGTAGAAAAACATTAAGGAAAATTAATGGCTCAATTACACCAACCTCTTATTCTGCTAACTAGGGACGTTCAGGATAGAAAACAGTGAAAAAACCTCCTGGCTGTAACCATCAACAGCAAATGTTTATTCTTATTATCTCTCGCACTCATCTTTCCCCCCCTGTTTCTGGCTATTGATATTCTTGAGGATGGAATGATGGTTGCTGAAATTGATCTAATTCATTTGCCCTTGCTAAATACAGAAGATTGGTTCAAGACAAATTGAGCCATACTGAGGTAATTCTGTTAATGGTTAGTTGAAAAGGACAGGAGAGGTGACTCCAGGGGCGGCAGTTTAATTTTTATGTAAGATAATAAAGTGAGATAATAAAGTGAGAGTTGAATGAAGGTCAGGGAATAAGCTAGTGAAACCTATCTCAGGGTATAAATGTGTTTAAATATTCATTGCTTGTTAACAGTTCTATTAAATTGATTATGATTTAGTGTAGGATGGGCTCTTGTGTCACTCAGTACACTTAGCTATAAAGTCTTCCTAAAGGAGGCAAATGCAATTTTTCAGTGATAAGATATAGTGCTAAGGACAACCTGTCCTCCAACCAATAAGCCCGTATAGGTTGTTTGTCCAAATCCCTAAAATACAACCCATCAGAGCTTATACTACAGTTGGGCCCCTATCGGCAACAGAACATTGTAATTATAATGTTTTTGTACTCTTTTATCTGCATCATATTTCGGGTTTTATGTAGCTCAGCTGGTTAGCGTCTTGCATTATACGATGATATGTATTTATTTGACAATGTGATCATGGTGCTCATAAAATGCACATGCAGTATAAATTATGATTTTGTATTATTTTTGTAAGGGGTAGGTTTAGGAGTGGTTTAGGTCTGGTCATTTGTATTAACTATCTAGTAAATGTACAAAGTGACATGAGATTGGTGTAAAAAGTCCGCACATCGCGTTTAAAGGGTTCATCCGGTGCTACAGTACATGCGCTTTTACAAGCCGTTTGTATTTGAAATGTGTGTTGGGAGTGTGTGTACACTGCACTTGAATTTGCACGCTTCACATCCTCATTCGTGACAGAGTGTTTTTTGATCGATGGGGCATATACAAACAGGCTGGGTCATCACTGGCAACCAACACTAGCAGAGGCAAAACAAGATAATGGTCAGAGTCCGTGCGTGGGTCAAAACAACAAGTAATCAGAGTCCAAAGGGAAAAGCAAATGCAATAATCCAAACATGAGCAAGGGTCAGCAACGGTAAATCCAACAGAGTAACAAGAACCAAGAAGACGGGTGAAAACGCAAGAAAGATCGACAGTGCAATGGACCGTGGCAACACACAAACACTTCTGGGTTTTATTCATGCCTCTTGTACCCTCCAGACCGTGACCCAGAGATCTCCATGGGTTGAGCAACCACAAATGGCGCTTCCCAAAACTCTACGGCAGAAGTCGACATCTCCGGGGGTTGTGCAGCCATAAGCGGACCCGATGGAGTATCTGGGGCACACACAGGAGACTGAATAGATTTAGCTAATGCCCTTATAGGCCGACTGGATGGTGAATGCGCCCTCTGAAACCAACCAGACAATGAATGCGCCCTCTTGAGCTGATCAGACTGACTCTCCGGGACCACAAAGACACAGAACGTGCCCTCGGAGACTGAACAGGCTGTGTTAGCTTCTCTTTGAATCCTCCGGACCGTGACTCAGCCACCTCTACGGGATGAGCAGATTCTACAGGAGACACCGACATCTCCAGAGACTGTGCGGCCATAAGTGGACCCAATGGAGTATCCAAGCCACCCACAGGCTCGGGAGGTTCTGGCCCTGGGACTTCACAGTCCGTATGGAGATCGGGTGGTTTGGGTACCACAACCGGTTCTGGCGCTTCAGATGATACCAAGCCTGGCTCACTTACAGGCTCAGGTGGATCTGGCCACCAAGGATCCGGATCACAGATGGGGTCTGGCAGATCCGGCCACATAGGATCGGGATCACAGACTGGGTCTGGCGGATCCGGCCACACGAAAACCCAAATCGCAAACTGACATCACTGCACACGGCTCCTCGTACCGTGAAACGGGAGTAGGAGTGGGTTAGAGACCGCAAGGTCTGATGACAGCTCACCTGGTATTTCAAGTGCAGAGTGTTTATTGATCGATGGGGCATATACAAATAGGCTGGGTCATCACTGGCAACCAACACTGTCAGAGGCAAAACAAGAGAATGGTCAGAGTCCGTGCGTGGGTCAAAACAACGAGGAATCAGAATCCAAAGGGAAAAGCAAAGGCAATAATCCAAACGTGAACAAGGGTCAGCAACGGTAAATCCAACAGAGTAACAAGAACCAAGAACACGGGTGAAAACGCAAGACAGATCAACAGTGCAATGGACCGTGGCAACACACAAACACTTGCAGGTTTTATACATGTGAAACTAGGTCAATGGGTGGAGCAAACAATGAAACACCTTGACAACTGACAAGCGGGGCAGAGACATGAGTTTGTGGCAATGAGTGCATGAAAACAAACACAAAACATAGAGAGTTTGAGCTGGGCTGGCACATCCAGCTGATCGTTACATACACAACCACCCTACAATGATAAAGATCCACCATTAGTTTTGTTTTAATGTAATACAAATAAGTTGCCCCTTCTGAAATTTAGCCATTCTCAAATGCATGTTAGTGTGGCGTTACAAAGACAGAGGCTACTCCCACAATATTTGATTGACAGCAGTGTGTCACACAGACTGAACTGGTGCCTTAGACCCGCCCAGAGTGAGCCATCATCAGACCTAGATGTAGAGAAAAGCTAGACTCCTAAGCGATTGAGGTGTTATGTTATTGAATGTATTAATGAACATAGCAGTAGTTATTTACCCCCAACGTCTGAGTGACTGAAGACGCAGAAGATTAACGTTTGGTTCAGAAGGAAAACATGCTCTTGATAAACCGAAATGCGTTTATGTTCACGCAAATCATTCATGATCCAGCCTCACCTACAGAAGCAGTGAGTATAATGTCTTTAAATGAATCTTTGAAAATCATCTTTCCCAATAATGTGCTACTTAGCAAGTTTCACTATGAATACGGCTAAAACAAGATCCTCTGAGAGTGGCTAGGAAAAGAGGGGAAGGGTCAGCGGAGCTTGTGAAGATTTAAAGGGGAAGTACACGGAACAAAGTGTTTTCTAAAGAGCTGTTTTTGACAGCGTATCTTTGAGAAAGTTTAAAACAAACTTTATAATACAAACTTTCCATTAAGACCCTAAAGAATCATATAAGCTAGTGGAAAATTGGCTTTGTACGACTCCTTTAAATAAACACACATTTTGATTGGTAATGACAGTCATACATCATGTAATGACGACAGAAGCAACACGACACTGTCATTATTTTTAAGACCGCTAAAGGGTGCTTAACTTAAAATGTAAAAATACGTCATAATAAGGTGCTTGCACAAACAACCTATAGGTTTATTTTTTGTTGGAGGACAGGCTTGTAAAGTAATACTCCACCCCAAAATTAACATTTTGTCCCCCCATCTTTATATATTTCAGTCAGTCCTATGAGCAGAGGAGGGAAAGAGAAAATAAAATAACACATTTCACCCCAAGCTTTCTTTCACAGCTGTGTCTGTATGCAAGGACGTTTGGCTTGCACACATGCACACACACTCGCTCTCTGCCTTCACCGTCTGTTTCCACGTCTGCTTTTCCCCACTGCGCATGATGAAAGCAGACCGAAGCTACTGAATATCCTGAATGGATTTCTAAAGGATCAGAGACAGGCTGTTTTTCAGAGGGAAGTGGGAGGTCCTTGGGTTTGCGCCTGACCCATGGCAACCTCTGATGAACGACACAAAGCAATATGACAGCTGTGATTTCCTTCTTTGATAAGGAACTGTCTTTTCCCCTCCATCTCATTTCCTTCTTTATAGTATTTATCTCATTCATAACTTGTCTGGTATTCATATTAATCATTTATACTTTGTTTCAAAAAGCATTTTTCCCTTTTTCACTTGCTGTCAAAAAGTTACAGTTCATTTTGACAATGAAAAGACAATTCATTTTGCTCCAGCAATGTTAATAATAGACATGCCAACAAGCAACAATAGTGAGAATTGGTCTATATACTAAAATGTTAATTAGAAATGGCAACTGTATGGGTTTGGAACAACATTAAGGTAAAACAAATATGACATATTTTTTAATTTGTGGGTGAGCTGTTCCTGTAACAGAAAAGAGTTGACGTTGATTTAAATGAATTTAAAATTCTTTTTGAAGTTATACTTTTTAAGGAGACAGCTTCTTTAAGGCTCATCAGTAAATAACTACTGTTGTAATATTTATAAATATTTTCCACATATTAAAAAAAAGAGTTATAAACACTTAACATTAGTTCACAACTTAGATCTTTTGATCCTTACATAAGAGTTGAAGTTGTGGTCTATTGACTATTTAGGATCTGCGTTCGCATGGGAAGACCATATGAGATCATAGGAAAATACAGACTGAAAGAGCTGCCAGCTGAGTTGTGGGGGCCTGAGCGATGTGTCTTTTGGGAGAGTGTGTAGTTAGGGACGAGGGAGTATGTGTGTTAATGGACGGAGATGAAGTGTGTGCGTTTGAGGAGAGGAGGCATCGATAAAACTAACAGATGGGTGCATGAATGCATCTGGATTTCCTCCAGCAGAGCTCCAGTAGGAATGATTATAGAGTGCAGACAGGTTACATCCATCACAGATCAAGTGTGAGTGTGTTTATATCTGTGTGTTACTCAGAAAGAAATGCTGTGTGCCAATATGGCACTGTTGTATCTGTAGTAAGGCAGTGGGAGTTTTGTGTGAGTAAACCCAGCTTAGTCTTTACCAGATATTAAACTACTAAATATATTAAATGAATATTCTGGGTTAAATACAGCTGTGGACAGCATTGCATGAATGGAAAATGTCATACGCTTAAGTTTAGTTGCAGCGCTGCGAATTAATGTTTAAAATATGAAACATGTTTGCAAGACCACAAACATTACAAAACTGATACAAATAAAAGAGGCTTTTAAAATTGCTGTCATCGACCCAGTAAACTTTACAACTCAAATAACACACATTTATTTGATATGTATAAGTTTCACATCATAAGCTTAAACCTCTGGTCTTCTGTTGTATATGCAGTGGGTACGAAAAGTATTCAGACCCCCTTAAATTTTTCACTCTTTGTTGAATTGAAGCCATTACTAAAATCATTCAAGTTCATTTTTTTTCTCATTAATGTACACACAGCACCCAATATTGACAGAAAAACACAGAATTGTTGAATTTTTTGGAGATTTAGTAAAAAAAAAGAAAAACTGAAATATCACATGGTCCTTAGTATTCAGACCCTTTGCTGTGACACTTATATATTTATGGAAAAAAGTTGTATTTAATAGTTAACAACTTTACCTATTCTAAAGTGTAAATTAAGATTCTCTCCCATTTAATGGAGTAATATTTTTTAGATAAAAGTTTTTGCAGTATTACAGGAGGTATTCAGCATCCACATGAATCACTATGACTCACAAAGGATTTACATTAAGTTGCAGTGCTAACTAGTAGCTGGAAATACTCACTGTGTACACATATACAGGAAATTTTTTTTTTTTTTTTTTTGACCATGTGCGAAAATATCCCACAACTGTTTCTATGGTAACACTTCATTACAAAGCCATTATTTATTTATTTATTTATTTATTTTATTTTACCATTATGATTAAAAGAAAAAGAGAGGGTTCTATACTTTGAAGTAAAGAGATTTGTTGATTTTGTAGTTGGTACAGTTGTTCTTGTAAGCAGACCTAAAAAAGTTTGAAATGTAGTGGAGAAAAAGACAAAAACAGAGCATCTAAAATACAAAACTGAGGAGGAATATTTCACCATCTACCATGGTGGCTTCAGGCTCAGCCTGTTCAGAGGAAAAATTTGGGATAATCGTCACAAGGAATCTAATCCTTGAAGCACTTGCTAGATGCAAAGGCTCCTCTGGGATTGACTTTCTTATTGCTGTTTTTCCATTGAGCGCCCCGTTCTCCTTCTCAGAGCTGGAGCCCAAGAATTTTACATCATTCTTTGACTGCACAGTTAAAGCACACTTAGGTTTGCTTGCCATTGTGGGATGACCCATACCTTCTCCTCAGAACCATTGCACTATTTAATTTAGCATATTTAATATTGCACATACAGTGTACATACCCACTTGTAAATTTACATATCCATTGCACATGTTACATTTATAAATTTCTGATTATACATAAAAATATAATATCTCATTTATACATATGTCAGTCTCTGATATAGTAAATAACTACCTGTTCATATCTACTGCATATTCATAATTACTATAGCAGCCTGTACATTGTTCATCTACTTGTAATTTTAGATTATTGTTAATTCAAACTGTGTATTATGTTCGTATTATTGTACATCCATCTGTAAATATTACCCAGTTTCTTCTTGTACATATATTCTATAAGCGCACTTATAACCTATACCTATATCCTGCACTTGCTGCTTATTCCACTGCAGGCTAGACCTAAACTGCATTTCGTTGCCTTGTACTTGTACATATGTAATGACAATAAAGTTGATTCTTATTTAATCTAATTTACATGCAGATATATATTGAGTTGTGCAAACATCTTTCTGATTGAGAAGGGTGCACTCTTGCTGATGTTGAACCATTGTCAAGTTTCTTTGTTTAAAAATAAAAAGCAGAAAACTACATAATTAGTAGTTAGTAGGATATAAAAATAAGATAAGAAGATCACTGCAGAGTTTGGATCTAACCCTAATCAAACACACCTGAGCATGCTAATCAGTGTCTTAAGGATCATTAGAAAAC
>JAUCNO010001851.1:15235706-15254037 GCA_032353835.1 Enteromius viviparus
CAAGCTGTACACTGATTACTTTACATTCTATCAGAGTTTCATATCTTTAGCGTTGTCCCTTGAAAAGATATAATAAAGTATTTACAAAAATGTGAGGGGTGTACTCATTTTTGTGAGATACTGTATATACAACTGCCCTTAGGAAGATATTCCAATCAATCATCATTTTGGTCTGTAAGGAGGCATCCAGAGACGCCTCTGATATGGTAGTGACAGAAGGTAAGCTCCATAGGTGCTGGCATTCTCAGCTCCCTACTGAAAATTCATAATAGCGACACTGTGCAGCACCAATAGGCAACCTACTCTCAGTTGTTTGTGCACATTGAGTCCAGAAGCAGCTGGGTGATTCCATAGATTGGGGTAAATTTAATGCTAAGATGGTCAAAATTGTTTTATTGTATTGTAATTTTATTTAAATGATTGTGCTTTTAGGTAACACTTTATTTTAGGGGCTAATTTGCTTGCATATTACTATAGAATATTAGCCATTTATTAGTAGTAATTTAGGACATATTAATGCCTTATTGTACAGTACATCAATAAATATGTTAATGGATTTCATTATACTTTGTATTAGATATATGTATTAAAATATTGTAGGTATGCGTTTTAGTAAAGTTTAACACATTTATATTTTATTCATTAAACTACTGACAAAATCTTTCTCAAATTCCACATTTATTTGCAAAAGAAAAAGACAACAGGTCAAAATAACAAAAGATGCCGTGTTCTCAGACCTCATAAAATGCAAAGAAAACATCTAGGTTGCGAAGGTAACCCTCGTTCCCTGAATAAGGTACGTTACATATGGGAACACGCATGAGAGACCAGTCTCCTTTGAGCTTTATCAAAGGGCCACTGAACATTGGTGTGCATTGATTGCATCCAGCTGCATCTGATCACAGTGAGTATAAGAGAGAGCTGAGGATGACAAACCAGGATGACAAACCTTCTTCTCGTCCTCCCTGATCTTTGTAAGAATTAAAAAAGGAAAACGGGAAATATCCTTACGTTAATTAAATTTAGTTTAATTAGCTCCTTGGTTGATCTATGTAAACGAATCTCAAGGATTCGCACTTATATGGTTATCTTGAATTTGAAATATGGAATACACGTTATTGACCAATCCATCCAGCGTTTAGCACAATTGGTGTATTTTAACAGTTTGGCTTAATTCGTGATCAGTGAACTAATACATCCTCTAGTGTTTCTTTCTTTGTAGAAGCACAGTAGCTTAAGATCTAAGCAATACACAAGACAATGATCCTTAATAATCAAACACAATTTATTATTGAACTATTCTACTGTACAAAAAACTAACCTAGGATTAAAGTAATCAGTCCAAGTAAACACATGAACACATTCACATTCACACACGGTTCTGAGGATGAAAAGTAAAGGTTCACTAAAACTCCAAAGTACATGCTACTAGTTTCTAGAACCACGACCAGAGAGAATTCGCCAATCAGAGGTCTTAGCTTAACTCTAGTTGCACCATTCAGCAAGAAAGGTTAGGTTTGTGTTACCACTCTGAACTGAGGCTGATGAAGTCTCTGCAATCTGGTTGGCTGTGTCTTCCTGAAGTCTGCGAGGTCTGTACATGATTGGTCGAGCTGTTCTAAGGAGTTAGTCTGCAAGTTGGTTTCACTTTGGAGTTCAGCAGTTTAGAATGGTCTGTTTTAATTCAGTTCTTGGAAGAAGGAGAAGTGCGCAGATGTGATGCGTCATGTCACAGTCAGTTGATCAGGCTGTTTCTGGGTTTACGCCGCCTGTTTGCCGTTGCCTTTCCTTCTTGATGCATTGGATGATGATCTTTGTTTTAGAGAAGATGCACGCAGGGTTACGCGCTGAGTAGATGTTTTCCTCTCATCTTTCCGCTCACACACACACAGTTACGCACATACATGTTTTAACCTGTGGAATTGTGTCCCACCCCACGAGGGGGTATGCCAATCAGTTCAGTGCTGCAGGGCGGGTCTTCGTCCTTAGTGGTTCCTTGTCGTGCATACTTTAACATACATTAACCCATTAGGTGAGGCAATAATAGAGCCGGCAGTGGGAGGATTTGGGGGAGGCGAAGAGATCTATCTTGGCCTCTCCGAAGTAGCTCCAAATCACCTGGACTACCTGGGGGTGGAGTTGCTATTCTCCACGGTGGGTGGACTGCTGTGAGAGCTTGCCGGCTGCATGGTTGATTTCCCCTGGAATGTAAACAGCGGTTAGTGATTTCAACCGCGTTTGACTCCACAGGAACAGGTGGTGGGAAATGCGACGGAAGTGTAGACCACCTTGGCGGTTTGATGTATGCTATGCTCGCAGTGTTGTCCATACGGATCAGTACATGCTTGTGGTGCGGCATCAGTTGGAAGCAATACAGCGCAAGAAGTACAGCCAACAACTCTAGGCAGTTGATGTGCCACAGCAGCCGAGTACCAATCCAGATTTTGCTCAGAATTTCTCTCTCTGTGAATACATTCCTTACCTTATCTAGACAAGGGTAGGGGGCATTCCACAACCTCATGCACATCCGGGAAGAAAGGCACCGTGGGAAATGCGGGAGTGCTGCGGTCCCTGACCCCAGAAACTAATCAACCAGCCTAAAAGGTTTGGACAGGGGCACCATGGACACATCCGATCTGACCTCCTCAGCGGCTTAGAGGAGCACAGCAGACAGTTCGGGGTCTGGCTCGAACAGGGCAGTGACTGTGGAGGGGTACTGTCCTGGCGAGTCGTCCACTTTACCAACCAACTCTCCCACTGGTGCTGCATATGTAATTTTAAACCTATTAAATCTGAAACAGTATTTGGTGGAACAGCCCTGATTTTAATTCACAGCTTTCATGTGGCTTGGAATGCTCTCTTCCAGCCTTTATTTACTTTGCTGTTGGGTGACGTTATAACATTCCTGACACAAAAATACAAGCAACTATGTTTGTTTTGGTGACTTGTGACCATCCATCTTTCTGTTGATCACATTCCAGAGGTTGACAGAATTACAATTATCAGACCAGTAGGTGATGAAAGCATGAACTAGAATCTCATCATCTTTAATATTTAGGGAGAAATGTAGGAAAGCAATAACAGTAGGTAAAAGGGAGACTTAATAAACAATAGGCAATTGGAAAAAAAGAGAGAGACGCTTAAAAACATTATGCCAAGTACATTGGGGATAGATGTAAGGTTGGGTATCATCAGCATATCAGTGAAAGGTAAACCCATGACAATTAATTATGTGACCTAATGGATGAGTATAAGTGATGAAAGGTAAAGAACCAAGCACAGAACTCTGAGGACCACCATGAGTGAAAGAGGTAGTAGTGGATGTAGACTGTCGGATAGAGAAATAATGTTGATGTCAGACAGATATGAAATTAAACAGGAGAGAGCAGTTCTAAAATTGGCAAGAGCAGAAAGATATACAGTAAGATGAGAACGCTATAAGAGACAGTGTCAAAAAGGAAAGCAGAAGCCTAAGATAATTAGGATACTGATGGGACCAGAGTCAGTGGTCATAAAGAGAACTCTACATGTTGCTCTTTCAGTGCTGTGAAGGGGGCCCGATTAGAGACACTCAAAGTTTATACATATAATAAAATATAACAATAGTAAAGAACAAAACACTGGTACATATAATAAGAGGAGAGTCTGTCACATTTCCATTTATCTCAAGATAAATATTAAATAATAGATCACACACATTTAAAGATAGCACACATGAAATAAAAACTAAAAAGAAAAAAAATTAGCGTGGTGTGTGTAAAAGTATTAGTAATAAACACAGATTAGTATTTTAATCAGTTAAGCTTATATGCATAATTTCTTCAATGTTACCAAACTCTGACAAAGTATACATTTATTTTACAATTAAACTATAACATAGAATATTGTCAAGTAATGGTTGACTATATGTTGTATATGTTACTGTCAATTGTGTTTCACATTTTGTAATACTTTATAGAACTTAAAATGCTGCAGAAATTCCATGTTGTGAACTGTATATCACAGTATTTCAAATGTTTTCATTATTTATGTTAAATGTTCAGCATGTAAATGATCAATAAAGCAGATTTATAGTACATCATGTTACTGTCTTTAAAGAACACACTGAAAATATAAGAGACTGGTTACCTGCACTGTAAAAATCATGCAGCTGCATGCCAGTAAATTACTGTAAATTTATATTTATCAAAGTTATTGACATCATTTTGTTCAAAGAAACATGAACATTAAACAGTAATGAGTCTATATCTTCACAGTATAAAACTATTAAACACAGCATCCTCATGCAAAGCATTCTGGGAACCAGAAATCCTCATCAACCTTTTTCTGTTTTCTTCTGGTATTGTTTCCCAGGCTTTGCTTTACTTTTTCCTGCAGAGATAAATACTTTTTAATGTTTATTGCTCCTTTATCTTTGAGTAACAGTATTTACAAATTGTTGCCTATAAATAACAATAAATTTAAATCTACATTCAGCTGCAAGTAATACTGTAATTTCTACAGGATTTTTTTACAGTGTGCAAAAAACACTTTTAAAACGAAATGTATCACTTCAAACATAATGACTATCTAGTGATTGTAATTAAAACAACAACAACTGCTGTTTAAGTTTTGTTTTATTAAAAAAGTTAAATATAAAAGCCCTAAATATAGAATCTTCTATCTACTTGCTTTATAAATAGCTTGATGGCCCTATTTGTTTGAGGAAATTAAACTGCATGAGAATCAGTGATATTGTGGCTCTTTGCTCTTATGTTTCAGAATATAAATAGTATATTGGCAGACTGTTCTGCTATTTCAGACTTCAGGTGTTTTTTCTTCCTTCAGTGAAAGATCTTTCAATCTATTTTTAGGGTTTCTAGTTTTAGCCCTTGGTGGAGGGGAGTTATCGGCTGGGGGAGGGGTGAATGGAACTGGCAGAGTGAAAGCGCAGAGAAGTGGGGGAACATGGGATGGGTGGGACTATTGAATGGATTACTGCACACAATGGAAACTGCAAGGATCACCTAGACGTTCAGAGGTTTGCTTTTTCGGTGTGAGCATTATGACAGGGTCTTCTCAGGAAACATTTCAGATAAATAAGAAGGAAAAGCATCATGTTCTAACAAGAACAATATATGCAGTAAGTATTTTTTGTCTTTGTTCAGTAACAATATCTAAAGACTTTTAAAATAAGGTCAGTTTACTTTGGGGGATGTAAAATATTTCAATAGAATGTATCATGAAATTAAATTTTCTAACAGAAAATACACATATATAACAAGATATTTTCTCTTAAGACAATTCTTAATTGCTTATATTACAAAATGTTGCATCTCTAGTAAATTCATCTTGTTTTAAGTTCTTAGATTTTTTTTTTACTAAAAAGACATGACAAAAATACTTATTTCAAAAAATTATTTTTCAATATAGTCACAGATTTTTTTGACCCATTAATGCATTTGACACTCTGGTCCATGCCAAAACAAGTTGAGTTACCCTAGCAACCACTGGGTTTGCAGTTTGATAACTGTGTTTATTTTTAGAAACAGTGTGTGATATGTGTGCAGTAACAGGTTAAAAGCGTGATATCACACATCAAACAGGAATACAAACAATAATACACAAGTAAGCATTGCATTTGTTGCAGTAGATTTAGGTAAGGACCCAATTAAAATGCATGTTCTGTCAAAAAGACACATAATACTCAGACTGAATATAGACTGAGTTTTGGTTGCATGCAAATGAAACAGCTGGAAATAACTTACATGGCCTCTTGTTCCAAGACTGTGTTCTTCTGTCGAACTCAATAAGTGATGTTTTGAAATGTGTGCACTATCCATTTTCATTCAAATAAACGGTCCACAGTTTGTGCTTCCATATTAAAATTGACACATCAATACGTGTCTTTGATGAATGTATGCAGAAGATTTGGTAAAGGGAAAATTTTCTGCAAATAACAGAGATGGCCTGTGGCTCAATTTCAAACTTCCTTTATAGTGCATTTAAGTTCTATTTATCATCTGGTCATTGTATTCTTTGGAGCTATGGAAAAATGCAGGACGAACAATCTCCAAAACATGAATATGATTAAAGGGCTCTCTAAACATTTCTATTTTTAGGTGAGCTAAATATTAGCAGCTGGCAAGGCCAAGATGTCATGGGTGTTCTGGCATATATCCTGAACTCTGAAAGCCACCGTCTTAAAGTCAAAGCTTTAATCAGATAACCTTTATAAAGTGCGATATTTAAAAACTTTCTTATCACTGAAATAACATACAGAAAAATGTATTTCCAAATAAATACTTCCAGAGAAGATACTTATGTAGTGTTTAGTTGTGCACTAGCATAGAGCATAGACATTCTGGGAGCAGTTGCAAAGGTCACAGAACGAAAGGTTAATTGAGACATTGTAGATCAGAGTGCTAGTTAATAAAGCACTTCTCCACTCTATCGCTCAATTGTCAGCACAGTATAGTAAAATGTCACTAGTAAAATTAGTAGATACTAGATTAATTATCTATAGTATACTGTTAACATTTTAGATACGTTTGGTTCTAGGCTGAATCATAGCCATTTTGCCATTGTTATAAATTTAGAAATGTCTTGTTTTTGGTTGGTTGTGTATGAGAATTGATGTAAAGATGTTTATAGATTTAAGAAATATAGATTTTGAATGACAAGATCTAAAACAGGAAGCACACTGCAATTTGACTAAAAATTCTCTTCTGGCCAGACGAAAGCTGCACTTAATTTCCAGTTAAATTTTAAACCAGCTATGTCAGGTTGTGTTAAGGTCTTATTGTGTGTGTGAGAGAGTGTTTTGTGTGTGTGTCCGATTCCTGTGATCTCTCTCTAGAGCTCATATACTGTAGGTGTTCTGGTCTCCATTGATGATCAGGGCTGTAGCATGTAGTTGGAGTGGAAAAGGCTGGTATGCTCACGGCCTTTAAAAAGGCCACCAGCCCGCAGGACCCACTAACAGTCACACAGTAGTTCGCTGTCAGAGGGAGAGAGAGCATGAACTTGCAGGAACTCTTTTTCCTAGATCTCTTTGTGTCAACCGATTCCAGCTCAGAATGGCAAAGCTCCGAAGCAAAAATCTGAAGGTGCACTGCATCCACGCCCTCTTATACTCACAAAGTGATGAAGTGTGGCTGAATGCAATCAGTGCACGCCAATGTTCATTGGCCTTTTTTTAAACTCAAAGGCGATTGGTCTCTCTTGTGAGTTCCCATACGTATGTAAGGAATGTCAGAGTGAACTGAACTTCAACAGAGTGAAAGGGAACTGCTTTTTTTTTTCTTTTTTGCATTTTGTAGTTTATTTTGTAGCTGTACAAAATATTTTTAAATTAACTGAGCAAAATGTTACTCAACTTTTTTATATTAGGTTGCACCAACCTAAGTATTTTCTAAGGTCAAACCAGGCAGAAATAGCTGTGCATGGTAGGAACAGCACATTTTCCTTTCCAGTTGTGTTGAAAGTAAAGGTCAGGTTACAGGTACTTGTGTAAAACATGCGTTATTAGGCTCATATGTGCATGCCTGAGTAGCTAATATAATGTTCAATTTATGTTCATAATGGATTCAGTTTTAGTGTTGGCTGTCTTCTTAGAAATTGTTTGCAGTGACAGGTTATTCAGATAATCCACTTTTTAGAAATGCAAGTTTTTATTACACACATTGCTCTGTCATTGTAACGAAAGTACATATGCTCTATCTGCTGAGAGTTTCATTACGTAGCAGCTGATATAATTGTAAGACTTTGTCATGCTTTTGTGGGCAATTGCGAATGAAATGTTTGCAGAAAGCTTGGTCATGTCAGCCAAGTTCATACCATATTCTGATTTCTCTATAACGCCCTCTCTGTTCACAAGCTACAATACAGGGTTTTTTTTTTAAGTCCAATGCTTAAAAATGTAATTATTATTAAATTATTATGCTTATTTAGCTCTTTCCCTCATGAAGGCAGGGCCAATTAATTAATTAATTACTACTAATTTTAATTTGGTAAACCCATTGTGAATGAATAAATACTGTACATCAAATCACGCCAAATTTCTTCAGCTTCCATATTGGCTATTTCAATTTGCAAGTATTGTTTTTTCCTTAACACTAAATTGTACAATGTTTCACACTCTGCTGGAGCAATCACTGTGGTCTTCTGCCAGTCAGTCTCTGTGACTGAGGCACTAAGCTTCCCTCTAGCTTAATTTAATTTGTTCAAGACAAGCACTGCTGCCATGCCCCCATGTCTTTTCCTGGCCTCATCATGAGCCCTGAGCAACAGGACAGTCACTGACCCAGCCAGGACTTCCTTCAAGGTCACATGATGTTGTTTTCAGATAGAAAATACAGGCAGTTTTGTTTTATTTCACCTTTATTGCAAGAAACAGCTGTTCACATACACGTTCCATTAGTTAAAACAGGTTATTACAGAGCTTTATGGAATATTTCAATGCAAGTCAAAAGTCAAATATGTTTCTTTAATGGTAGTCAAAAATGCCTCTTAAATTAAATAAAAATAATTGCAACAGTGCATATGCTCTCTGTTAAACTGTGTCACCTCAGAAGCATAAAATGAGCTTTAACATCAGCAGCCATTTGAAGTTTAGTGTATCTGCCTGAGCTTATATAACATTGCTGTGGATGTGCATCCTATATCTGTGATCCTCATTTGTGCACATGCCCTCATCAACCAGGCTGCATCAGTTGTCACTGCACAGTTTGTTCCCTAAGGTTGGCTGCCATCTGCCACTGCCGCGCATGACTAGCTGGTGACCTATAGTCAATGATAAGAATAGCCATGGTGTAGTGTGCAGCTGCAAGATGAAGCCTAACGTCAACTGACATCCTGCTCTCTTGCACAGTATTGTTGTTTATCCGTAATGAAGCTGTGCTCCCAAAGCAATCATCTTTTGTCTCTTATTTAGATCAAGACATTTTTTGCAACTGGCAAATTCGCTCCTGTTCTTACTTAAATGAAACTATAATTTTTTTTCACAAATTAGTTTAAAACAAAAAACAAGAATTCGAAAATATGTTCCAATGTTTACTTTGCAAACCTGCATCTTTTGCATTTATGTTCTTTCAGCCAAGACGTCGGTCTGTGACGTTTAGACACTTTATTGGTTGGACATCTTCTCGTCTTGTGAATTTGCATTCATGCAGCATAATGTGCATTTGTGGCCTCTTGAGTTTGCATGTGTGTGAATAAGTCAGTTTAGTAGAAAGTCACAGAGTAATCTTACAGGGTTGCATTTTTTAAGGGTCACTTAAAATGTTTGTAATGTTTTTTTTGTTGTTTTGTTTTGTTTTTTTATGCCAACATCATTTTCATAATTTTAGCCAAAATATCGATCATACTTTTAATTTTTGCATTTGACATTTCGACCTATTTAATTTAACTTATAGATGTATAAGTAGATGTATAAGTCATTTTCAATCAAGAATTCCTAGTAAATGTCCTACCCAATAAACCCTACTCATGAAAGTGTGTATAAATAGTATGCCAAATAAAAACAAAAACATCTTGGTTACATATTGTAACCCTCATTCCCTAATAGAGGGGGCAAAGATGTTGTGTCGAGTGTACAACACTAGGGGACAGTCTTGGAAACCCAAACACCTCTGACATCTTTGAGAAAAGACCAATGGAATTTGGTGTGCAGAACTTGCCACGCCCTGAAGTACCACAAAGGGAATATTCTCATGTGGACTCTGCCTTGGTGAGCAACTATAGCTACTGGTGCCCAGAGCTAGGGGTATCGTGGACGTGATGCATGACCCTGTCACGTAAAGGTTTGGGCACATATTCTCTCTGGAAGACATTCTGGTGGTACAGGTTTCTAGAGCTGTGCCTCGGCTATCTCGGCCATGAGGTCCCACCGAACGCGAGCCAACACAGGTAGGGGACATGATGCTTTCTGGCTCTGTGTTGGCTGGTAGTACTTCATTTTGTCGTGAGAGGGCGTCGGCCTTACAATTCTTGCTGCCTGGACGGTAGGTCATCTTAAAGTTGAATCGGGTGAAGAAAAGGGCCCATCTGGCCTGCCTGGAGTTTAGACGTTTGGCAGACTGAATATATTCAAGATTACGGTGGTCTGTTAACACCAAGAAGGGTTGTTTGGAGCCCTCTAGCCAATACCTCCATTCCTGAAGTGCACACTTCATGGCCAACAATTCCTTGTCTCCCACATTTTAGTTCTGCTCAGCTGGGGTTAACTTGCGTGAATAATAAGCGCATGGATACATCTTGTGGGACTGCCTTGACGTTGGGAGAGCACTGCACCGATTCCAGAATTTGAAGCATTTACCTCCACAATGAACTCTCGGTCAGGATCAGGGTGACACAGGATGGGTGCAGTTGTGAAGCATTCCTTGAGGTCACTGAAGGCTTGTTCGCTGGCTGGATTCCAGCGGAGGATATTGGGTCCCTTCCGAGTCATGGTGGTGAGAGGGCCAGCCAGTTGGCTGAAACCTCGGATGAAACGCCAGAAGAAATTTACAAACCCTAGGAAACGTTGCAAATGCTTGATGGTACGGGGTTTGGGCCAATTGAGAACGGCGTTAACTTTCAGCTCATCCATAGTTACTCCTTCTGAACTGATAATGTATCCAAGATAGGTAATTCGGGTCTGATAGAATTGACATTTTTGCAGCTTGGCATATAGTTTGTTCTGGATCAGTCTCTGGAGTACGGTGCGGACATGCTAAATGTGAGAAGGGGTCTTCAGAGTAAATGAGGATGTCATCTATGTATATGAGCACTTGGTGGTTTAGCAGATCTCTGAAGAGGTCATTTACAAGGGCCTGGAATATAGAAGGGCTATTGGCCAGCCCGAAGGGCATAACCTGGTACTCATAGTGTCCAGTCGTGGTAGAGAAGGCCGTCTTCCATTCATCACCCTCTTTTATGCGAACAAGGTTATAGGCACTCCTTACGTCTAGTTTGGTGAAGAATCGAGCCTTCCTGAGTTGTTCTAGGGCGGATGGTACCAATGGCAGCGGATATCGGTACTTTATAGTTGCTGAATGCCTCCCGTAGGTCATGGTACTGGATAGGTAGGTGCTCGTGCTCAAGTGGTTCGTGGTATGAGTCTTGTGAAGGTGTTGGAGTCCGGGGAGTCTCCTTCAGGCCCTGGAGGCAGTGCTCGTGACAATACGGTGACCATTGTGCTAACTCTCTCTCTCTCCAAGAGATGGTCGGGTTGTGCTGCTCCAGCCAGGGGAGACCGAGGATTACAGGGTGGTCTAGTGAGTCAAGGGTGAACAGACGAATGGTTTCCTGGTGCATGGATCCCATGTTCAGTGTTAGGTCCTCTGTGATAGATGTCCCGTGACCAGAGCCGAGCGGTCGTCGGTCTAAGGCTGCCACAGCCACCCTGGAACCACATGAAAAGAGACGAAAACCACATCGCTTAGCAAATCCCTCATCAAAGTTACCCTCTGCCCCTGAATTGCAGAGGCAACATAATTCTGGCCTCTTACAGTCAATCGGATGGGTAAAGTAAGAGAAGATTCATCACTCACCCGGTTGGTGTATTGTCGTACTGGCCGGGTCGGGCAGTTGGCTCATACATGATCTGGTAGGCCGCAGTAGAGGCAGAGGTGAGTACGCAGCCGGCATTCGCATTCCTTTTGGGTTAGGTGGGTGGTTCCAATTTGCATCGGCTCTGGCTTGTAAAAGTTGAGGTGGTGGTAAGACTGAGGGGGTGTCGTGAGCGGCGTGGTCGGTTGTCAATTTGGATGGTCAAGTCCATATATTGCTCTAATGTCTTTCCTTCATCACGGCATGCTATCTCAGTCTGCAGCTCATTTCACAAAGCCTTGTGATACCACACTTTTAGCGGTTTGGAGGGCCAGCCAGTTTGGGCAGCAAGAGTACGGAACTTGATGGTAAAATCAACAGCGGATTGATTACCCTGACGTAACGTGAGGATTTCCTCTCCCGGCTCCTTTCCACCTGCTGAATGATCAAACACGTCTCTAAATATGCGGACGAACTCTTGATAAGATGGGAACGCCATCCACCTGCTGTCCCATAATGCTGTAGCCCACCCCAGTTCTCTCCCAGTCAACAGCGAATACACCAGTGATACGCGGCTGTCATCAGAGGGGAAGTTATGAGGCTGCTGGTTGACATAGATATCACATTGTAAGAGGAAACCCCGGCATTTTCCTGGAGCACCATCAAACTTGTCAGGTAAAGAAAGTCGGGGCTTACCGATGACTGCTGGAGCTGGGGGAGGAGCCGGCGCTGCTGCCGCTGGTAATGGTGTGAGAGCTGCAACGGCAGTGGTAAGCGTTTGCAAATTTTGAGCTATTTCATCCACGCTACGATTCAACTTCTCCAGCTGTTGATGGTGGGCAGACAGTTGAGAAGCTTGACGGGTGATTTCGTGAGCCATGGAATAAATCGCCGCTGGATCTTCATATGGCGAAGTTTTCTGTAAACACTTGAGACTCGGAGTCAGACATGTTCAAATCCATACACGGCTTTATTGAATAAACAGAGTCAAACAGGCAGGGTTAAATACGAGCACACGGGATGAGCAAAGGAGAGACAAAGGCAAGGTAAATGTCCAGGCAGAGGATCGAGATATCAAGCAGTAATCAAGGTAAGAGTCCAGGCAAGAGGTCAGGGTAACCAGCTAAGAATCAAGAGAAACAAACAAAATCCAGGTAATCCAAACAACAGAATAAACGTTAGAGATGTCGCCAAGGCAGAACAAAATTTTGCCAATAGTTTACAGTATACCATACACAAGACAATATACAAGGTCAATAACAATATACACAATGACCTGAAGGATGTGTGTTAACTCAAAACTCAAAGTTTTCCTGTGAATTAATTTAGGGAAAAGTCCATTGTCTTTTCAAAAGGGAGAACTAGTCAGAGTTACTTCGTTCACATTTCTTCAAGCAATAAACCAATGTTATCAGTTGGTTGCCATGGAATCAGAGGCCTGTTTTGCCTTCCTGAGGTGTTAGCTGCATTTCGGGGGAAGGTTCCACAGACCCTTTTAGTTGCAGTTTGAGTTACCCCTTGAGCTGGGTAAAGCAGTATTAAAGAGTATTTGTCAAATGTAACAAGACGTTTGCGCCTGATAGGTTCAAATGCAACAACACGTAAAACGATCTTCAGAGTTTATTAAATGAACCAGTTGGACTGGATAAGTGCATAACCACCCTGAGAGGAGTTGCGCTGGTAGCAAGCTTTTAACCTTAAAAGTCTCTTGAGTCAAGAACTGATGATCAGAACTCTAGAAGGGATTTGTTCAATTTGTAGATTAAAATCTAGCAAATGTATTAGATGTATTACAGCCTTACTAAAAAATGAGATTCTCTGCATATGGGAGAGTTTGCTCCTTCCGGGTTGACCCAAAGTCCCAATCGGGCTAGGTTGTTGATGACCATGTCCCTGTGTGTGCAAACCAATGCCTGCGAGTGAGCTATGATCAGCCAGTCATTGAGGTAATTGTGTGGAGGGCCACTTCCTTGAGAGGGGCCAGAGCAGCCTCTGTGATGTTCATAATGACATGAGACAGCGACAGCCAAAGGGAATGACCTTGTACTGATATGCCTGTCCTTCGAATACAAACCAAAGAAACGGGCTGTGCCTTTGGTAGGGTTGAGACATTAAAAAGTACACATCTTTCAGGTCTATTGCCACAAACTAATCCTGATCTCTGATATGTGTTTGAATGTTAGCATTCTGAACAGAAGTCTGTGATGTGCCTAGTTCAGAATCCTCAAATCCAGAATCAGTCTGAGCCCCCCACCTTTCTTTGGTAAAACGACACACAGGCTGTAGAAGCCAGTTGCAATTGGGATGGCCCGTAATGCTGCACGTTTGACCAAGAGAAAAATAAAACTGCTCCCACAGAATAGTATGTGTAAGTACAAATATATAACAGGACAATGGTAACAACACTATTTGTCAATGAAAGTACAGATGTATAACAGGACTAACAGGACTTTTTGGTGAAGAAATGGATACACTTTACTTTTAGACAATTCCTATGGAATTACCATGAACAGTAATTACTCTGATGATACACAGCAGCAGCCAGAAAGTTAGGCTTCACATATAAATTGGGCATGGTGTTATCATGTACGGCGGTGCACCAACTGCACCAATTCGAGATCCAGCTCCTCCCACTTACATATACCTAAACCTACCCGTTTCCACCCTCTGGATCCCATTTCCACCCCTGAACCTACCTATCTTTGACCCCTTGATCACCCCTGTTTCAAATACTCTTATAAATACTGTCGTTAAAAAATTTAGTTATATTATTATTGTTACACAAGTACTCATTAAAGTGAAAAAAGTGTTGTATCTCCCAAGGTTTCTCCCTAGCAGAGTTTTTGTTTCTTGCCACTGTTGCTCCCAGCTTGCTTAGTCGGGGACATCCGGCTTTCAGCCTATTTGTTCAATTCAGCCGCCTCCATCCGACCGTCCTACCACTCTCCTCCCAGTGGGCAGGCGGGGACCAGGCCAGGCTCTAGGCTCCCCCCAGCCCTTGCCTCCTAGGAGGGCTCGGGTTCCACCGGGCTCCCTGCCTGCTCCACGGACAGTCCGCCATACATGCTCAAATATATTGGTTACAAATGAGGATGTGGGAACTCGTGAAATTTATTTGATTTATGAATTAGCTAACACACTCACAAAAAGCATTATATTTTGCAGCATTGCTTTAATCTTGGTTGTTTGTGCATGTAAGTTCACAGTTATTACATTGCATATTGAAATTTGCACATTCAAACAGAATCATCGTTTTTTAACAGATGGACCTGGCATGTGAAGTAACATTTAGTAACATTTTTACAGACACCCAGTAGCAATTAAATATCGATACAGTCCAGACAAAATGATGACATGTTTCCACCATTAAAGTTCTCTGTGCATTATTTATTATGGAGTACAGCAAGATAAACACATCTACAAATGTCCACTGCAGTTGTTTAACGGTTGGAGAACATAAAATAAGAAAGTGCTTGTTTGAACATATTCTGATAATGTTCTTAACACTGGTTTTCTATTTTATGTGTTTGACCTTCAAAAGTGCAGGGTTTCCAGGACACTACGATATCCAACTTAATGGTGCTTGTGTGTAAAATGCATCTTTTATCTTTTTGCAGCTGGAAGGTGAAGAGGAGCAGAAGCGGTTTGAAGAAGGGAAAGCACGCTACCTGCAGAGCAAGGCAAAGAGACTTGCAGATAAGGAGTGTCAACAATGACTTTTACCATGCAAACAACATAATTTGTTGTAGAAGAAAGTCTTTAAATAATAGAGCCTCAACTGACAACATACTGTATTAAGAACCTTTGCTTTATCCTTCATGTAGCTCACTGAATAGAAAGAAAAATAGATAGTCTGAGTTTACCAAAGCACTTTGTGTGTATATGTATGTCAAGTGAAACAAAAAAGAAATATGTATGTATGTATGTATATACATGTTTTATTGTAACAACTTTATGAAATGTGCAAAACTGTATTATGCTCTAATAAATATCTGCCAATGCAGCTACAACTGGTTTGCAGATACATATCTGTTCAGTGTACCATAATTCTGGATCGACAGAATGATACAACTTAATTGTTTTTGTGACAGACAGACAGACTGATAGATAAGCATCTGTGTACCACTATTGCCACTATTACAGACAGAGAGATAATAGATCATAAATTAGCTTGGGATTCTACTTACATCTCTTTGTGCCAGATTTATATCGGGGGGGAATTTTTTTCTTTTATCAAGTAAATTATTTTGAGCTGGGAAGGTTTATAAAAAGCGTGTTAGTTTTTTCTTGCTTTGAAATGCATGCCAAACTGTAAATCTTTTCAATAGCGACTTGCATTAATAACAGCACTCATCTCTTCAATAAGCCACATGAAGGTGAAACAAGTATTATTATGCTAAAATTTAATACTGAAGTTATAGTTGGTCATTAATAGCTCCAAATAGCATATAAATATATATATATATATACATATCCTTTTGTGCGACACCTGCATGACTTTGTATTCATTTTAGTTTATTTGTCATTTGGGTAGCTCAGTAAAGGAATAAAACAGCCTTTCATTTGACTTTTCAAAATTCTGATTATTCTGACGTATACAGTGTGTCTTTAATATGACACATGATGCTATCATGTTGTTAAAAACACTACTAAAGTAAAATTTTAAAGTGATGTTGTTACAATATAATTTCAGTAAGTATATAAGTGATTAAGAAAGTATTTTTACTGCATAATAACTACATGTACTTACTATTGGGTTTAGGGTTAGTTGCTTTTAAATAATTCTAGTGTTATATTACTACGCTAAAATTATTTTGCTTACCTCACTGGCTGATTATTTTGTTGAATCTAAGCAAAATGTCACTTAATTTTGACTTAATTTCTTTCTGAAAACAAGACAATAATTTTTACTTGTCTAGGAAGTCCTTCTCAATTTATTTTTAATGATGATTGCAAACAAATTCAGGAGCAACACGTTCTAATGATTAACCACAGCTGCCACCTCGTTCTCTAATAAGCCTATTACCTGATTACCCTATCAGTGCTAAGAGGTTTTCCTCGACATATTAAAAAAAAAAAACAGAAAAAAAATCCCAGCAAACTGAGTGTTGGGCATCCGACCAGAGGAGAACCAGCCCTTAAGCTAGTGATTTACTGTTGTGAATGTGGAGGGATCAATTTCTGACACTAATAGACATAGTACGACATAGAATAGTTCAGCAATAGATATATATATATATATATATATATATATAAAAGGAAGCCTGTTATCATAATTTGTACAGTATATCTAGTGGTGTTTATACCGGATTGAACTGTGTTCTCATGGGAGTACTGTACATGGAAAGACATAAAGATGAACAAGGAATTTATTTTAGCTGGGAAAGTGCACCATGTGATAGATGGTAGTGAGTGACATTATTTAATTGCCTGTACACTGTAAAAATAAATAAATAAAAAAATAAAACCAGTAATTTTCTAGCAGCAGGGGCGACGGAAAATGTCTTTTAAAAAAAAATGAAAAAAACTATCAGAAATTGTTTTTTAGGTAAACCATTTTTTTTTTTTTAAATATTCTTGTTCCATGATCACAGGTTATTACTGTAATTAAACATGATTTTTTTAGAATTACAGGGTTTTTTGTACTTACCATAAAAATTGTCAGAATACGATATTAAACTGTAATTTGCTAACAAAAGAATTTGATTGTAAACCAGTAAATTCAATAATACACACTGCTATTTAAATCTGTTATGGTAAAAGAGTGCCACATGAAGTAGCAAGTAGTTTTGCCACAAGCAGAAGAACATACTAGCATATAGAAGGTGCACAGAGTCATTCATGCAAACACGAAACACCATAGTGGTAACATGGTAACACACATAACACTTACATAATTAATTAAACATTCATTAAACAGAAGATGTAACATAAAGCCCAAATGTACATAACCGATAACAAAAACTATTTGAAAACATGATTATTTCAGCAAAATACTTTCAAATGTGGAGTGTCACACAGGGAATTCTGGGAATACCAGTTTAAAGTTTTTGAATATAAATTATGCATTTCTTTACAAAATAAAATTATCCTATCAAATTTACAGTAATAAAAGGAACTGATAATGTTTACATTTTCTAAACAAAATTTAAGTGGTACTTGCCATTGTTAATAATTACAGTCAGTGTTTTGAATATTTGTAGTGTATGTTACTATTTTAGATATTGAGATTATAGTTTTTCTTAGTTGTTTACTGTCACGCCATAGGCGTGTTCTGTGAATGTTTGCTGTCCATGTGCTCTGTGTTTATATAGGGTCAAAAATTAAGAAATTGATAACAAAAGTATTTGCAGTGCATGTACTTTTCTTTACAATCTTTATTTTTATTTTATTTTTCAAACACTTTTCATTGCGAAGTTTTGCTCTCCTTTCTTTTTTTCCGAGTCTAAAATTTTTGTTTGCATGTTAAAAAGTTTTGCTTGCGAGTAAGCTGCATAGTGGGCGGTCTGTACCTACCAGGATTAAAAGGCCTTTTTCCATTGGTCACTCTCGATTGAAGTGACCACTGCCAGTCTGACTGAGAGACGAGCGAGGTTCAGCCATGGTGAACAAGAGACTACATAAATTCACTTGTCACTGAGTTTAAGACGATAACTTGGTTATCTTACCCAGTAAATGATGGCTGATCCTCACTCGCTCCTCAGTTAGACTGGCGAAACGTAGTGGGCGTGGTCACTTCAATTGAGAGTGACCAATAGAAAAAGGCCTTTTAATCCTGGTAGGTAGAGACCGCCCACTGAGATGCAGCTTACTCGCAAGC
>JAUCNO010001851.1:15254137-15265622 GCA_032353835.1 Enteromius viviparus
CATCTCTGTGTGCTGGTACACCGTCTGATCTGGATACGGACTGAGGAACAGAATAAGAGAGAGACAGACTAATATTACCATAGAGGCCATTCTTTTTATGATGTAACGAGTACATCATGTGTTAAGGGGGGTGTTCCCGGTTCCGGCTGATCTAATTAATGCAGCCTAACAATCCTTTAACGGATTTTCACAATAATGTAACATTTATATTGAGAGTTACAATACACTGTAATCAAATCCTTAATAAAGGGAATTGTATGGATGAAAGAAAACAAATGCCACAGAAACACAAAAGAAAATACCATAATCATTAAGCACATTAGGCCAAGGTCCACATCATATCTATAAAAACTGAGTTACTATAAGACTTATTCTATAATTGCAGGTACATTTGGTGTCCCCGTCTGTTACCCTCAAACTCTGTTACCTAGTTACTGTAGATTAACAATGCTGACAATAGTGTTACACTACTCCACTTGCTAAAACTCCACTTGCTGGCATAAATGCTAAGAACACACTAATGAAAACATGATTAAAAGAACTTTAAACCACACAATGTGAGTCAAGTAATAAATTCTGTTTTCCTTTTGATATTGTAGTAACAGAGTTAACATTCTAAAAATAACTTTTGGTGTGAGAAGTTTTTACTTTAAAATATTTTCTCACAGAAAGCACAGATATTTTTCAGTCCTTCATATCAGTGAGTAAAAAAGTCACATTATTTCAGTAACAGAGTTGACGCAAGATTTTGGGACAAACATTTTTCTAAGAAAACCTTTCTTGGTTAAAGTACTGTAAAATAGTTTGATTGCACATAGATAGATGATGGAAAAAATACACTGACTAATTTGGACAAGAAAAAATTATGATTTTCAGCTATTTAAAACATTTAAAAAAAAATATTACATTGTTATGGACTGTAACATCTTTTAATTCATAGCAATTAGAAAAGAATGATAATAAATATAGTAAAATAATAAAAAAAATATAACCACTTGAAAAAAACGTTTTTGCTTTATTTTTGACGGGACACCAAATGTAAGCCTACCAACAATTATAGAATCATTCATTTATAACCTGGGTGAGTTGTAGCAAATTAAACTTCTTAAAACGTTGACTTATTGAAACGCTGAAAGTACAGATTTACAACCTCATCAGGGTACAGAGATAGAGAAAGAGAGAGTGCGTGAGTGAGTGAGTGAGAGAGAGAGAGAGAGAGAGAGAGAGAGAGATCTGATCCCAGCCTTCCATCATATGATGCTCATTCATCCTCCTCCTCCAGCAAGACCTCAATGAGACGCCGCGATAGCGGACAACCATTGTTGTTTCATCGCTCTGCTCTATGAATTCATCTTCTGTTCACCTCTGGATGCGTAAATGGTGGTCTTTCTTCCTCTGTTACGGCCACATTTAGCCATATTGTTTCCGTTTCTAAAGCGTTGTTCTCGTGTTTGGAATAAAATAGCACACAGACCGAAACTGGGGAAATAAAGATTGAGAATGAAGCAGAAATACATTTGAATCTGGAGATATCGACGGATATCAACAAGAAGGTGGGTTAGCAGGATATTTTTTTTCACATAACACTTAAAAGGTCGATATAATGTGGAAATGTCTGTTTGTGATTTTCTAGTGTTTTTTGAGCGTAACACGTTCGTGCATTTTTTTATTTAATGCACGATGTTTAAATGCTTTAATTGATGGGTTAAAACGTGATATAGGCTAGTTATTTCGATAGCCTGTAAGAAGCTGATAGGATCAAATGTGAGTTGACAAGAGAAGATATTACTGAGGCTTCATTTAATATAGCCTACTTTAACGTTATCACATGTGACATATCGCCCACAGAGCTCACATTACAAACAACATCATAGACTATACTGAACACCTACGACTGCAGTTCATTATTGCAAATATCGCTTATTAAACTGTTTCACTTGTATTTTAACGATCGGCGACGAACTGTCATTTTTACTACAGGGTACAAAAACACAATCACGTTTTATATGACATTAGGATTATAAATGTCTAGTGTAAGCCTACTGAGAGCAGCTCCCTCCTTCAGCAGACTGTAAATGGATGCGTATAGCCATCATTTGCATGACAGTCAGTATTAATATTACAGGTATTATATATTCCTCGTCACATTTTTGGAAAGTCATGCTTTAATAGCTACTGCAAACAAGATACATTGGTCCATTCATGTAATGTATTTGTTATTAGAATATTCATAATATTAATAATATTTTTGGATAGGCCTAGCTGTTGTATTTATCGATCCAAGATGACAAGATCAGATGGCATAATCTAAGATAACATTTTTATTTACACGGACGAACTAATCAACATTTAACCAAAAAATGTTCTTCTACTGAAAAACAGCTAAATTTTCTAGGCTTTAGGTATATAGAAAAACATTTTAAACCAATTTTAACCATGCTTGCCAAAGCAACTTAATCATTTAACAATGTAAACATTAATGATAGCACTTTACAACCAGGTAGCATGCCATAAAACTAGTTAATGCATTACCATATACCAACAATTAGAAATATACTGCATTTATGTACCTTATTCATAAGCAACAACATGCCTAATGACCATTAAAGTAAAGTGCTATTTGCAATTGTGAAAAAGAAGTGTGCTTAATTGTATTGATATGAATTTGTGAATTACTTCAGATCTTAAGCTGTATGTGCAAACAATATCATTTTAATAGTAAAATTAAAGACCACTAAAGTTAATTTAGAGAGTGCACTTTCATGACTGTTTTTTTGAGTCTTCTTACACTTAAGCACATTTTTAAAGAGTGCATTGTAATAATTAAAGATTAAAAGTTTTTATTTAAAATTTACTTTAAATTACAATGTTTTCTACCGTGGCCGAGAGAGCTCAACGCGCTGCAATTTAAAAATAATGCATGCAAACAAAAACAAACGGCTGCAACTTAAAAAACATCTTCATCAATTTGACAACACAGGCGCTGCAAACACACGAACCACAACGGAAATGTTTCAGGGGGACCTCAAAAAGTGACGAAGTTTTCACATCTTTTGGCATACTTTAAAGTAATACACTTATTTTTATGCTTTGATTAACATAATCAAATATTCTTTAAGTACTTGATTATAATTTCACCTAGAGTGTGTTATTCAGTATTACGTTGTAAAGTTATATTTTAATTGTTGTTAAACAGTAGCTTCATTATGCTTACATTTAGTTTACTTTTCAGTTCCCAGAAAAGTCTTGATGTAGAAGAGCAAAAATAAAGGAATTCTGTTTCTGATGGAATATTGCTATTTCAGTGATGCACCTGGGGTCTGTATGTAGAAGATAGCCCAAGTCAAGATTAAATCAGAACTGGGAATATTTACTTTTGTTAATGCCTTTCCCCCAGATTTATTTATTTATTTTGTTCATATATTCAAAACATTGTTTTTATGTTGTTATTTTTTTCTGTTCCCAAAATTAATAAGCAATTGGATATTAAGTCATTGTTTCAGACTATTGTGCAGCCTTTATAAAAATGTCGTTATAGTAATTTAATGCCGTTGACATTAGTAATGTGAAACAGTTTTTTTTATGCTGTTGATGTAGACATTCATCATTTCACTTTTTAAAGAAATATTTTAGTAGTTTAGCCAATTATATTTTTCACATATAGTACCTTACAGTAATGAGTTTAAAACAAAATTGAACAGTTGTTAATTATTGTGTGTAATGTTCTATATATGCCTTGATCATATTTTTTTCAAAAGTTAGAAAATATATTATAATTATATATATATATATATATGTTGTGCAGTGTACTGTACAGTGGCAAGAATAAATCTGAGAACCCATTGGAAACATTCTGGATTTCTGCATTTCAGAATGTAAATAAAATGTGGACTGGTCTTAATTTAAGTCACATTTATAGACAAACATGTATACATACAGCACAAACAAACTCTTATACTGTTTTACATTTTTATTGAAGATACTGAATAATCATTCACAGTGCAGGGTGGAGAAAATAAGTGAACCTCTGTATTAAGACTTCTTCAAAAGCTAATTGGAGTGAATCAGGAGATGATACGTGATACGTGTAAGGAACACTCAATCACATGTTTTTCTTTACTTTGAGGCTTAAACTGTGGCATAACATCAAGAGTGCTATCAAGCCAACGAAGAAATATTGATCAACTAAAATCTACCTAAAATGACTGTGTTGGGTGTCTGCACCCTGCACTTTGCATGATTGCTCAGTGTATCAATGAAAACAAAATAAAATATATGATGGTTTGTGTGTTATGATTTCAGACTCTTTGTATAACTGTGGCTTAGACTACATTTTATGTGTAAAGCACTACAAAAATGCAGATTTCCCAAAGCGTTTATAAACATATTCTTAACATTTTATGTGGCTTGCAATCTGGAGCAGCATTACACTAAACTGAATAACTCGCTGGCAATTCTACTTTCAACTGCCTCAATATTAAAAGCAGTGCTCTATTTGTTCTTCTAAATTAATGCCTTAAAGGAAATATGAAATAAAAAGGTCACTAAGAGAGTGTTCAAACAATAGTATAAACACTTTAGGCTGTGCAGAATAGTTTCTTGCAAATTAATGTAAAAACTCTCCCAAAATGTCTGTTATGGAGTAAAGCATGTGTGAGTAAGTAATGCCTGGTGTGTACCCTCGGCTCTGCTCACAGGCCTGCTCATTGTCAGACATTCTCTCTTTAATTATGTTTTGGAAACTTGTTCAACAAAGCAATTATGTGTGAAGTTTTTCCACTGCAGACCATTCATACTGCTGCAGAATTGTTTTGTTGCTCCTTTACAAACAAGATCAGTATGACATGCCATTGCCAGCAAAAAGTCTCTAATGACTAATAGAAACAATAATAATGGTAATAGTGCTACTATACTGACGTGCAAATGCATTGTCCCTATAGTTTAACAGAAAATATCATTTATGTGTCGCATGACCCACCTTTAATATATGCATCTGCAAAATGAGAGTTGGGTTTCTTCACTAAATAAAGTCAACATTTCAGAAGACAAGTCATTATGATACTTTGGTACATTTTAGTCCATTTTTGAGCTTGGATGTTTGAATAACCATCCATTTTACTTTAAGATTATAGGGTTTAGAAAAGAAAACCAGTTGTGACATTCTGTACTATGTCCTTTCATATTTTAATTATGAGTGACAGTGTTTTTAAAAATTATTATAAAATGAAAATAATTCTGTGCAATTATCTGTGAAAAAATACGGTGGCCGAGAGAGAGCTGCAACTTAAGAAAACACATGCAAACAGATAAAAATGACAACACATTAAGAAAACATCTTCATCAGTCAGACAACACAGGGGCTGCAAATTCTCGTAACGCAACCAAACACACAAACATGCTGCAAACATAGAAACGCCTGCAAATGCACGAACGCGCTACAAATAACATGGACCACAATGGAAATTTGTTTAGGAGGAACTCAAAAAGTGATAAACCCATCTGGGACCTGATTATTTGTTCAGTGGCTTTTGGTCACTGCTTTTGGACCACACCTGGTCACTTCATGCATTTTGTTTGATCAGGTAAAGACCAGGTAATAAGCACATTTCTCTCAGTGTTAGATGTTAGTCAGCATTACTGTACATCTCTCTTTACACTGACATAAAAATATACAGTTTGCACATTATGCTTGATCATTGGGTCAGATCACTCCTGGCAGTAAATTCACTGAAAACAACTGGTGTTAAATATGTATGTATAAATGTCTATGTATATAGAAGACCAATAAACAGTATAGGCTGTACAAACACATTTCCAAACAAATTCTTTGCTTGGATTTTTATAATTTCCTAAGTGCAGGTGTGTTTTATTGATAGTACACTCAATAATAATTGTGCTGCTTGCTCAGTTTAATTTAAATATGTTAGAAATGATCTTTGCATCACAGTCCTTGAATATTTGTGAGATCAAGTTTATTGCATGCAGTCAATTTATTACTGTAAATTTAAAATTCAGTTGATCTGTCATTTTGTTTTGAAACTACTCTGAACAAATGTTTTTTTTTTTTTTTTCTGGATATCCAGATTCTAGAATGCGTTGTATGGGACTAAATGGCTGTTTAGTTAGTTTGCACTTTTCACTCAGCAACATGGATGACATCAGAGTGATATACACCGATAAATTAAAGCTGAAGATGATCAGGTTCTAGTGACATTTGGATGTGTATCCTGAGAAAAAGGTGGAAAAATAAAGAAGTTTTGTTTGTGAAATATAAACTTACTACTCAGTGAAAAAAAGTGACTTGTCAAAATAAGGCTTTAAGGGATAGTTTATATATTTATAAACTAACATACAGTGCAAAAATAAAAATGCAAAAAAACATATATTCTTTTGTGCTCTGCATTTGTCTTTGGAACAATATGCCTTGAATACAGAAAGAGCCCACAATAATATTTTGTGTGTTTGGTTGGATTCATTAATTAGGTGCAAGTGTATGTCAGGACACACTGAAATTACCCCCTCTTGGTTATAGTGGTCAAATATTAAATATCAGATACATTTTGAAAGAAGGACATGCAGCACAGTCCTTAGTTAGTTTAATGTCTTAATCAGCAAAAAGCTGGAATTTATTTTTCCTTAAAATGCTGTCAAAAGCTAGTATGAAATATTAACAAAAAAAACTGCAATTGCTATTCATTTCTAAGTGCATTGGACTTGATAAAAATTATTTTAGCTAATTCATTCTGGAGAGTATATTTCTTTGATGAAAAAAAGTTCTTATTGAATCTGTTGATTGCATATATTAGCATTTTAGTAAATCTGAGCTCATTGAGTTTAGGTCTTTTTTCTAAAAGTTAAGAAAACATGTTCTCAGTGGTTTGTATGAGAAATACAGTAGGAGATGCAAGAGAATTTGACTCCTTTGACTGTTTAGGAGAAACTGTATATAGACTCAATCTTAGCATCTGTACTGCTAATAAATCTAATTTTGAATTCTCTTTGGACAGCAGTGGATTCTTCCATCACAACTCACATAGGGGTGGGGTGAAGCCGTGTGGTCTTTTTTAGATAGTTGACTCATGTACTTTACCATTGACTGAGGCAAGATGTGCATCTAAGTCTTGTAGTTATTATGGCCTTCTTAGAGTTGAGTTACAACTTTATTTTATAGAATTTAAAAAAATAGTTTTAGAGAATAGTTGTAAAATTGTAAAAAAGAAGAGGAGGTGCCTCTGCTGAGGCGGGGAAGGGGAGAACCTCGACGGAAGTGGGATAAAAAAAGACAAAGAAGCTTCTGATGGAGAAGAGGGCTGTTGTATACCTCTGATGGAAGTGGGGCTGTGAGATGCCTCTAATGGAGGTAGGGGCAGTGGAATGCCTCTGATGGAAGCGGAGACTGTGGGATGCCTCTGATGGAGGCAGGGGCAGTGGAATGCCTCTGATGGAGGCGGGGCTGTGGGATGCCTCTGTTGAGGCTGGGGCCGTTAGAGAGCTGGGGAGCGGGTGCCTCTGCGGAAGTGGAAGCAGCTGTGGAAAAAAGGGGAGGGAGGAGAGACCCCTGCGCATGAGGGAACGGTCGATTCTATAGAGATGGCTGGGAATCCTCTGGAGATAGATTATTTATAACTTGGCCGGGGGTTAAGAGTGGCGGATAGAGGGGAAAAAACATTTGAAAGAGATCTGGTTGGAAGAGAGGCCTTTCTCTGCTGCGGAAGTTGCAGCTCCAATCCTGAAATAGTGAGACAAGTATTTTTCCGGGGGAAAGCCTGAGAGATGGAGAACAGCCTTTAGGTGTTTTCGGAACCAAAATCTTGAGCCCGGTTTGTTAGATTCGTCAGTAAATAGGGGGTCTGAAGGGGTAGAGGCTATGGAACTTCTGAAGGCGATAAAGGCCTGCAAGGTTTGATTAGGGTTGCAAAATTCCCGGAATTCCCGGAGCATGAAATGTCATCTGCGCTGCTGCGCGCAATTCAATTCAGTTCAGCACACATCCAACTTTAGCTCTGGTCACATCGCGGGGAAACGAAAACAACTCTTTTGTTTTGTTACAATGAAGAAAGGCACAAACACGACCCATGTTTCAGAAACAGCAAGTCAGCCAACATAAACAAGTGATGCAAGCACTACTTTCCAATGCAGAGATAGCTCATGCAAAGCATGGTGATTGGATTAGACGAGTCCTTTGTCATGAATAATGTTACACAGCTCATTAATAATGCATTAATAGGGCCGTCAAGCCGATGGCGTAGATATGTACTGTATATATATATATATCTGATCCCATTGACTGCCATTATAAAAGGCCCACATGGATATCTTTAGATCACAGTGGCGTGGAGGTGGGGTAACGAATCATGAATCATCTTAACCACTTCCTAGCCATGCCCTAGCAACCACTGTCTAGCACCTTAGTGACCAAACACAATGAGGATTGCCTACCTAACTTAATTATTTTGCTGTGATCTAACTTGCATGGTATTAAAAAAAAATATAAATAGATACTATAAATGGTTGATTCTCAGCAGGCTGAGAGTAAGTTACCTTGGGTCAGTTTCACTGTTTATTTGGCCTGATACAGTATATTGACCGCCAAATGAATGGAGAGTAATGGTTCATCACTATATTACACAGCTGTAATAAAGATCAAATCGGACTGAAGTGATTAAGCATTTTAAAACACTTTTATACCTGTGTGTAATATAATATTACTGAAAGATTAGATAGGTAATGTGGTTCATCTAATACATAAAGAAAAAAGAAACATAGTATTTTCATAAAGTGAGGGTTTTTTTCAGTGACTCAAATACCTTTTGTTGCTGCTTTATCTAACAATGGTTTGACATTTGTCCTCCTTTCCCATGGCTGAACCTTTACCTGTCTGAGGATGAATAGTTTTTATTGCTAACTGTGTCAGGGGGGACAGGAAAAAGTTGTGTTTTCATTCTTGTGCCAACGGGTTCAGGAAGGTCAATGAATGGCATAAAAGAGGTTATTATCTGTCATTTCAACCCATGCTCTCTCAGAAAAAAAGTAAAAATTGTTTTAAAGATGTATCTTCAAGCTTTTGTACTGAGGATACCTCCCAAGTTGTTGAGAGTGATATACATTATTGCACATAACTAGATAATATTTATCCTATTTTAGACTAAAGTCTAAAGACTACTTTATAACAATATGTGTATTGTGTTTGACTGGCTGCCACCAAAATCCTTAAGCATGCTCAGTTGATAACCTTTCATGTCGAAACATGAACAATAAGCAAAAAACACAGTAAGGTGCCCGCATAGTTATCACCAACAACATATTTTTTCCTTAAAACACATTTCATTTGGTAAGTAAGCAGCAGCATTTTTCTTTATTAAATGAATCTACAATATATATACATAAATACATATACATACAAATATATCAGTTCCATAAACACTTGATTCTTCACACACTTTCTGCCAGTGGGCATGGAAAGCTAACTATTCAGTTTTAATTAAATCCCACAATATCACAATAGTTTTTTTTTATTTTTCCATCTATAAAGCAACAACATCCTTCATTGATGCATAAACAAGCAATTAATTACTCTTTATTCATTCGGAAAGTTTTGGAATTTTACCGTACTTTTAAACGCAAAGCCATTTTCTATGAATGTGCGAGATGTCCGTTTCATCAGCCATTTGTGCTACAAATCAGTGTGTTCAGATAATACACAAAAAAAGAGATTGTGACATGGATTTGTATTATTATTATCATTTGAACATGCGCCTTAAAGTTTATTTATAATATATATACAAAGTTTTTTTGCAGAAAAACAAATAAATATTTGATCATTTTCAACCTTCATTCTGTCCCTCTTTAAAAAAAAAGGATATTGAAATCTCTGCAGAGCAAAAATTGGCATTTCTGACTGCTGGGTGTTTCTAAATAATGCAATAAAAATGATCCCCCTTAACTGACCCCACCCCTAAAGCTACCATCACTATGACGACAGCCAACCAGATAACGTGGTCTAGACAACAACCCTCTGCTAACTTCCATAACTTTCCTGAAAAGACCTACTCTGCGTTTCATCTGTTCATTATTCACATATATATATATTTACTGTTTTCTTCAGTCAATATAGTCCTGATTCAGGAGCGTCTGATCGCACACAGCTTGTGTGGCGATGGATTCAGCGTGATTCCTACTACTCCTTTGAGATCCAGATCATCTCCAGACACTCCAGGTGGAGTTGTGAAGCGGTAGCTCTGAAGAAGGGAGGTGAAGAACAAGAAGAGCTCCATCCTGGCCAAACTCTCTCCAAGACAAACCCGGCGCCCTAAGAAAAGGAGAGAGAGAGAGTGTTTCTAACAACATCAAAAGGATTGTGGTAGCCAATCCAATCAAAAAAGTGGGCTTTACTATAAGGACAAGCATGAACTCTATTGTGATGCTTTCGGTTAACGTTTCATATTTGTTTATATTTGACAAGTATTTCACAACTTGACAACCAACAGTACATCCAGTGATGCAAGCTACTCGATTTTTGTTAAGTTCACCACTGATTCAGCATTCTGGATATTTTTAGCTACGATTAAGGCTTTGATCAGGCATATGTTAGTCCTGTCACTACGTTCAAATGGCTGAAGCTAGGGTAACTTTATTCTCAATACAATTTTTGGTGTATCCTTTTCAAAACAAGGCCTATCGAAGGCTGTTACTTAAAATAATAAGAATCATGCCTGTTAATCTTAAAATGATTAATTTTTAATTTCTCCAAACGGAGTTCCTGGAACTAAAATCATTCCTAGTTCCTCTGATGCGGACAAGCCAAAAAGTGGGTAGTTCCACAATTTATTTGGGTACTACAAAATGGTTCTTGTGATGTGAAATGCACTAATGGTGACTCAAAACAGCCTGGTTACAAACTTTCTTTAAAATATCTTCCTTTGTCTTTGGCAAATCAAAGACATTCATACAGGTTTAGAACTACTCAAGTATAATATAAAGAATAAATATATATATAAAGAATAAATGATGACAGAATGATAATTTTTGGGTAACTATTCCTTTAACTCCCTTTAAATTAATTATTGTCTTTAAATTAAAAATAGTTAATTATTGTCTAAAATTGAAAACACCATTACTATCTAAAATTGCTATGGTCCTCTCAATGTTGGCATGTCAAGACATAGTTACAGCCTTGAGCTGAAGTTCCTCTGTACCTGCAGAAAAGGGTATGAAAGCATCTCTCTTGACAAACTGGCCCTTCTCATCAAGGAAGTGTTCTGGGTAAAAGCTGTTTGGTTTCTCCCATTCATTTGGATCCTTCAATACAGACGTCAGCAGAGGAACTACAGTTGTGCCCTAGAAATGGAGAAAAGACCAAAACATTATATCTTGAACAAGATGCACATGGTAACGTTTACAGGCCTTATATGTATTTATTCCTCTGACCGACCTTCTTGATGAAGTATCCATTGAAGGTAACATCGCAGCTGGTTATATGCGGTAG
>JAUCNO010001851.1:15279114-15289755 GCA_032353835.1 Enteromius viviparus
CTTATCACACCGCGACACAGGATCGTGGATCCGAGTGTCGCGATCTCGGTTTCAGATCGCGAATCGTTACAGCCCTATTGTCTACCCTACTTTAGTTGCTCCCTGTGTCTGTTTGTCCGTCATTATCGTTGCATCTATTTCCTCCTTCATCTGCCAGCAAAAACGTGTTACAGTGTTTTATTTGTTTAAATGACATTTTATTTTAATAAAAATTAATTTATTCTGTCATTTTAGTCAAATCTGTTACTCTATTTGAAGCAACAACACCTTGTTCATGCAGTAATGGCGGATTTTAGTTGGGAAAAGGCTTGCCCCTGATAAAGTCACATAAATGTAGACGATTTATTAAATGATTTATTTTTCTAGACAGACAGTCAGGTCATTTGGCGCTATCTGGCCAACAATTCAGTTCTCAGAACAATTGAAAGCATGGTTATGCATATGTTATTTCAAATCCTATATTTTTAGAATACAAAAATGCTTAACTTGTTTGGTAGATTTAAAATGTTCATTCTCCAAAATTCCATTTGAATTGTTTTTTAATTTAGGCACATTTTATTGTTTACTTAGTGGTTGCACTGTTTCTTGAACTGGGCCACACTTGCTCTTTGGCAGTAGAGATCATGACAATGTCAATGTGAGAATGGGAATAAGATATTTTGTTATATTACAGTATGTATTTTTGAATATTTGAATAATTTAATCTCGTCTTTATTCTTTAAGAACATCTTATATCCTTTATTTACACTAGTAAATATTAACTTGTTTCAGTCAACTCTTATGATGATTGGTCTTTAATATGCAGCTATAGAGACTTGCCATACTGTCAATGCATACACAAACATGTTACTGTGAGTATAAGACACTGTATGCTGCTGCTTCTTCATCTAAACACACTGGATTCAACTCTTTTTGAGTCTGACTGATGACCAAGACACCATGGGGTACATTTGCATTTTAGCTCAGAACTTTGGATAAGGACTAAAGCAATTTATTCCTTTCAATCCTTGAGACAAGCTCTACAAATACATTTCTATCTACTTTTATATCTTATACAAGTATTTTTTATTACACCTTGTTCTTTTTTTCAATGGCACCTAGACTATTAGTCCAATTCAAACTAAACAGAAATTGCTCAGTAACTTGATATTTATGTAAGTCTTGTAAATTGTGAAACCCTGTTGTTCCAACCAACCTAAGTTCAAAAATTATTTTGAGTTCAGTGATGTTATCTATTTTTATTAGCCTTTTATATAATTAATGCATTCATTCTAGTATTATGACAATTCTAATTATTAATGTCTTTTAACTTCTCATAGGTTGAGTAACACCAAAAAGCAGGCTGTCCATACGGTCATGGGCATCTGGATGGTGTCGTTTATTCTGTCCACCTTGCCCGCTGTGGGCTGGCATGATACCACAGAGCGCTTTTACACCCATGACAACTGTCGCTTCATTGTGACTGAGATTGGCTTGGGTTTTGGGGTCTGCTTCCTGCTGCTGATCAGTGGGAGTGTGGTGATGGGCGTCATTTGTATTGGAATTGCCCTCTTCCAGACCTTTTCTATCCAGATGGGTCAAAACGTGGACAAGAACAAATTTAATGTGCCCACCATTGTAGTGGAGGACGCCCAGGGCAAGAGACGTTCATCCATCGACGGCTCAGAGCCCATTAAGACGTCACTGCAGATCACCTATCTGATCAGTGGAATAGTCTTCATTTATGACTTTCTGACTGGATTCCCCATATTGGTGAGTGCTCACTTTCATTTAAGAGAACAGGATTTTACAAAAAAGGCTGCAGTCTTTAAGTGGCGTTTCAGTAGATTTTGGTGGAGGGTAAGTGGTGTAATCATATATTGAACGTATTCAGAAATGTATCACCACTGTCATTCAATTATTAATTCATATTGTACTGTTCTCATCTTTATTTACTTGCATTTGATCAACTCTATTTCATACATCGCTTGATATTTGTAAATCAACATAAATAAAGTTTAAATGTATGTCTTTAAATGCAATGACAAATAAATGTCAGCTTCATGCAGTTCCAATTCCAATTACATTCCAGGAAGTGAATTGGAATTTACCATTCATTCTCAATTCAATTCATGAATGGCCCCAACCGTGGTAGACATATAAAGTATGTGGTGGTTGGGGGTCCCCAGGACAGGTTTGAGAACCACCGTCCTAAACATTCATGATCAGTGTTATGTGTCAAGGAATTCTAGGTTTCCCAAAAATGTATGATATATGCTGCCCAGTCTCATGGTATTTATTTGTGGCAGGGACACGTTTATTTCTTTATATTCGTAAGTCCAGCACATTATTTCAACTTAGATGCATTCAACTGAAATGCATTAGTTTAAAAAACGTGCTGGACTTATGAAAATAATTAATAAACGTGTCCCTTGCACAAATAAACAGATTAAATTAAATTAGGTGACTACATCACAAAATGCCGTGAGACTGGGTTGGGTGTAGGCCTGTTTCTGTTTTCCTTATAGGCCTTTTAAAACAACACCCTTCAGTTGCTGCTCTTAAGTGCTTTGAGAATTACCATATTTTCATATTAAAGTCACTGAATAAAGAATCTGTAAATAGCCATCTAAATATTAGCATAAAATGTGCATTTCCTGTAGTGAATCAGTTTTTCTTAGACTGTAACAGTAATGTAGTTTCTGTATGCATATAATTACTAGTTTAAACCTTGCTGCTAAACATTGGTGGCAGGGTACATCTTACTGAAAGCTTTTACTTCTGTTCTTTTTACAAAGAAGATACTTTAGTCTGTTTTAAACTGCAATGGGGGAAAGTAAATACTGTATGTCCTACTGCATAGTTGATATTGGCAGAAAAGATAGTTGAAGACTAATGGTGTGAAAATGTATCTAGAGAGTTGTGTGAGAGGTCATTGAACTGTGCGCTACAGTATCTTGGTTATTAATTAGGGGTGTATTGATACATCTTGCTTTGATTGATAAATGTGATTGTATTTATAATGCATGTGAAAAGAATTATTGTGATATAGAATTTATCATGATGTAGTGTTTTATCCATAACTCTTACTGCTTACTGTATTTATAGTTAATGTCTGAGAATAGTATAGTTAATATTTAAAACTGTGATTAATCAAAACTGGTCTCCAGCACGGCATGAAGAAACTGAGACAGACTAAATCCAGAAGAACTGTGAAGAATGTTTCCAAGATGCTGCAAGAACAAACCTGCAAAGCTCTCTGACTCCAAACTACCACTACTGACTCCAAATGTTGTTTTAATTGAGTTAATAGAAGTTACTTGACAAAGAAAATCTATTTATGACATTGTTTTCGACAAAATCCTTATTTTACAGCATTTTTAGAAGTGCCTTAAACTTTTCACAGTACTGTAGCTTTGCAGGTAGGTTTCTTGAAGCATCTTTGGAGACAGTTCTGGATTTACTTTCTTACTCTCTCTCAGTTTGTTCTGTTCATATTGTTCCAGACAGACTAGATGATGATCAGATCAGATTTTGGTGTCGCGCACAATACTGATGTTCTAAAAATTTTGGCCACCACTGTATGCTGTCAGAGAAAATGTGTTTTCAACATGTAAATAATTGCAGTGCTTGATTGTAGGTGGTGAGCTTTGCCAGCCTGAAATTTGACCGCTCCTACAGCTGGATGGTCCTGTGTGTCCTCTGGTGCTCCATAGCACAATCAATCCTGCTCCCCATGTTCCTGTGGGCTTGTGACCGCTACAGAGCAGATGTCAAGATGGTCTGGGAGAAATGTGTGGCCATCATGTCCAATGATGAAGTGGACGAAGGTAAGGACCTCTGAGATTCCTTTAGCATGTTCCAAGGAGAAAGCAATGCTACGTTCAGAATAACATAGAATTGTACATCCTGCTACACCAGTGTTTATTTTAAAATAACATGTAGGACAACACACAGTATACAGCAATGAATATTTGGGTCCCACTTTATATTAAGTGGCTTGAACTACTACAGTATTAACTACTTAATTTAAATTAATTATTTGGTACAATGCATTTATTGTGAACATAAATGTGAAATGCCTATATGTAATTACATGTGTAAATCCTTTCTGTAATTACATGTATAGTTACACTATTGACCCATCCCTTACATCTTAGCCCACCCTTAAACCTACCAATACCACCAAATCTGTCCCTAACCTTACCAGTTTTCCACCTCAAAAGCAGCAAAAGTGTTTTGCAATACAACATGACCTCAATATGTATGTTGTAGTTAAGGCTACCTAATATAAAGTGTGTCCAATATTATTATTAATAATAATAAATTATTATTAAAAAACATAATTTCACGTCAAGATATCACTAAAATTACAGAAAGGGTGCTTTGCAGCAACTGAACTTTAATTTTGATGACAATAGTAGATCATCCTGCTGTCACGTGCATAGAGTAAATGATCTTAAAGATGCACCGAATGTATAGTGCATACAACATTTCTATACAAGTAGTATTTATAGTGTGTAGTATTTGTTCAGTTTTATTCATACACAGCCTCAGGTGGTAGAGAGGGAGTGAAAATATGAAGTAAAAAAATACAAATTATTTTTATTATAACACTTTACAGTGTATACGATTCTATTTGTTTACTTTACTACATTTGTAAACATAAGCTAACAATAATAATAATAATAATAATAAAACAAACGTATAAAGCAACCATGAATGTTATTTAAAGATGATTACAGGATTAACTAAGACATTATTAAAATCATAAGTTGTTAATGTTAATTTAATGGATGTGCTAGCATTGAGAAACACTGAACAGCTGTAACTTGCACAAACAAAGATTAATAAATACTGCAACAAATGTATTGCTTGTTAATGTTAATTAACACATTAATTATAGTTAACAAATAATACCATATTGTATAGTGTTATTTTATTTTATTCATTTGTTTGCTTGCTTGTTTGTTTTTGGTCTCAAAAATAGGATATTTATTTATTTTTTAGATTGTTTGTTTGTTTGTTTGTTTGTTTAACATATTTATTACTGCTGTGTTTGGGGGGGAAACTTGAATCTACTAGCTCAATCAATGATAATTACAGTCATTGGATTTGTCATGTGACCTTTATTTTAAGATCGATGGATATTATTTTCACCAAAGTGCCTCAGTATATTTTGACTTACACTCAAAAGGAAATATATAACTGGGACACCTGCTCTCGAGGAAAGTGTCACAGATTTGCATGACCTTAGACAGGTGACCAACTCCCCTCTGAGGATCTGCAGGACCACTAGCCAAAATACCAACATTACAGCAGGCATTGTTACTACAACAAAATGTGTTACTTTGTATTAGCCACAACGAAAATTAAAAAAATAAAGCGATTAATTAATCATAACTAGGTCACATGATAATTATATAATTAATATGCTTAATTACAAACTATTAGAGAACTGAGGCTGTCAGTATGTATTGATGAATGTAGGTGTTAAGTGTGTGACTTTGCTGTTAGCTGTATTTCATTACCCTTCCTGCTATTTGGCACATTCCCATTTCTAAGTTTGCAATCATAAGGAATATTTGCAAGAAATGGATTTTGTGATTTTACCAGTGCTCTGCTTCTTTCCAGACGGTTTGCCTTGTGTAACTCAGCTCAGTTGTATGTATAAGGGTTGCTTCTTGTACTTGTGTCTCACTCAAATGCATGCTAAGCTGCCTGTGCTAATAGCTAATATCATCTATCATCCTGCTGTGTGCCCCCATTTTGCCTTAAGATCAGCATTTCACATTGCCCTACAACTGATTTTATAGAATAAAAAATTGTTTGCATCCCTCAAACAATCTTTTGCCCCAAAACATATTTTAGGGAATATGTTTAAACGACAGTTTGCTTTAGCCGCAATCTATTAACAAACAGTGACAGTCAGTCGTGATTTTCAGTACGAGACACTTCAGTGGATCCTCTTGATTTCACATGAAGCAATTTTTTACAACCTCAAATTCTAACGCAGACGCCGAACATCTATAAAAGGGAATTGTTTTTCTTCTTTTTTACCTATTCGTCTGTCTGTCTGTCTGTCTGTGTATTTTAAGCACACTAATTTTTAATCCTGATACATATATATGCTTTCTGCGTTTGCAGAAAACAGCCAGGATGGAGGCATTCATCCGGACTTAATATTTGACAGACCATTTGACTATAGCTCTGCTGGTGATATCATGACGATAGACCGCATTGCCAAGTACGAATTCTCAACCTTAGAAAGGGGGGGCCCCCAGGGTTATCCATTGAGGGAGCTTCAGGAAGATAAAATGCACTATTTGCAGGTATATTTCCCTTGATTTTGTTTTCAAATTGATCTTTTCTTTATTTCTAACTAAAGTGTGCATGCTGCAATGGCCCTCCGCCTCAGTATTTGCAAAAAACAATTATAGTGTCAACACTTTTACTGGAATCATTTTACATTCCTGTTGGGTGACCTATTAGATACTAAAATTGGAGACTTTAGTTCCGTGTGAATTTTTTGGGGAAAATACGATCTAAAAAGCACTTTTGTTTCTTCACCCAAATGGTATCTTGGTATTTTTTATGCAGTTTTTTCGACTGTTGCAGGGCGCATGTGACTAGTGCCACTGATGCCTTTTCAGTTAAAAGCTTGAAGTCATTGCGAATTTTGATGAATAAAAAAACACTATTCTCAATTAAAATCTGACTAATAATGTAAAAATTCCCCTGATGATACTGTGACATTGATTTTGCTAGTTTTATATTAGTTGTAGAGGCACAGTTGATGTGTGATCTGTGTAGAAGTTTATACTTTCATGGCACAATCCAAATTTAGATTGATCTTTTGAATGTAAAAACAATAAAGAAAATACAAATCAATCCAACCAATCATTTAAATTGGTACAAGAACGGCTTACAAGGTAAATAAGAATCCCTATAACAGACTCCCAGTAGGCTTTAGAGCTGTGCGATGCTTCACTTCAAACTTTTAACCTTTTTACATTCAAATGATTACTTCACATACTGCCCATGAGTGCTCACATGTAACCTCCACATGTAACTTTCATTGACCGTTTACATACCATCCATTTTTCTCTGTGTGTAAATAATTAACCAGCTACTAAAAATAATCCTGTCTGAAATAAAAATTTAGACTTGGAGGTTAAATGTGGAGAATATGCCATAAATGTGAACGCTGAACACTTCCCTAAGCTCTGTTAGGCAATCTGCAGTGCTTGACAGCTTTCCATTGCTGATTTTACTGCTATATACATTGCACGAAACAACTTTTGAAGTTTTCTTCAAAGTTTATTGAACTACCATTAACATTGTGTGTGTTAGATTTGTTTTAAAGGTGTTCGGCAAGAGAACAAAAACACTGATGCGTATTGATAAAGAACTCACAGCTGACGTGTCTCCCTTTTTAAACCACTATTTCTGTAGAAACAATGTTCTTTTTCAATTTCACCAGTGTTTTGCATCATCATCATCAAGTATTGGAATGCCATAATAATTGGGAAGTACAAGCTGATATTGTTTTTGCTGTCAAGCAATTCAGAACATTAAATGCTGCCAGACAATAATATCTAAGACCGTCTAACAAACGCAAAGTCCATCTTTGTCTTTGTTTGCCAAAATTATATTTAAAAACGCATATTTAAAAGCAAAATTCAGTCCTTTTCAAAAATAGGCATATCATTTAAATCAGTTGAGTAACAAGTCTTAAATAAGGCCAAATTGTAAAAATGTTTCAGTTCTGTAGCATAATATAATATATAACTTGTCTCTGTAAGGTTACGAAAACTCAATGCTATTGCTTTAATGATGCTTTGCTTCCCTCTACTGGCCAGAGTATAGCACTTCTGTTAATTAGCCCTCATAATGCATTTAGGGCTTCTTTGTAAAGGCTGTTTCATTCCTGCATTAACCAGTGCAGCTGCTTTCATGCTAGGCTTGTGCTGTATGCTTTGGATAGTGTACTTAAACTTCTTTAAATACTAAAAACTAATTTTATGTCTTTCCTGTGTAGTTCTCAGAACAATGTGGAATGTGAGTATCTGTTTGTAGAATGAGTGATTTTCAACTAAGCAAAATAACATTAACTTACTTTTATACCTATTAAAAGGCAGATGTGAATATTTAGTACTTTAAAGTGAAAACAGGTCTGTGTTGCCATTATAGTTCACAATTTCATTGATTCTGGCATTATAAGAGATGCAAAAGCTTTGAGGTCCTCCGTTTGAGACGGAATTTGGCTTTTAGAAATGTCCTGGTTTACCCGTCTGTGTGTTACTCCAGGTGCCCCCTACAAGAAGATACTCCCACGACGAAACCGACATGTGGACCACCGGTCAGATCCCGTCTTACCTGCATCGCTGGGGCTCCAGAGAGGACATCATTGGCATCCCGCAATACAGCTTGCCACGCCACGAGAGACGTCGGAGCAGCCCGGCGTCCTACCACGAGGAGAGCCACCCACACCGCAAACGGAGGCGATCCGAGGACATGCATTCACTCAAGCAGATTCCACGAGTCGAGCGTTATGAGGACGATTTCAAGTGCTTTAGCCGCGACGAAGTGATTAACTTCATTGATGAGACGCCACTGGCTAGTCCAATGAGGAGCCCGCGGCGAGTCTCCGCCATCTCTCTGGTTCCAGAGACCTTTGAGCAACATGTCATTTTGTTGCCGCATTTCCCACTCACGCACTTTGAGCATGAGCCTCAAGCATTAAGACGCTGCTCTGAGCACGGCAAAGGAGCCATGCCAGACGAGGTCCCGCAGGATCTGCAGAGAAGGGTGAGGGACAGTAGCATTGGTGAAGGCTCCAGCCTCAAGGCATGCCCTGAGCACAAGTGTGTATCAGAGATTGTTCCATTGGGACCGGGTGCACGGACAGGGGAGCAGTCTTCTTCAAGTATTAGGACAGGACAGGTAGATGCATCTGCTTGGGTGGACCAGAAGCACCTGCTTAAAGGGGAAAGCAAAGGAAGCACAAATAGTTTTATGAGCTCACAATCCGCATCGTCAGGCTATATGACATCCTTAGGATCCACAAACTAAACGACAGTTTTATGAGCATTTTCAAGTAGTCCCTGATATGCTTGTTAGTGTTAAAGCTTTGTGGAATGTTTTTGTTAACTAGGAACTCAGATATTTGAAGTGAAATGGATTAAAAATGGCATAAGGACATAATCGGGTTTTTTTTTGTTGTTGCTGATACCAGGCTGAATTTATGGAGTCAGTTGGCCTCCAAGGCAGCAAGTAACTGTCCTGAGCTCAACACTTATAGTTCGAAATGAGCACTAGGCCTTTTGCTCATAAACACAAGCTTTTTTACTGAGGCCAAGTTTTCAGCTTTATGTTTAAGTGAGAATTAAGGATTCTGCTCAAAATGCTGCCTTTCTTGACTAAGAAATTAGGGGCCATTCAATTACTTTGTATGTGTGTGTGTGTGTGTATATATATATGGACGGGTTTATGTGGTTTATGAGGACACACATTTGTATAATGACATGGGTATGACATAGGTATTACAATTTGTAGGTGTTTTGTGAGGACATTTTTAGTGTCCCCGTAATTCAAAAAGCTTAAAAAACATACTAAATGTTTTTTTTTTGAAAATCTAAAAATGCACACAGTTTCCTGTAAGGGGTAGGTTTAGGTGTAGGGTAGGTGTAGGGCAATACCACATACAGTTTGTCCAGTATAAAAACCATTACGCCTATGGAGCGTCCTCATAAATCACAAAAACCAACATGGGTGTGTGTGTGTGCGCACTTTTTTTTTTCACAGTAGGGCTGGGAGTTCAAAAATACTTAAAAAATTTCGAACATACTTTTATGTTTAAATATGTCTTTGATGTTTAATATTAGCCAAACAAATTATATTTCTTCCTTAGTTATTGGTCAAATTGCCCCTGTCTCATAGCATAGAGGAAGAGGTTGCAGTTTAGTGGGATTGGGGGATAGAAATTTGTCAAAACAGCTTGTTTTGCAGATTTCTCAGTTATTTTAATCCCTTCATTTAACAAAATCAAAAGCTGTGGAAAAGGTTAGCAGTAAGATTGAAGTAAGTCATATAGTGTTTTTTTACAACATTTGAGCTCACAGAGCTTTTAACTCTTTAAATGTATTTTTGTTGTTTCTGGTGGTGTGGCATGTTTTTAATATATTTTTTAAGTAAAACAAAAAGATATTTTGTTATATCATTTAAATTCATATTTTTGAAGAACAATGTTCTTTTTGTAGATTCAGACATGTCTGCCAATAGGCTAAAATGTTTCTTTTCATGTTTTAAATGAGTTTGTGTTAAGTACTTTGTGATGATTGAAAATGTATATCTGATGCATTGTTATTCTCATGATTACAGTCTTTTTTGTCTGGTAGCCCGTGACAAAGTATTATATACATATATACACTATTTAAAAACACGCCTGCAGTCGATATGCACTTTTTTACAAAATAAGTGACATAACCTTTTGTCATGTGGAGAATAGGACCTTTTGAAAGCTGGTGATATTTAATTTGTTACAGTAGACATAACCACTGAATGGAAATTGGATATTTGCTGTATTATTTTATGTTGTATATGACCAGATTTTATACACGTATCCCAAGACATCATCTTTTAAAATAATTTGTTCTTGTT
>JAUCNO010001851.1:15291856-15312849 GCA_032353835.1 Enteromius viviparus
TAGATTTAGAGAAGACTGAGTCTGAGCAAATGACAATAAAACTAGAAACACAAAGACTGCAGTGTTTTATATAAAGCTCATCAGTGTGTTGCTGCTGACATGAAAGAGTAATTCAAATGGTGCTTGTGTGTATGGTTTTGTTGCAAGAATTTGATTTTTAAAAAGGAGTGTTAAGTTTTGATTGCAGTGTTTCATTTAGGCGTAGATGTGAGTTGTTAATCTCCAATTGCTGTGTCTAATTATTTTGTGTGTAGAGTTTTGACACAATGGGCCAAATTTTGAAAAAAGTGTGTAAGCAATAGGTAAAAACTGTAAAATGGCTAAACTGAGTGCTTTTGTAGCTGGCTAATTGGTGTTCAGTTTTGCACGTAAGTGCCTTAAGGTGTGTATTTGAGTGGTTGCAATTACCCAATGTGTTTTGTATTTTTATTAGATGTGTTTTCCCAATGGTACCCTGAGATTTCATTTTTGAACAAGGTGTCTTCTGTATGAAATAGTGTGTAGTGTTCAGGATAAAGTGTGTTGTAGAAAGAAGCGAGTGTGTTGCAGAATTGCAACTAAAGTGCTAAGCAGCAATTTTGTTTAAGGTATAGTTACAACAACTTCAAGTTATGTTCCTTTGGTTTAAGCATGTGTCAGTGTTCAAGCAATGGGTAAAAACTGTAATATATGAATTCACATGTATTCAGTTTTGGTGAGTGTGGTCATAATATATTCTGTTTTAAAATAAACATCTTGATGGTCACAATAGTGACCAGCGAGATAACTGTGAACTTAGGTATACTTCATAAATTCAATTGCAGTTAGTGAAAATTACGCTAAAAAGTTGCGATGACAAAATATTGCATTGCGCTTTTACTTAAAAATAAAGTTAATATTAATATTCAAATATTAGAAATATGTTTCAGTATTGATGCTTTAATCCTGGTAACATTAATCTAAAGATTTGATGATATATGTTACAAAAAAGTAAAGATTTTGAAATGCGTTTGTGGTTGTATTTTTTTTATATTTTATCTCAGAATTGCTGTCAGTGTTGAATATGCTTTTTATGCACAGTAGTAATCTTAGATTGTGATCAAACAGTTTAAAACAGTTGGGCTAAGATATATAAAAATATTTTATGACTGCAGAAATATGTTAATTCAGTGTACACATTATTAATTTATTTTTACAATGACATCGTTTTTATATTTTCATGTCTGGGAAAAGATTTTGGATTAAACAGGTTAAAACAGGTTCATCCTCAAATATGTACTTGCTGAGGCTGGGATGATGTCATGTAAGATGAAATAAACTGAATCATTTCAGTGATGAAGGTGAGTCACTTTTTTTAACTATTAAATTAATTGCATTGCTAAAACATTGCATGCATGCATGTGTTCATTATATTTTGTTTTTATAGTTGGATCTGTTGTGTATTGGTGTTTCTGAGTGGGTGATACATAAACTGCAAATACTTCTTTCAAAATCTCCATTTAAAGTCCTGAAGTTTTCTGATTTTGTCTTGTGTCCCCTGTCTCCCTACCACAAATTGATAACCTCATACACTTTACGGCCAATGTGGACAGCCCTTTCAGCCCCTGTACCAACAGGTTTAACCTGACTTAGTGGACGGGTCAGTGGTTGTTTTAGCCTTTAAAGGGAAGGCATTTAAAATATGAAAAATTAAGTGTGTTGCACTATGTACTTATTGATATATGTTTGTTATAAGTATTTTCTGTAACACTTAATAAAAAAATTATCAAAACAAAACAAAAAACAAAAGACCTAACTTTTGCATTAGTGAAAACTAATCTTAATGCCACATTCCACCTTGTTTGTTTTTGCAGCAGCAGCAGCAGTTCGTGGAGAATCTTCTTCTGTGTCTGCATGGAAGGTTCTATCAATCAATGGGTTACTGACACTGATGTAAAGAATAATTGACGACGGGCAATTATATATAGAAATATGGGTTCTATACGTTATCAGTAACGTAAAGCCTGATCTGTGATTAGCATCAAGTTTGCATCACGTACCCATTCTCTCCTCCTGCCTGGATCTTTTGGAAATCTACCAATGAGTTGTACACAAATCAAAATAAAGTTTTTATCTACACAACTTCAAGCACGTTTTTACTTTGTTTTAACATCACTTTTATACAATTTTATTTAATTTTTTTAAACAGATTTATTTATCTGTTTGTTTAAACCATAGTTTAAACTAAATGGTTATTTTAACATATCTGTTAAGTGCAAAAGAATATCATTGGTTGGTATAAGTCTCAAAGCTTTACTTATTCGCCTGTTGGACATCTCATGAAAGTCCTTATAAATTGTAAGTAAAATATAAACAAAACTTGTGGTATTGATACGCAACAGATTTACTTTGGCGTGTATATGCTGCAGCTACGCAATGGGTAATATTAATAATAATAATAATAATAATTATATTATTATTATTTTAACCGAATACCTTGCATATTCAAAATTATCGTTTTGTAATACTTCTTTTCATGGAAAGAAATCATAAATTCATACATTTGAAACAAGCCTGTCTCATACAGAGATTACTTTTCATATTTTATATAGGCCTATATAAAAAATAGCCGTATAACAGTGCATTCCCTTAAAACTAAGACATTCACTCGATCTCCCCAGCAGTTTACGTCTAGTCACACACATTTGTCAGTTAACATAATAACCAAAGTTAATAGAATGTTGTAGTTTTTATTATTAAAATAAACATTTGTCATCATTTATCAAAAAATAGGATCTACATATACAGTGCAAGAGAAACAAAATTAGAGCTACTTTATAAAGTCTAAGTGGTAAAACACTTTTTTTTTTTACATTTGTGATTCTTTAGATTTACCAAGGCCGCCAATACTTCTGTTTCAAGACTTTAGAAAAATTGCAGCACTCGTCAAACTTTGTATTTTTAAGACTGAATTGTGTGCTTTTAAGCTTCTTGCATCCATTGGTTGCAGGCTGTGCGTTAAATGATATTTTTTCCGTATCACATATCTCAGTCCTCTTCTGCATGGAGCAATATCGGTCTGAAGCTTGCTGTAAATTGGGATGAGGAGCGTCTGTTTTAAGTGGAGCTTTGTGTGATCGATGAGGTGTACGAGTTAAAGCAGGGATCCGAGCAGGGTCGCTCTCCGCGGTACTGAAATCAGGAACGAGGTTAGAACCGCTTCTAAGATGTGTCAGCATAACGGTGCGGCAATCTCTGTCTGCGTCCGTAGCGAGAAGATAATGGCTGACCGTGGCGAGACAACTTCTGTAGCCAGCGTGATATTCAGCAGAGTCACACACTTTGTGAATTCCTGCATTTAGGGAAATCAATATTTATTGTTTTCTAATAATACATTTAAATTATATGTAACATCTAATAATTATTTAAATACGCATGGAACACAAACCTCTTTTGGTGTTTTGCAGATGCATCAGATGTTTAACAGTCAGCTCCAAAATGTCCGCTTTTTCCAATTTTCGCTTGCGGATCTGAATAATATAAAAATAAATCAGTTGGTTTTTGAAACAGACATTGTTAGAATCTGAGTGAATTTGAATCCATTTAATTTTCTTACATTGTTCGAACAGGCACTTTCCAGGAGACTTTTCAGTTGATTCAAACATTTATTGATACGTGCTCTTCTTTTCTTCTCCATCAGCGGTTTGGACACCTGAAAGACAAAATCGTTTCTTTTATTTAAAATACAAGCAATGCACACTTATAAAGAGGTTCTAGACTTCTGTAAAAACAACAACAACAACAACAACAGCAAAAAAAACAACAACAACAACAACTTCTTACTCTTCTAACCTTTTTAACGCTCTGAGCTGTCGCCGTTACCATTCTCTCTGATGCTGCAGCCATTGTCCTCAAATGCTCTTTGCGCTTAGATACCCAGATGAATTATCCAACTTCCTTGTGTTAGAGTGAAGGAATTCTACCTTGAATCCTGCTTTATAAAGAGAGACTCACTTAACATCTCAATGCACTGCTCACATCATTGGTGCGCAAAAAGAGCATCCATTTAGTTTCTGCTGGACACCCAATCAGCATGAAGTTGCTTTCCCGGCTGTGCTTTTGTTCTCAAAAAGGAACTTAAGATTGACTTTTGTGCTACTTTCTTTTACAAAGCACGAGACTTCTAATTCACACAATCACAAGAAAAAAATACACAATAAAATAATAATAATAATAATAATAATAATACAGGTATAATTGGCGTAGCCTAACACGTAATTGTCTTTTCCCACATCACAGCTACATGTCAAATTTATTTTATTTGAAACAGCAGTCTTGGCCTTTCGGTCTAACCTAGATCTAACCCTTCATATGATGTAATATTTTATCTTAGTATCTTATACTTCATTTGCATTAGTTTAGAAATGAACGAAAAAGATCGTCGTGTGGGGTAGCCTTGAGTTCCATAGAAACACCGTAAAATGGAAAATGTTACAAGTAACCAGTTAAGATGTAGAGGAATTAGCTCTGACTATTCATCCCTTTCTCTTCAGGTTTCACGCCATGTTGACAGGCAGCACCGTGGAAATCTTTTCCGTGTCTTCACAACGTGGCAATTTTCTGCCAATAAGGAAGGCCAATAAGAAACCTTTACTGAATTAAAAAGTCAAGATTCTACAAACCAAAGCTACATTTTCTAAAACCCGCCAAAACGCTCTAGGGTTCTTTTGACGTCTGTAGAATACAGACGGTCATGCTACGAGTAAAGATCTAAATTTAAAGCTTGATAAAATACATGTTTTCAAAGAGAAGTAGAATTCTCACAGATGTTCCCTTCAAAGAGCGAAGCGAGGAAAATCAGAGGAACGCCTCCTGTCCGAGGGCCCTATCCGCCTGATTTTCCACACTTCTCCATCAATAGAGTCTGTCCTTGGGAATGTCATACAGGCTTTAAAAAGTTTTTTTTTTTTTTTTAACTAAAGGTTGTTTCTGCCAAGAAAAACTAAAAATGGTAAACATAGGTGGAATTTCAGAAACTTTTATGCTGTTAATTTCTGGATATTTTAATTCTGGCTAACTTTTTTCCCCTCAAAAATAGTATGCTCATTGCTGGAGCAATTTTGGTTTGATTAAAATGATAATGTCCTTTTGCATATGCGCAGTAAAATGCGCAGGGAATTTCAAAAGCGTGACACGCGACAGGACGAATGAATGTCCATTGACAGCTTTAAGACTTTTTTCGCTTGAGACGGCCTCACTATACAATAGCTTTATTTATAGAGAGGGAACAAGTGCCGTGACACCGGGATGGACTCGCATTACCATTTCAGCAGCTCCGGTTAAGAGCCTTTAGAAAGCGATGAAAAACACTGCAGTTTATATATGTATAGCGAAGCGATTGATCTTTCAAGTCTATTGTGTGTCTTCTAAGATAAGTTCTCTTTTCATTTTTACTAAATAAATATGGCACCAAAACTTTGCCAAAGAAAAAAAAGTGTGCAGTGTACATACATGGTTAAAAGTTTTTACTATTTTAAGTAGTAAAAGCCTAGTCGGTTTATAGTTGTTTATATGGTGTCGCTTTTCTGTTGTTGCTATATAAATAAAAGTGATTTGACTGTTCTGTAATTTAAGTTTTTCTTAACACGTTGAAGAGACATGCCCGGTCACACATACATTCAAACGTTTGTAATGGCCAAAAAATTGGTTCAAAACATCGCAGTTGTTTCTCTTTTCACAGCGTAAAATAGCACAAATCAGTATGAAATCGGAGCAAATCAGTTCTCTTTTGTGAAGCTGATTTACACGTCAGTCTCACGCACAGAAGCACCACAGTTGATTTCCAACAGCAAATTAAATTCCAGTTACATGTGCCATAGTTTTAGATACAATTAAATAGAAAACAAACAAAGCTCAGATGGAATAAATTTTATTGTTTCATTGAGATATTTCACTGTTTCCTCCACTTTGTCAGAAACAAGACGGCAACAATTTGTGCTCGAAATTGGCATAATAACAGACTGCGATAAAGGTTAAGCGCATGTTTATCAAAAGCTTGGAAGTGCTTTCACTTTTCTCCATCTGTAACTGATTAACCCCAGCTGCCCTTTATCATGCGCGCCCAGTTAGAAGATCCTGTAGTCACTGAAGTATTCTATGGCTTGTTAACAACAATTAGTGAAGTAATTATACAATTACTGCAATAAACGTTCCTTTTCCAAAGGACTACCATTCATTGTTAACATGTAAATAGCTACAAAATGCATGGCGGTAAAAGAGACACACCTGATGTTCTTGAGCTCAAAATGACAGCGTTACCAACAATATAAACAAGACAAACAAAACTGTCATCACAATTTAAAGACATTTGAGATGAACGTCTTTAGCATATTTCGCCCGTAGATCATTATGTTTCTGATGTTGTTTTTTGTTTTTGTATTCTGAAATATAGTTTGAGTGTTTCCTCTTACAGTTACAATTTTACATTAAATATTTGTGAACTTGCAATGTGCCATGCAGATGTTGTATTACATGTGAGCAGAGCAAATTCTCCAAACATCAACTTTCCAGAATATTTTAAATAAATAAATAAATAACACGCTTTTATTTATTTATTTATTTATTTTTTTCAGTTTTGTTTTTCAGTTTTTTTTTTTTAATTGTATGTTTTATTTATTTTGTTCTGATCAAACATTGTATGTCATGAATTTTATAGACAAGAGCGCATGACTAGTCTATAGACTAGTGAGAAGTCTTTACTTTGAATTAGACGTGCACGGTCTTGTGTTTGACTGTGTGCACTAAGGTTACTGGCTAAGGAAAACAGAAGGGCACATTTGCATTGCTTTGGGTATTCTTGGGTGCTGAAATAAATTAGTGGATAGTAACTTAAAACCTGGCGAGGAATGGAAGCTGTGTGAAAGCATTCTATCAGAAACTAAAGACAAAAGGCCACTCGCAGTGTTAAACACAACATCTTGTCTATTGGGACTCTTTGAGTTGCAAAGAATCTGCTATTTACTGTAGCCTCCAAGAAAAGCAACAAATCTGTATAAGAACGAAGACTTATGGAATTTATCAGCGAATATTGACTTTAACGAGATAAGGCCTATTGATGATAGTTCTTCTTGTAAAATTCCATATTCTTTTAAGATGCGTGGCTATTTAAATTACTTACTTCTAATTACTTCTATGCATAGCTATGGGTAGCTGACTTATAAGTGTGTCCTATGGTGTGAAGGCAAAAAAAAATGCTATTTGTTACTCGAAGAATATACGCCATAGAAACTACCCATATATGGTATAGTGAAATATTATTTAATCTGTTTGAAAATAATACATATATTTAAAATAAACCATTTATTTTTATTTTCTTGCATTCTTTGTTCGTTTCGTGTCATGAGTGGAATCCTTTAGGCTTTTAAAAAAATCAGATATGCGCTTGAGCGAACTAATCTACTTAACCCAGAAGTGAGCTATATATTATGAGGATGATGACAATAAAAATAAGAAAAACATGAATAAAGTTCTTCGTTATAGGGTGCAGGTTATGCGTTAATGGGCTTATTTCTAAACAACTGTAAAGCAGTACATGCAATGTCCAAAAATGATCCCACTTGTTTAACCTCAACTATTGTGTTAACACTTAAAACGGCCTATAAAACGGCCAAATCAAGTGTAGGTTATAGAGTTTATGTTTTGGATGAGTATGAGTATTTATGAGATTAGTATTAGATGAGTTTTAACTTGTTCAAAATATATAATTATTAATTAAAATATAGCCTATAGTTCAAACAAACATGTTTAAAAATTAATTCGTCTTATTTTGATAAATAAAAAAAATGAGTCGCGTGGGTGGCAAGGAATTTCCCTCCATAGAAAATTAGTATGAAATCTGCAATTTGTTGGTGTCAGCGTTCGGTGTGCTTGCGGCACCATATGCTACCCTGTGACTTGCTATTGAAACTTTTCGTCCCTGGTTTCACGGATCATCCCTCCGGTTCCGCACAGCAGAGGTCTCAATGAGCGAACAAAGTGACAATTTACTTCTGTAATAAGCATATCGTCATGGTGACTGGTATCCCACTGCGGCATTTCTCGATTGTTTTCAATAAACCAACTATGTCATTTTTGGGTCCGTGGAATAAAAAAAAAAGAAAAGAAAAACAGGATCTCAATGTCAATGTTTACAAACCATTTACACACTCTTGGTAAGACTGGAAGCTTTTTTGTTTTATTAAGAGTGAACAGCTTCACAAATATTTAGTGCTTCCAAAGAATTTTAATATATATATATATATATATATTATAATAATTTAATAATACAATAATATTCTTATATATATAAATATATACATATACATTTAATACATGCATTACAGACATACATTATAAGAATTTTAGTTTAGCTAGTTAACAGTTATTTAAAAAAGCACCTTTTCTTAGTGTAGAAAGAAAACGGAAAGGTTCAGTGTCTGTTAAAAGTTTCCTCAATGAAACAAGAATAGTGAAGCTTAATTTTTAAGAATGCATAAAGGCTGCAGTTTACCAAAAGCACTGTACAGAATCAAGGCCTCCAATATTCTTTACGAACATCTTAAGTTGAGGAATGGAGCTCAGTGCTACACCGCTTGTGGTGTCATTGTCCGAGGTACTGAAATCAGGTAGGAAAAGTTTGAGCAAGATGTATACATCTACCCCCAGTTTCAAGGACAGGGCTTAAGCTAGTTCCAGATTAAATTGCATGTTTGAGCTGTCTCAGATGAAAATATCTTGCTCTCACATATATTAAAACATGTCAGTGTCATTGTTCTGTTAAGATGCTCACCTGTAATATTTTCTTATAAGGATATTTGTCAAAGGTAGTTAAATATATTATAATATAAATTAATGCCTTGTCCTGGCTTAAGCTAAGCCCTATTTGTGAAACCGGGCCCTAGTCTTTCCAAAACTCATTTGATTGATTTGCATTCAGAGAAAACTTCATTGTCTTTGCATGCGTGTATGTGTGTGCTTATTGATTTCTTGTTAGTTGTCCACGACTATTTAATGTTGTAGTGTTTTTTTAAGACCAAAAGGTCAAAACGTTATCTGTCACTCGTCTGTTGGCAGTGTGCTGTTCTTTTGTTATTTTTTTAATGTATGCACTTTCTTTGAATGCTGTATAATGTTTTTTTGCATCTCTCCTTTTTCTGACAACCCATTTGAGCTTTTGGAGTCTTTACTAATGAGCTGATGAGCTGAATCAGGTGTGTTTGATAAGGGCACATGGAAAACATGGAGTGTTGGGAATGTGGTTGGGAACCACTGTCTTAACCATTTGATGCACAAACCATTTTTAGTATAATTTAAAATCATTTTATTTCAGCATCTAAAGTCTTATAAATTGCATGAACCATGAATATTCCTTCTTTTATACCTTCTTTTTTCAGTGACCACAAATTTATCTTACGTAGGTTTTGTGTTATGACATTAAGCAACATTAATCAAAAATTACATTACATTAAGTTGCTGGCTCACAGTGCTCAAAAATGACTCATCAATGGAAGTGTGACAAAAAAAAAAAAGTTTTTAAACACTAAAATATTTGTGTAGGCATTAAGGATGGCAACATCCAGCATTTTGCACCACAGCACTTACACAAGTCGATGCAAACCATTCCATCAATCACTGGACTGTGTCTAAATTTTCTCTACAGAAAAGTCTTCTTCATAGACTTCACTGACCCCGTGGCACATAATCTAGGTCATCAGCAGTAGATATTTCAGATTCTGAATCAGGACAAATTGCCTCATCTTCTCATACTGTTCTTATTGTAGATTCTCTACAACCATTTTAGCCAGTTATCGCGAGTTAAGCTGGAATGACTGAGACCAGCCATACAAAAACTTTGGATGAAGAAAATCAAATGTACAAGAGTATTTTCAAATTTATATTTACCAACAGTTGTTCAAGTGCTTGAATGGTGAGAAGTCAATGGGCAAATTTGGCTAGGACGCCGAGGATCACACCTCTACTTATATACTTATAATATATTGTAACTGTCAGACAGAAACTTTGTATGTGCACAACTATTACTTCTTGGGAATACTGACAAACGTAAAGGGTGACCAAATACAAATAAATTATGACAAAAAATTTAAAAAGAAACTATGGAGAGTGACCATACATACTTGCATATAATAATATTCTTATGCAATGTTTATTTTGTTGACCTAGGTAACATTGTAAAATCTATTAGTTCCCCTTACTTAGATATAGGTAGTTAGCTTTACTTAGTTGTTAGGTTTTACCAAGTTACAGCAACTTTAAAGGTAAATAAAACAATTGACTGTTTTGAGTGACACTTGGTTTAACTGATATCTCTACCGTACGGTTGAGCTTACTTTGATAGAGAAAAAAATTATCAAAAGGATTTTTTTTTTCACATCTGTATTGCCCCATCTCCATGTCTGCTGTGTATTCCTGTTACATCGCTGCATTAATAGAACGAAAATTATGATATAGAAAAGTTCTAAGTGCCCAACTAAAGAGAACTGTAAGGGTGAAAACATTGTGATGAAGAAAACTATTTTATGTGGCTTATGTAATGTTCTCTCAAATATTTCAGGTGTACTGAAAATTGAACATTGAAGATGATTTTGTGAAACAAGTGAATTCAACTAACTAAAAGATAAAAGGCATGGAGTAAGAGCCTTTGAGAAAGCAACTTCTAAGAAATGTATCCAAGACACTAATAAAGTGAAAAGAATGTTTATAATAACCCATGAAATAGTTCTCTGTATTTAAATTGAATTAAAGTACTGGAGACTATTTACTAGATGTCTACTAATAATAATTTTAAGTTAAATAAATGTTTCATTAGCTACTTATAAGGGTGAAGGTTAAAGGGTTAAAACATTCAAGCCACTAAGAAACCAAAGTACCTTTAAAACGTAGATATAGGTCGTAATAAGGTACTTTTCAGAAGTCAATTGTGTTTGGTGATGAGTTATTGGCTCAGGGTCTGCATTTAAAATGACACAAGGTGTCCAGCTGACATTATAACTTTGCTCTCTGCGGACCAGTGAAGTTCTTCCACACTGACTGAATCAATCATTTCTTTTTAATCCTTGCCTTATACATAGAGGCATGGTAATGTACATTTTTACACTGTAAAAATATTTCTGTAATTATGCAGCTGGATGCCAGTAACTTACTGTAAATTTAAATTTATTAAAATTTATTGGCAACAGTTTGTTCAAAGTTAAATGAACATGAAAATTATTTATCTGTACAAAACAAAACTATTAAAAACTGCCACATGCAAAGCATTCTGGGAACTAGAAATCCTCATCAAACTAATTTTCTGTTTTATTTTATTTATTTATTCCTGTTAAGATAAAGACTTTTTAAAGTTTATTTTTCTTTGAACAAACTTTTGCCAGAAATGACCATAAATTACCATAAAATCTACAGTAAGTTACTGGCATCCAGCTGCCAGTAAATATTTTTGGCAATAAAGTGTATTTTCTGTGATAATAAATCATATAAGACTACATGCATCAAATATACAAAAGCAACCATGTTGAGATGTAAAATGTGTTGTAGGAGTACAGTTTTCTGCAGTAAATAGAGTTAACAATAACTAAACAATAGGATATAAAAAATAGGCTATTTGCAGACAAAGTTAGCAAATATTAAAGGTTTCTATATTGATCATTTTGTTTATAAAATGATGTAGAAATACACAAATGTTTAAGTAAAAAAGAACAACAAAGTACTACTACTTAAAATACTGTACTGGTTAACTACTACTAATAATAAAAGTAATTATTGTTGGAAATAAAAAACAAAAACAAATAAAAACAAATAAACAAATAAACATAATGAAGGAATACCAGCAATAATAGGCTACATGATACAATTTATTTCTTTTAAAGATCATATTGTAAACTTATATTGTACTTAAACTGTAAGAGTCCTATCTAGGCTACAACAGGCTTACAATTTAAGCGTCTCCTCAATATAATAACTAGTATGTGTAAGCTTATGCGCACACGTTTTTCATAAGATTATCGTTGTGTGTATGGGTTGAGTAGAATCCAAAAGCGTAAAGCATATGCAATCCCTTGTGTTTTTGCAGTTTGGACGTAATGTCTAAAAGAAGAATTGTCACAGATGCTCCCTTCAAACGCCACAGCGAGGAGAATCAGAGGAACGCCTACTCGAGGGCCCTATCAGCCCGATTTTCCACACTTACCCATCAATAGAGTGGATCCTTGAGAACGTCTTTGACATAGCGTTACTTATGTGAGCAACATGCATTCAATGTAGGACTTTTTTTTACTACTCTTTGTACTTGCATTTTTTAAATAAATGTGCATTTATGCGTGATAATAACGTTTAATATAGAATACAGCATTAGCATACAGAATACATAGCATTATTTAACGTCTGCCATTATCTCCAGGTCTACAAAAATGTGCATATTTTGGAGAAAAGCGGAATTCCATTTGAAAGTTATGTGAATACAGACCATAAGTCAAAGTCATGCAATTATAGAAAATGAGAAAGATCTTGAAATTGGCTTAAGACGCAGGACACGCAACAGACAAATGGCCATTTATATCGTTATATCGACACTTCTACTTTCATTCCTTCCTTTTTCTTCTTTATAAATCTAATACTAGTTTAATACTAGAGATACGACTATTTTATTATTAATTTTTAATAGAAATAAAATGTTTACTGTTTTGTAGGCTATGTGCGTCTTAATTATGTGGCTACAGGAAATCTAGCAAGTAGGCCTAAATCTCAGATTAAATTGCGTGTAATGCGCATAATTGTTTCAAAACGCTGCAGTGCTGTCCTGCAAAGTAGCGCGAAATCGGTATGAAATTGGAGCACAGCAGTTAGATACATGGAGGATGGCTTCATTCCTTTGTGATTCGTCGATGCTGTTTATCATGCTGCTTTCACGCTTAAATGTAACATGTTGCACCACATTAGCCCTTTAATTTAACCACTACATGCTGAAGAAAAGCTGATTTCTCTGCTCACATTTAGGCCCTGTAAGTTAAGTTAATTCGTTTCTCAATAAAAAAAAAAAAAAGACAAACTTTTGTAAACACTCTACAAATGCGTTTAAGGTCTACAGGTCGCATGATGCTTCACCCTTAAAATACTGTACTGGTTAACTGATATGAAAATATATACAGACAATACAACAACAAAAAATATGGAGGTGTAGACATATGTGATTATTATTTGTACATTAATGGACACTGTCTATGCACCTTAAATTTAAATATGATATAGGCATACTTAACGAATTTAGCTTATGCACAAGATGACGGCCTGAATTCTGAATGTCACGGAACGGGTCAACCAAGAGCGAAACAAATCGGAGAACCGCCTATACTATTCAGGGGATAAAAGAGAAAAAAAGAAAAAAAAACTAAATAAAACAAACGGCTTCCCGCAATGTTCAACAAAATGCTCAACTTGATATCAACTAACAATTCATAGGCAACAACGCACAATTTGACATATTTAATTTGTGTCACTATAAAATGCCACGCGTCTGTCCTGTTTGTACTGGGCTAATCAAACACGTTCTATAATGAATTCTATAGACTGCACGTTATTTGGAAGGCTTTGGATCAGGTTCACAATGCCCTGTGTTTGGTTGTGTGCACTGAGATCTCGGTCTCAAAGGAAAAGAGAAGGACATTAACATTGCTTAAGGTTTTCTCAAGGACTGAAATGAACTAGTGGAAAGTAACTTTCAAACTCCATGAAGTATGAACCCTTTGTAAAGGCTTTCAATGAGAAACACAAGAGCTTAACAAAAGACGAACCTCCTCATTGTAAAGCACTAAATCCTGTCTATGGATGCGCCTTGAATTGCAAAACATCTGCCATTTACTCGTCAGAACTCGCGACTTCATTTGTATAAGAATAAAGGACTTGTGTACACTGCTTTCGTTTGAACGCAAAAACCAAAAACCAAAAAAATACAAGGAAGGGTTAGGGTTAGGTTTCATGGTTCTTATGCATGCATGGACAAACATTTCTGGGTTGTTATTTTTAAAATATTAAACTTTCTCTTTTGGAAGATCCACAGACCTACAGCCTTTTTTTCGGCTCGATATTTCAGTAGCTCAATGATATGTAAAATTACTTCTGTGGCTTTAAATTAAGGGATCCACAAATGTTTTCAACAAGGGAACCTTTGTTTCATGAAGCCCAACAATAAATCAAAACACTTTCAAATGCCCTACCAACGGTTGTAATACGATAGGGAATTGTTATGGTTATGCTTCTGTGTTAAAGTACAGCCTAATCGTAGGGTTCCCAGAGAACTTTCTTTATAACTCCAGAATGTGGTAAATCGGCACCACCTTTTGAAAGGGGGGAGGCGGCCCGTCAATTTTCCTCGCTTCGTTTTTTTGGCGCAAAAAATATGTCTTCTGTTAAATGAATGAATGGGTTCACTGATGCAAAAAAAAAAAAAAAAAAAGTGATGAGAGAGTGAGTAGATGCCCGGCGGTACTTAAACCATGGTATTTGGTAATAAGTATTTGGTATATGGAGTTGCGAATAACATTAGTATAAATATAAATATATGAATAAATAATATGAATAATATAATATTGCATGAGGCATGTAAAATGATTAAAACTTTCCAGGCAACGACAGATAGCCATAGTAATTGTATGAAACGCACGATTTGCCTCAATGCCTCAAGGGTTTGATTTGATTTTAATTTTTTGATGAAGGTTCATCCTCTGAACGCATCCCTCAAAAATTTAGGTCTATATAAAAACTGAAATTGTGAGATTAACCAAAATGAAGGAAAAGCAAACAAGCCTGTTTAAGTAAAAAAGCCTATAAAAATCATCTAAGCAGTACAGAGTATTTAAGCTAAATGTACGCAGTACGTCTGTTTAAATTTTTTATCCAACTATTTGGTCGGAAACTGCACCTCTGTTATGAAAAAGAAAACGTATTATTTTGATTCTGAAATCGAATTATGTCACCAAGTGGCCAAGTGGGGCACTGGTGGAAAACTATGCTGCAGGGCCCGTCAGCTCCTACAGCTCCACACCTGGAGATTCAGTCTTCCGCAGACTTTGGTGCCAGATTTAAACATCCCTTTTTCGAATATACACTTTAATTTATGATCAGGTGTGTTTTGGTTAGCATTCAGACTAAAAATATATTGTTTGTATTAAAGTACAAATATCCATTGATCTATGATGTTAAATGACCATGAGTCAAATAAATATTTATACTTCTAATCTGTGGTTAAAAATATATTAATTCTTCATTGTTAAATTCAGAGATGTCATATATAATCGCTGGAAATTCCCCTACTTTGTCCCCAAAAAATCAGAATGTAAAAACGGATCTTCTTTTGTCTTTAACAGAAGAAAGAATGGCATGTAAAATAATAATAATAATAATAATGGCACGCTGAACTTTTTTTAATTACAAGAGGGGCAACAATTCTTAAATACAGCACCAACAAAAACAAACATAACAACAGATGTATGTAACAGATGTACCAGTATGGCAATTGAAAATTGTTTTTTAAAATGTACAGCTAAATAAAAATATACATGTGTTCATTTAATAGTTGCATGTAGGCTAATCATAAGCTTTATGTACAACTATTTAAAGTTTAACTAATTTAACCTCACTATCTCTTTCTCTCTTAAAATTTGCAGTTCAAAATAGCCGTTATACATACATGTATATATGTATATGGAACATTCTACAAAACAAAGCTGTCCCACAACCAAAAATCATTTAAGTATTTTAAATCTTTAAAAGGTTATAATCTAGACCTTCTATTATCTATTGAAACCCATATATTTCAAATATAAGTAAGCTTAATATATAAAATAATAATTTACTTTCAGTTCAGAGTTGGCTGTCCCCAAACCCTAATATCCAAATTTCAACTTGCATAATTTTTGTATTTTTTCCACTGTTCTTTTTAAAAGCATATTTTATGAAACTTTGAATGAAACTGAATCCATAAATTTATGATCAGAAAATATTCCAGTAAGCAGAATCTTGATACGTCAATGTAAATCTTCTAATTAAATTATTATTAATGTGTTTTGGTAGTGACAAATTTGGGGAGAGGACAAATATTCCATACATACTCATTTGGAAAAAATTACACTTTTTTTTTTTTTTTTGCACTTTGGACCAATTCTGTAGAATGGCCCATACATGTTTTATAGAAATATTCAAAGCAGGCCCATTTTCACTTTACCCTAAACAAATATGGACTATGTTCTACTAATGGTTTGGGTGTAATTCTGAATAGATATTTGAAAGTAAGTGGCAGTGTTCTTTTGCGGTTGGAATATTATAATGTAAGATTTTGGTATGAAATAACTGAAGAGAATTCCATATATACTAGATAGCTGTGTCATTGCATTAACGAGCTGGATGTGTTTGCTTTTGAGAATGAGGTATGCTGTGAAATAAACAATCCAGCTCACATTGTACAAAATGAGACTAAAAGTTATTGATTTTGCCTCATTGTAATTTTTTGGCAGATCTCTTCCCATGTAAGAAAATAAGAGACAAAGGAATCCAAGAAACCAACCCATAAACACAATTACACTAACAGTTGCAGTGTTTCCCATTTCACAGCTGAGTATAGTCAGGTCTTTAAAACTTGATGAGTCCCTGGAGGGTTTAGGAGTTGAGACAGTCATCCATAGTATACAAGAAATTAAATGAATGATTGAAAAAAATCCAACAAAGAGCCACTGTCCGTTGTACTTTACCCAAAGGCTGTGGATTTTAGGGAACTTGGCAGCCATTTTGAAGATACAAACAATTTGAAAGGAACGGACAGCCATACAGGAAAGAAAAACAGTAAAGAAAAAAGCAAATGCAACATTTCTCAGGAGGCAAAATATAGATGAGGGCTTTCCAAAAAAAAAGAACACACTTATTGTAGACATCATCAAACACGTCAACATTAGGAAACACATGCTGCCACCAGCAGACTTTACCACTGGTGTGTTGTAATTATTGGCAAAAAGGCAAAAAATAGCATTAAGGAGAATAATTAGGCATGTGGCAGAAACCATGACAATGATGGAGGGGATTTCTGTGACCTCAAGATAGACAACAGAACGGTTCTTACATGTTGTACTGCCCTCTTCAGACCATTCACTCTCTGCACACTGAGAACAGGTGTAGGGGTCCCCTGAAAAACAGCAAAATAATCAGAGAATGAAATACAGCCAAACTCAGACATTTGAGATCACTAAGTTTAAACTGTGGTTCAGCATATACTGAATAATGGGAGACAGCACAAAGAAGAGGATGGTGTAAAATGTCCCTTAACCCTTTTTTATCTTCTGGAACTTGGCTGCCACCAATTACCAACACATTTAGTATTTATCCATTTTGACATTTAATCTTTGTGATATCTATTCAATCTGAACTGCTTTCAAGTTATCCATTTATTTGCTGTTTGTTTATTAATTGTCATTTTCATATATAAATGAATTTACTTTTTGTTGGTTATTAAGAGTGCTCATAAAATGTACAGTATATAGTATTTATTAATGGTAGATTTGTTGTCACAGACACACCAGGCTCCACCATCAGCCAATGACAACGTTCCCTCTCCCCTGATTTCTGAACACCATCACCTGTAACCACCACCTGTCACTAATTAGTACCTCATCAGCACGCACATAAAAAAACACACCACACAGCACTCTTTGTTTGATCTCGTCATTGATGAAGTGGACTCACTCTGGGAAGAATTTACCCTGTGAATACTTACCTGTTGACTTACCTGAAACCTTCTCTCCATCTCCTGCTGTTCTCTGTGTTTCTCCAAAGCTCCTGTGTGTTTCTCCAGCTTGTGTGGTGTGTGGCTGTTGCTCTTCTGCCCTTGTCTCAGTTACTCCAGCGATCTCCATCTCTCCTGGATTCTCCCTGGTTTTACTCACAGCAATGCCACCACCAATAATCAGTCCCATGGTCCGTCCTGTGCCCTACTCCGGTGTGGCGGGAGAGTGCAGGGGATTTTTGTTACAGTATTCTATTGCATACGGTTTACTCTGATGATCAATCAAAGATTGCATATGTGATTTCATGCCTCTCAGAATTCGCACTAAAATGGGCAGAGATCATTTGGAGCCAAGCTGGACCAGCAGTAAGTTCATATACAGCCTTTGTTCAACACTTCACTGACTCCAGTACATCAGCTGGTAAAGAATTATATCGTCTGCAGCAAGATAACATGTCAGTTCAAGAATATTCTGTGAAATTCCGCACTAGTTTACATCTCATGTTAGCTGGCCATGATGATGCAATGGGGTTGGAAAAATTTATTGAAATATCCCTTCGATGTTCTGCTCGTATGCAGTCTTATCAGTCTCTCCCTACAAGCACTGTAACATTCTCTCCCAGCCCGCCGGAGCATCATAGCCCTCCAGAACCCACTTCTGAAGTCATGCAGATCGACATAAAGAGATTTTTGATCACTGAACGTCAACAACGCCTGAGTTATGTTTATATTATGGAGATGTTGGACACCACATCCATGGTGCTCCAGTGCCCCATGGAAACATCTATCCCGGAAAGTAAAGCCATGGATGAGTATATAGAAAAGGCCCTTCAACAAGGTTATATTCGTCCTTCCACTTCCCCTGCTGCTTCCAGTTTTTTTTTTTGTTTTTAAATGCGGTGGTCTCTGGCCCTGTTTTGATTATCACACTCTAAACAAGGCTAAAGTTCTATTTAAATATCCACTCCCATTAGTTCCTGCTGCAATTGAGAAGTTAGGAGGAGCCACCATATTCACAAAGTTAGACCTCTGTAGTGCCTACAACTTGGTTTGCATCCAAAAAGGTGATGAGTGGAAGACGGTCTTCATAACCAACACTGAATACCACAAATATCTTGTTATGCCATATGGGGTTGTCAAGTATTTAAAGATTTCATGGACGAAATCTTCAGAGATTATCTTCACCATTTTCTGGTCATCTACATTGACAATATCCTGATTTACTCCAGCAACATCCAAGAACATCAAGATCATGTCACCAAAGTCCTCACTCGTCTCTGTGACTACAATCTTTACCTCAAGGCAGAAAAATGCACCTTCTATTAACCAACTGTGCAATTCCTGGGCTACCACATAGATCGTACTGGTGTACGCATGGACGAAGGTAAAGTGGATGCTGTAACATCATGGTCCACACCCACAACCATCAAAGATTTTCAGGTCCTAGGGTTTGCAAATTTCTATCCCCAATTCATAAATAACTACAGCAGTTTATCCAGCTCTCTCACATCACTTCTGAGAAACAAGCCAAAAAAGTTGACCTGGACCACAGAAGCAGATAGAATGTTTCACTCAATGTAGGATGCCTTCACCTCAGCTCCTCTACTACAACACCAGTTAGTTGTTTAATTAAAAGTTAATGCCTCGACTACAGGAGTAGGTGGCATTCTATCACAGTAGCAGGGGAATCCTTCAAAACTCCATCAATGTGCTTACTTCTCCAAAAAACTCAGCCAGGCGGAATACAACTATGACATCGGTAACAGAGAGTTGTTGGCCATCAAGTGGGTGTTAGAGAAATGGAGACATTGGTTGGAGGGAGTGATTCATCCATTCATCGTGCTAACAAACCATAAAAATCATCAGAAGCAAAGAGACTCAATCCTCACCAGGCAAGATGGTCACTATTCTATCTTACCCCCAACTCTCTTCGTTAGTCCCATACAGTGGACTGATGCTCTAGTGGCATCCGAATTAGCACCTGAAGCTCCGCTGGGCTGTCCCAATGGGCTTCCTGAGGAAATCATATCAGACAGAGGACCACAATTCATCTCACGTGTATGGAAGGCCTTTTTTAGACTCCTAAGTGTGACCGTAAACCTCACCTCTGGCTATCACCCACAAGCAAATAGACAAACGGAAAGGAAAATCCAAGATGTGTGGCGGTTCTTACATACCTTCTGTCACGGCCACCAAGACACCTGGAAGCAGTTCCTGGGCTGGGCCGAGTACGCCCAAAACTCTCTTCGTCAGTCATCTACAGGTCTCACTCCTTTTCAATGCATACTCGGTTTCCAGCCCCCACTATCCCTTGGTCAAGGGAACCTGCAGATGTACCATCAGTGGATTACTGGTTCCGGGAAAGTGAGAGGGCCTGGGACAAAGCTCACCATCTTCAGAGGGCAGTGCGTACACAGAAGACAGCGGCTAACCGTCGTCGGGCTGAAGCTCCCACTTATCAGGTCGGTCAAAAAGTGGGGCTTTCTACAAGGGATATTTGTCTATGCCTGCCCTGCAGGAAATTAAGTCCAAGGTTTGTTGGTCTCTTCACCATCACAGAGCAGATTAACTTGTTCACTTTTCACGTCCAACTTCCACCACAATACAGAATACATCCTACCTGTAATGACTGGTCAGAGGCATTCGGATCAATTTGCAAGGCTTTATTTTTAAGGCAATCAAACAAAGTCAACAAACAGCGAACAGGGCTCACGTAGGCAATCCAACTCAAAGTCACAGTCCAGGCAGAGATCAATACACGACAGACAGGTCTTTCAGAGGCAATCCAATTCGTAGTAACAGTCCAGGCAGATTTTGGGGCAGGCGACAGGAATCGTAATCGATAAGGCAGAACGAGGGTCATACACAGAATATCCAGCAGAAAGTTTGAAAAACGCTCAGTAACACCTGAAGGTTCTCACTAGCGCTGTTCAGGTTGAGCCACAGAGGTGTGGCTTGTAACACTACCTTTCATGTATTCCTTCTCAAACCGTACCATAACCTTGTCATTCCTTCCACAGAGCCTGGTGTAGAGGAGGAACCCCCTCCTCCAATGGTTACCGAAAAGGGGACAATCTACAAGGTGCAGGAGATTATCAATTCCCGACGTTGTGGTTGCCGTCTAGAATACTTGGTAGACTGCAGGGGCGATTCTAGGTTCAGAGCTTTGGGGGTGCTGAGCACCCAGAGAGCTGCCCAGATACACTTTACTCGTCAC
>JAUCNO010001851.1:15324414-15340638 GCA_032353835.1 Enteromius viviparus
ACTGTTCAGAGCCGTCACGCTGAGGGCGTTCCCAAAGCGTCTCGTCGACGCAGCTCGAGTTCCTGAAAAGGAACTACTCCGGTAATGTACATATACCTGAAAAATTTACTTAAGTAATGCATTACAAATACTTTGTTACTGCCCACCACTGGACAGGTGCTGGTAAGATTTACTTTGCAGTTTCATCAACAGAAGTCGGTTGAGTTGGTAAATGTGGATTAAGCTATTGCGCTTTTATCTCAGTTTAATTGCTGCTGGCATTTCTCATGGGTTTGACACATACAGTAGCACAGAGATAAAAATAAAGAGATGATGTCTACAGCCCTGACCAGTTTGCAAAGAAAGCAGAATTTAGTTGAAAAGATTAAATAAAATAATTAAATCAAAATATGGCAAATTATTAATCGATGATTGATTGATTGATTGTAAACATGTTTGGTGCAATTCCCCAGTTTGCAGGCCAGTCTGAGTGTTAGTTTGTGGTGGATGCAAGACATTACTTCATTATTTCCTGGGATTGTACAGCAATGATCCAACTACTGCAGTTCAGGATCCTGCATTCTATGTGTGATTGTTTTCACAGTTACATTATTTTATCATTTGATGAAGTGCTGCTGTGATCAATAATACTCCTGTTTGCCGCAATTGGCAACAGTGCAATGTCAAGTGTATCATGCAAATAGTGCAATCTATAAAGTTTTGAAAGCAGAATTTAACAAAAAAAAATTTAAATAAATTAATTAAATCAAAATATGGCAAACCACAATACAGTACAGATAGTGCCTAGTTAAGTCAAAGTGTTTGATTTCTGCTTGGCACTGATGATATATTCATTTATTTGTTTGTTTATTTATTTAAGAGGTAAACCTTAGCAAATGTTAATACAGCTGTTAATATACTTGTCAGTGGCTGACAATGAATAGGCAACTCAAACCACTAAACAAAAACTCGCTCATCAGCCTCTGACTGGAATCTCTATAGACAACATCCTGTTTATTTGCAAATTTGAAAGTAATATTTAAACCGTTCCTTGCCATTTTAAAAATGAAAGGAGAGGAACAAAACTTTTCAACTATACAACAAGAATATGTACAAAGCATACAGTCACGTTCCTTTCATATCACACTTAAATGGTCTACATTAACATTTCTCAGGATATGTACCTGTTGTATTATCTTACAGACAGATTTGGTTGGAGAAATCTGATATATCTTTAGTCCTTATTCTGCCAGGATCAGTATATTTTTGCAGTAGGAAAGATTGTCATTCACAGTAAATGCATTAAATGTAATCAGAATACATCATTATTTACAAACAAAAATATATTATATACATAATCTGTTTAAGTTATACTCACAGCTTTTTATAACTTATTGCTCATAAAAGAGTTATTCTGTATCGAATAAAGTAGTGATGAGTTGAGCATCCAGATGTGTTTAAATTTTGACTACACTGCTGAAAATACCAGCCACTAAATTCTGGTCTGCTTTGCTGACAAGTCATTTATATCAAAATTATCTTACTGAACATAACTCCAGTTGTGAGAGTAGTATGTTTTAGGTATACTGCATTACAGGAAAGAACTGTAAGTACAAAGTATGGGCCAGAAAGTCAGCATTTTCTGGCACATCCAGTATAATTTTTGTTCAAATACACTGCAAAAGGGGGAAAAATAATGTGCAGACACAGCTCTCACAATGCATGCTAAGGTAGCACTGAGGTTGCTCTATGAGACAAGGCACTGCACCAGAATAAACATTAAAATACACACACTACTGCAAAGTACAGACACAAAACTAAAATATAACATGTAACAATAGGAGCCTACTAATTTTTTAGTATTTTACATAGAGCAACTACACCAACAGAAATGACATTATCTCACATCTAGGTTATTTTGCCTAAAATAGTGGCCCCACCACTAAAACGACACATTTACAGATCAAACAACACACATTTTGTATGAAAACATTAATAATGGCCAATACAAGCTTCAGATTTCTGCCTCTGGTATGCCTTGCCCCATAGACTTTATGTGCATTACTGTAAACAGTACTTTTAAAGGAAAAACCTATATTTCCAGTGCTTATTGCACTTAACCTTTCAATCTATTTAATAAAATCTGATGAAGCCACTCCTTCCACTTAAGTGCCATTATACAAGTCATGATTAATTGTAAAATGTATACTTTTTGGAGAATGTAGAAGCATTGTAATCTGGAGTTGCTGTGCATTTTCAAAGGTCAATAATGTCACTGCTAATACTGGCTGAGTCATCATTTCGAGCAACTTTCAAGTAACTGTGCCCCCTTCTGGTATTTGATTGTGAACTGTCAAGGTCAGGGGTTAGAAACGGCCTTGTGTTTTCTGCACTCGGCACAAGGGCATGGCTTGTACTTGGGGAAGGGTGCAGTGAGACTGGGCAAGACAAAGAGGAAGGCACTTGTGCCTCAGAGACCCAACGAAAGCCCTGATGAGTGGGTGTGGGGGGTGCTGTGACTTGTCGGCTGGGCACAGCACTAGGAATGGAGCGATCCAGACCTGCGGAGGACTCTGTGAGCAATGTGTGTTCATCACTGCTCAATGACAGCGTGATTTGGGGGTCACTATTCCGTCGCATCCACAGGTCCGGAGACGGAGGAAGTGACAGCGGTCGCAATGGCTGGAACAAACTTTCACCCCTTAATAGATGCTCACGATGAAGTGCTTCATCAATACTGCGACTAAGGTCAATTGGGGTTGGCGGGCGCAAGTCAAAATCACAAAGGGAGATAGCTGACTCCTTATCCCTGTCCAAACTGCTGCTTAAAGAGCGCTGAGGTGGCTGAGCAAGTGCCTGCAGCCTTAGCAATGAACCTGCAGAGCCCCCTGCAAAGCCTTTCAGATTGCGCAAATGATTACTGTCTTTGAGTGGATCGCGATTTCGTATGAGGCTCTTGCTAATGTCTGCCCCGGATCGCTCCTGTCCTGCCCAGTTATTAGGCAACTCTCCAGCCCCTGCTCCACCACTGGGCCCTCCGGTCCCATTGCTTTCGGATTTCCTTTGCTGCCTTACCTTGAGGCTCTGCACAATCTTCGCCCAGCATGTATGTCTGCTGGAAGAGTTTGATGATTGCGAGGGTGAGGGCAAGCTTGCTGTGGCAGCTCCTTCTTGTCTTGGTGCTCCTTGATTGGGTCTCCAGAAGACCCAGGAAGACATCAGAAGCAGGCAGAAAGCCCAGGCAAGCTCCAAAAGTCGTACCCAGAACTGGCAGAGCCACCATGCCCAACGAAAGCGCCTCCAGTCTCCTAGAAGTCCATACAGCCACAAGCAGGCATAAATGTGCAACAGACAACACAGCGCCCCAAGAAGAGTGCACACTGCCAGTACCCGTGCTAAAACCCGCACCTTTCCTTCACCCATACCCTTATTCCCTGCCCGAGCGCCATGTGTGTAAGAGATGCGTGGCAGTGCCAAAAAAAGGTAGCCTAAACACAGAACCAGGCCTGCAGTCAGTGTGAGGCTCTGAAGGACAATGGGAACAGCAGGTGAAAGCGCAGGGGAAAGTAAGTCTGAAGCAAGCAAGAGAGTGCATTGGAAAACAGCTAACACTCCTAAAAGAGGGGGGCGCTGAAGTGTTGGTGGAAGCCAGGTTACCCCAGTTTCTTTTAGTACCAGTATCACTAAAGCAGCCTGTGCCAGAATTAACAGCGGTAACGGCAGAGTGTATGAAGCTATTATGACAGGAGGTGGCAGGAGGAGCCGAGTCCCATATGGGTCGAGCAAGAAGTGGCCTGCTCTAACTGCACCTGCAACTAGCAAGAGGCTATTGGTGAGTATAATTTCAGCATGGTAAGGGCAGTTCAATCTGGGAGATAATGCTAAACCGAGGGCTGAGCCAGCAGTCAGCAGAAGGAAAAGGGCAGCGGAACCAAATACATGCAGCTCCCATGCAAATGAAAGTGTGCGTTTTAAGTCTGCCCATACTAAAAAGCTCCCATTTGTTGTGCCATATTTATCCTCATCATTTTGATCTTTGGAAAAAACACAGGGTCCCACACCAGAAGCACAGGGGTCCTTGGGTTGGGCATAGGTTGGAAAAGCAGAGTTTAACTGCAGAGATGGGACTATTCCTTGTGAGACTGACTGATCCTTCTCTGTAAATCTTCCATCATTTTCTGAGAATAGAAAATGTCCGTGTCCAGTCGGGCGAGGGGAGGCGGTCCTTAGAAAAGTAGGTATGTCTGTGAAAAGAAAAGGAGTGAAAGGAATTATTATTGACTTAAATGTGTAAAATGAATAACATAAACCAAGCACATACAGGCTTTCCTTACAAGCTCAAACAATAGTGCAGTCCACTAGCAAGGCCAATGTCATGGTTTGATTCCTATTGCACACCTCGAATGCACTGACTAAAGTCGCTTTAGATAAAAATGGCTCTCAAATGAATAAATGTAAAAATAAACTACATACATACAATCATACATTTGGTCAGTATAAAAGTAATAGAGGTCTATGGAAAGTCCCCACAATTCACAGAAACAAACGTGTGTGTGTATACCATGTATACTTTCATGATGTTTTATTAACAAGGTTCAGGAGCATGATACATAAATGATCTGACCGACTGACTGAAGTGTAAACAGAGCCACAATCACATTGAAAAACACTAAAAGAACAAGACTGTTACAAAAGAACAAAATTCAAATGAACCTTTTTTCCCTATATCAGACAAATCATACCTTTAGTGGTCTTTGTATCAGACATTCTTTCTTTCATTCGTGGCTCCTTTGAATGGTCATTGGGTATGTTTGCCGATTTTGTTGACTGTGAAGTGCTTTTTGGTTGTGAATAGTTGGAAGTAATGATGTCCACTCCCTGTGACGGTGCCTCTAGTTGTTGATTGGTTGTCCTTGTGCTAAGAGAGGTGGCTTCAGTATGTGACTGTAAAGTGGTCAACTGCCTTGGTTGGATTTTAGCTGGAGAAGTTGTCCCCGACCTACCTGATAAACAAAAGAAAATGTATGAATATTACAGTAACATCAAACTCAAGTTGCTTTTTTTCTGTAGTTTTCATGACTTAACCAATTATAATAACTGTATGAGTTTACAACCTGAAAAAAATATACAAATATTTGTAAATACAACTTTATCAGATAATATAGTAAAATATTTCACTATTGTTGCTCCAGAAACAAGTTATTGAGTAAAAGAGTAGAATCCCAAAGATGGAATTTTTAATTTCTGATATTTAGGTGAATGCAGAATTACTACATCTATACTCTACCTATTTCCAGTTCAGTCCTGTTGGCATCCAATCGGCTAATCCTACTGGAAGTGGATACAGGTTTTTTATTAGGTGGTGAAGTTGTAGAAGGACTGGTCCTGAGTAAAGGGTTGATTGTTGGATTTGTTTGTACTGCCAGTAAACTATAAGCAGTCTGAACCTGTGGTCTGTACTGTGTGCGCTTTTTATCAAGAGATGTCATTGCCTCTGTCGATGATCCTACGAAGCCAATTTCTCTGGGTGTTAACATATCTCCTGACCCAACTATTGACAAGTCTTCAAATTCAATGACTGGTTCTTCTGACATTGACTCTGTCTTATCAGCTGTCTCTTTTTCTTTTCCAACAGCATTTTGTGGTATTATGATATTTTGGGAAGAACCTCTTTTGACTCTGTTTTTGGATGATAATAAAAATATACCTCTTGAACCAGTAATGTCACTATGTGATGTTTTTTCTGTCAATGTGACATCATTTTTTCTGATATCAGTCCATTCGTTTGAATCTGCACTTGATTTAATGACACTTTTCTGATAGAAGCCATGAATAAACGGTCTTACAGTTTCTAACTCAGCATTTGCTGCCAGTCTGTGATCAGATTTTCTGACAAGCATATAAGTCTGAGAAAACAGGCTGTGATTTAAATGAGTGGTCAGAGGAGAAAGAGAGTCCCCATGAGCATGGATTGTGATTGGCTTAATTAAAGGTATTAGAAAAAAGAGTTGGAGTAGAGGCACCATAGTGACAGTATGTCCTATAGTGAAACTGCCTATGGTTGTGGTTGCTTGCTGAAATCATATGCTCATCTGTTCCTTCCCATTTCTTACCCTGCAGAGAGAAACAAATACATTCAATTACAATAAGGCATTTACATTTTTTATACATGCACCTGAGCTTTTTAAATACTTCTGATGGATGGATGAACTTTGTTGTAGTGTTGTATTTTATCAATTAATTGTTACAGCTTCAGTTCTCTACAAAGCGTCCACTTTTTCCTGAGATCAAACTAGTGTAAAACAAGATGTCATTAGTCACAAATCATTACAATTAATCCGTGCCTCTCAGTTACTAAAGGCAGGTGACGTTTATGTACTGCACAATTGTACAGTTACATCACAGGACTTGATAGGACTTGTGCACAGAAAGTCAGCCAGACATGTTAAATATTACTGTAGTAATGTACTTGTAAGCAGGGCTCGAAATTAACACCCGCCAAATGCGGGTTAAAAATAATTTTGGGCGGGTATCGATAAAAACTTACCAGCCAGTTTGGCCAGTGACGACTGAGCCAATCATGCAAATTATGTCAGAGATGCTCTGGATCGTTTGTCCCCTTTGTACTACATTTCACATGAACACTACACTATAGGCTACGTTATACCTTTGGCAGCAGCGCGCAGCAGTGTTCATTTCGTTTTACAAATAATTCTCAGCATAATGTTCGTCAATGAGATTTTTTCACCGACAAAAACGACAAAAACTAATTTTGAAATTACAAAAACTATGAAGAAAAACTATTGACATTTTCATCAACGAATGAAAACGAGAAAATACTGTTAAGAAGGTACGATTGGAAAAAGATTATTTCGGAACGAATGTGCTGCGTGGTTCGGAGGTTAGATGTGTACATGAACTGTATTTAAAAGCTATACACAACAGTTTCGTTGTGGGGACCAGTAATTAAAATTTTTGTGTGCGTTTTTCATGCACTGTTAAGAAAATTCATTCAGTGGCTTTCATAATCTCTTATTTTTACAAAAAAAAAAAAGTGTTAATTTCGAACCCTGCTTGTAAGTGCATGTTTGGTTTAACCTATTGCATATGTCATGTTCTTAATCTAGTAAATTTCTAAAGGTTCTTTCAGGAATTTAAAGTGCACTGGGTCACTCAAATACAGATGTGAAGTTTTTTTTTAGAATCGTTGACCTGCCTTCAAAAGCGGGAATTGGCTGCTGAATATACTATAAGGCTGACTAGCATTCATACCTTGATTCTTATACTCTGAAATACGAGTGGAATTGGAAGGCAACCCCGGTCTGTCTCACTCCTTTGTCTTCAGAAAACCAATATTACAATAGACACATACCACTTTATATGTGAGCTTCCATTCCTGCATGCTTGTATGTCATTGCTATAGTTTTGATAATCCAATGTGAAAATCACTTCTTAGACAATATATTTACTGGCTCCATAAAACACACAAATAACTCCTGGCACCATCTGAAATTACTCCCAAGTAAATGAAAAAACACATAAAGGGCAATTGTCACGATCAGCTGGAGGTGCCAGCTCAGGCCACTGTTTTGTGTTTATTTTGGACCTACTTTCACCTGTATAAATGCCCCCTGTGTTTGCATGTTGTTCACGGTTCATTGTTTATGTTATCATTCATTTGTGTTCTTTGTATTTTGCTACTCTGCCTGTTGGATTATCTGTTGACGATTATGCCTGGATCTGTACTTTCCCTCTGTCTCTCCCCTAGAACCCCGTTTATTGGTTTTTGACCTTTTGCTTTGTTTACGACTCTGCCTCTGCCTATGTCTCTGCTAACAGTGTCTGCCGGCGTTTGATTATTATTGTCCTGACTTTGAGCCTTTATTAAAACCTGTTTGCGTTTGAACTCGCACGCATCTCCCGACCTCTTTTGGTAACAGCAGTAACCTCTGATGTAACTGGGATAAAAAAGCAAAATAACATTTAACATGTACATGACCTTTTATATATTTTATATCTTTTGTATACATTTTATTAGTTCATGCATTCAGTGAGAACTGAACCTAGCCAAAAACATAATCATAAGTTGGTGTCGTGACCTTTTTTCGTATAAATTCAGCATTCTGTCACAGAGTGACCTCTGAGCCATTCTGAGCCACACCTTGCAATGAAAGGTGAGTAGCTTGACAATAAATGGAGCTTTCCTGTCTAGCTGATACTAAAGTGGGCAAGAGAGCTGTCTTATATATCTCTGTATCAATCTGTATATATTGTTAATAGATAAATCTCAAAGGCAGAAAAGCTCTATGAAGAAGTTCCTGTCAAAATGTGTTCTACTGGACATTATACTTAGACTTATATTGGATCTTTATACTGTACTGTCCACCTGTGCTGTTCCAGGAAAAATCAGATTTGATCTTTTCCTTCAAGCAGTTTCTGTTTGTTGAACGTGTCGATGTGTTTTAACATGCACAGTTGCTGTGTTATCAGGAAATACATTTTCCATTGAAACTGTGTGTGTGTGAGAGAGAGAGAGAACGAGAGAGAGAGCGAGTGTTATAAAAGGAAACTGAAAAATTAACACTTTACAAAGGCTTCTGACCCTTTGTTGATCTTTTTACACATGAATTGCAGTAGTACTATTGCTCACACCATATTTAAAAGGTATCCAGCAGGAGAGATGTGTTATTAATTAGACAGTCAATCGATTAATAACAAAAACAGCTGCAACATCCATGTGAAACACCATTTGTAAATTCACTTTGTTCATATCTTTTTTTCTTCTTCCAAAAAAAAGTCTAACACAGTGAAACAATAAACCTACACACAACATTCAAAGGGAACAAAATTATATTCTTTCATCTTGGACCAGCTTGGGATGCTGGTGCTCTTATATTGGTCCACAGCATGGGATGCTTGCATGCTAGATGACCAGCATATGTCGCCTTTTGGATGCTTGTACAATCCCAGCAACACCCAAAACACGTTGTGTTTACAAAAGTTTGTTTGAAGTCACTGTTATGGTGATTAATGTACACAGATAGTCAACAAAGTGAAGTAAAAGTGCCAATCAGCAACAAGTGCATGTTGTTAATAATGTCTACTACATGATGCTCCTTACAGCAGTGACAAGTGTTTTATTCTTTTAACTTTGTTTACAATGTTTGGGGGTTAGGCAGTCGGATGGATTTTGGGACAATCAAAAACAGGTTTGAGACACATTAATCTTAGAAGATATGTACTGAAATTACTGTATGGAATAAATGCATTATTTTTTTTCATGAAAAAAAATAATATATATATATATATATATTTATATAAACATCATGTCATTGACTTTATACATGTGAAAATACATTGTAAGAATAATACGTGGAGCTCAAACACATTTAAAAACACAGCAGTGAAATAAGAAAGTTTTCAGTTAAAAGAGAGTCTATTAGTTGAAGCTGGCCTCTCTATTTCCCATTCATGCTTGCTCAGATTCCATACAGTCAGACATTTCCGTACATTTCCGTGAATGTTTCCAGGCACAGACAGAGGCCCATTTGTATGCAGTAAGATCAGAACTGTGTCCCATTTAATTACTTAACTGTGTGTATGTGTGCATGCCTGACTGAGGTCAGAACTAACTAAAGAGTATTACAGCATTCCTGGCAGTTTAGAGATGTGTATGGATTAAATTATTTATTAAAACTAGCTATATAATGGTATACCGCAGTCACTTTACATAAACAACTAAAACTCCAAGGAATGTATGTACATGCATTTGCCTTACTTTAGACTGAAAACAAACTTCTTCCACTGTCCTCTTTTCTCTAACTGTACAATAGGGTTGACCAGAAATGTGTAAAACAGTAGATATGTTGTTATAGAGCTGTATATATTTACAAAAAAACACATATAGGAACATATAGTGGGATGTGTCTCAAACATGCAAGGATAATTGAGGCGTAAGCAATGTTTCAGCTTGAATTCAGCATTGAGTATGTGGCTCATTCATTTAGAATTTGATTCACTTGATCAACCAAAACAACACTATTATCTAAGCTATGTGTCGTCATTATGTCTATGCAGGTTCATTTGACACAAGGTCAGTGGATTGTCTCTCGTCTCTCATTCTAACGACATCTCTGGCAAACACCTCATTCATTCTCTCCATCGATATGAGTAAAAGACTAAATCAGACCTGTTTATTATATAAATACATTGTGTGTCTTCATACAACTTGGATTAAACGGCTTGATTCAAATGGATTTATGTATTTCATCGCATTACAAAACATCAATGTTTGGGGTCAATTAACTTTCAATAGCAGAACAAAACTTTTAGATTTCATTAAAATCATCTTTATTTGTGTTCCTTAGATGAACGAACAAATTACAGTTTTGCAATGACAGTGAGAAAGTGAGTAATTTACGACAGTCTAATTTTGGGTGAACTAATCCAAACGAATGAGAATATTTTTTGTTTGTCAACATGATACCAGCTTAGTTATAATAGTTTTGCCATATTCCATTATAATAATTAAATGTTATATACAGTATTTTTTATAATAGATTATAGCAAGCACAATTATCATCTTGAAGCAGACTGTTGCAGTGGTTCATGGATAATTTATTATTATGATTTATTAACATGATTATTGTGCCTTGGGATCCGACATAGACTCAAACACACAGGCTTTGGCCAGTAGCCACATACAATGCTGGCTATCTCCAACATCAAAACACGTCAGGCATGGCACTGAAGGAGAGCGTGCATAAGGTACGATGAAGTTCGCCAATCACCGCACTGGGCATTTACATGCATTTTGAAAAAGGTAACGCCCCGTGAGTGCAAACTTTATAAGCTAACCTCCAGACAGATAGATATAATCCTAGGTTAAAAACTAAAAATTCTTTTAATTTGAAATATATTTGTAATTCATGTGATCTGGTCATATATATTCAAAGTGAAACAGTGCAGTTGTACCTATTTCTACGTGATCTTACCGTGAAAATGGCTTTCATTTGTCTAAGCTAAAACGAGTAATTTAGTTGTACCCCACACAGCACATATATTAGACATAACAAAATATTAGATGGCGCAGAGACCCAATGATCATAGGCATCATATAGAGTATGACTTAATAGCCTGTGGAAAAACCCTGCGCTACAGACGTGATGCAGTCGGTTTTACTGTATGTGTAAGTCCTTCAGCGCAACGCTTTCCACCAACTGAACGGCACTAAAATAAAGATATATCTCTAATCGAGCATATTTATCTTAATATTTATGCTTCAAGAGAGACGTTATAGTCGGACAATTGTACTGCGCAAGCAGCTGTCATAGTCATGGACCATCTTATTGTCGCGCTCGTATACACACGTATTGCCATTAATATTTTACAGTGTGCCCTCAGTGAGGAGTAAATTAAACATTTGTACCTGTGATCCGTGTCGTTTGTTGCCGTTCGCGTCGTTCATTCAATTAGTCTTTTGTATTTCCTTCAGCAATGCTGGCCATGAAGACATTGCGACACAAATACAGCAAATGTTCGTTCGTTCTAGCCCGAGAGAGAAAGAGGGAGGGAGGGGAGAGAGAGAGAGAGAGAGAGAGAGCGAGAATGGGAGAGGGATAGTTTTCCTGTCAAGACACCTACTACAGTATACTATAGCCTACTTATGCCTAGTTCTAACCATAGGCTATGCAAAAGTTATATATAAATATTTACTAATGAGATTAGTCTAAATCTTCAGTTGTAAAGGCAACTATGAGAAAGTCGAGATTTTCACTTTACGCAACAGCAAATTTCCCTAACAAGTCTGATGCACCTCTATGTTTGACCATGGCGATGGTGTTCTTAAAAGCTAGTTAGCTTTGTCCTTTTTTGTACCAAATATATCACTGATCCATGGGTCGAGTAATTTCTGATTCATGTTAATTAAGTTGTATTGTAGGTTTTCCTAAGGCTTAATTTAACACAGTTGTCTACCCTACCATACAAATAAGAAAAAATATTTATATATGGGTTAAGAAATTATGACAGTTGCATTAAGCTCAAAATCATTTTATAGACATTATCATCTTTATGTTATGCAGTTTTTTTCTATTCTGGATCTACAGAAACAACACATACTCCCAACTCGTCAACATTTTGACGCTTGGTCAAACCATTTTGCATCACTTTTGACGATCAAGGTACCCCTTTGTACTTTTCGAGGCGAATGGTCCTTAGTTGTTTTAAATATGAACCCTTAGTGTCAATCAACATGCCGAAGCGATAGTTATTTTTATTTTATCGTCATAATTAAAAGATATATTGTGTAAAAACAATGGCATAATTGCATATATGTAGGGGTGTGATATTTTAATGTAAACAGTCAAAACAGTTTTATTTAAATTATATTATTTAACGTTACACATTTATGAGCACGTAATCCAAACCCCTGCCCCTAAACCTACCATCTGTCAATAAACACAAGATACTGCAGGCAGATACAACCACTGTCATAATTTATTTAAAAAATATTTGATATGATTTGTGAGAGGAATAGATGCGGTCGCTGTCTCTGTCTTCCGTCTACATCCTGTGCGCTGTCCTCAGTCGGTGCGCGTTTTCAAAAAATGTCGCTACAAGAATCTTTACGTCAACATTGGTTTTGAAATTCCATTGGCTCTTGTGTGTCTTGTGACCGATTGCATCATGCTGTTGTGAAATACTATTGGCACTTGTGTATCTCAACTATGGGACCGGAGTATGTTTCCTGAATGAGGTAACAGTTGATGATCATTTTAAGTGATTAAAACCTTGTGTTTTACTCACTGATCTATATAGAGAACTGGATTGCTCATGACGTTATAGAAGTGAAGCCACCGCGCCGCCATATTGCTATTCACTACTATTCGCAAACATTCTATTGAACAAATAGGAAATAATACGACTTTAATGCGAAAACATCACCTGACAAGTCAACGTTTTCATATCTGATTCCTCCCTCAACGGAAATAGGATGTCATTGGTCTTGATTAAAAGCAGGTGGCAGTAATGCATTAATTAAGTTTGTTCTCTGCCCTTTAAATGAAAAGAGAAGAAGAAGAACCAAAGATACTGAATGTCCTTCCATTAAGCCTCGTTGTACCCCACAGACAAGTGATAGATGTTTATAGTGAGGCTGTCCTATGCGATTGTTATACGGATATCATCAGTAACGTAAAGCCCAATCTGTGATTAGCATTAAGTTTCCATCACATTCAGCTGCACGGGGTATATATTGTGGTTTGTTTTAATACAGTGTTTATCCAACAGGTAAATACACATTTAGTACATTCATATGATACACGGGTTAACGTAAGTAACGGTACATTGATGAGTGTTATTGTATTTGTATGGCTCTATGAACATCTTTTTAAAAGACGATGCCTCCACCTAAAACTGTCTGATGGTGTCGCTATTGGACGCGTAATAATTTCGAAGTGATTTGCGCATTTATACCTCTTCATTTATATTATTTTATATTAATTTTGTGAGGACACATTTAAACATAAATTACTAAAACTTCTTGAATTTAACCTGTGTGAAGTTTTTAGCGAACTATGTGTCACACTTGTAGGCTGCACAGCGGGTCATTTTTGAAGTGGAACTACAAATCCCTGTAGCGCAGACGTTGTAGCCATGTGTCGGTAGGGAATAGTAAGATGGCGGATCGAACACTTCCGGTGGCTTCACTGCCTGACGGCATTTTATCACGCAATGAGCGATCCAGTCATTATATATAGATCAGTGGTTTGCATGACCCCTTTTACAATCTTTTCTTTTAAAATCGTGTGATGGTACAATTAATTCAAACTTGTAAAAGTTGTAAACAGCACGTTAAAGAGTTAGCCTGTATTTTACTTACCTTCAAGGTTTATGTGACTTTCATCTTTCAGACGAATCCAGTAGGAGTTCTATTAAAAATTGTCCTGGCACTTCTAAGTTCTAGAAGGTGGGTAGTTCCCTTTACCAGTCTAAAACTCGTTAAATAAAGTGTGCGCAAACATTATAAATTGTCCCTCACACAGCTCCGTGGGAGCTGAGATCTTTGTTGACTAATGCATGGCTTTAGCTGACTGAAGTAACAGGAAGAATTTTGTATACACTTTATTTAGTATGTTTTAAACTGTTTGAGTGAACCACCTAACTACTGCAATAACATAGCTTACAAAGTTTTAATATAAATCTGATTGGATTCTTCTGAAAGAGAAAAGTCACATACACCCTCATTTAAATTTTTGGATGAACTAATAATTTAGCACACTGAAAACCATCTCAGGGTACCTGGAGACTTTCTAACTAACTGCCAACAATCAGTCGATGCATTCAACGGCCAAGGTTATCACTTGTCTAAAAGAGGTGGCGAATCCCTTCATAGTTCACAGTCATGGTCGTCAATCCATACTCATCTGCACAGTCCTAGAAGAATAACCTCCCTGCTTTAAAACAACCACGTATCTTATCTGTCTTTCTGAGTGCCTCCGGATAGCAGGTCAAAAAATGTCAATTTCTCATCAAGACAACGGCGCTCACTGTGTGTTTTCTTACTCACAATGTGGACAATTAAGGGGAGGTAGAGTCTCTGCATAACTGATTTGCAGGTTATTATGCAGCCGACCGCTGGCATAGATCAGGGCTTCAGGTCAGATAACAGGCCCAGCTGATAGCCGCAGTGTCAATATGCCAAAGAACAGCATTTGAATGTGATCTGTTGTGCCTATTTGCCTGGACTGGGTGATCTGTAGCCAGATAACTCGAGCATCTACCTGCCGAGGACACTGCACGGGGCCTATCGGTGTCTCCTACAATTAGCACAATGAACAAACTGGACAATAGTCTTTATACGGGCCCGGAAAATGAAATCGCCTGTTCTACCCTTAAATAGCTTCTTTTATCCACCGAAGAAATTGCTTCAGAGAAAATCTAAATTCTATCAGAGGTAATAAAACATCCCCCAATCAGATTAGGGATCGATTTTTGGTCGCCTGCCATTGGGGCAAACGTCCGCTGTTGGAGAAGGCTGCTGCGACGCTGTACACAAGCATCTGTTTCTTTGCTAGTATATCAATCTTGTATAACCAAATAAAACAACAAAAAATGACCACAGTTACATTATAAATGTATGAAGGAGCATTTATCATCCTCCAACGCCACTGAAAGTACCGCAAATGCAGATCCTACAGCGTGCGTTATGGGAATTCGCTAATGTCCGATGTTTTGCTTCGACTACAGGACGGAACGACGCAACTATATGCTTTATGAAGTTAAAAATAATTATTCTGCACTCTATCACCAGCCATAAAGACATGAAGCAATTACGCGGGCAGCTGCCGAGTTGAAGCGCGACGCTGCCGTACTGTCCAGTCCTGCCGTGTGTTTTTCCAGTATTAAATAAATGCAAGGACAGAACCTTCCACCCGTGTTCTGTTGCGTCTTCATCAAAGAGTGGCCCCTGATCGGCCCCTGCTCGGCCCTCACCTCACTCAATCACACAGAAAGCCTCTTTATTACGGTGGCCTAATGGCCATCCTCTGCCATAGTTTTTAATGCGAGCATTAAATATTTATAAAACCTGAGTCAATAATCCTTCATAACCTCAGTCTGGTGGAGACGGCCGCTCATTCATTTACTGCGGCCTGTGTGCTCTCAAATAAAGGCAAAGGTCACGAGGTCATGCAATCAAAACTAGGCAAGGCAGGCAGGCAGCAAGCATCTGTTGTCATTATTATTATTAGGACAATTAGTTTTGCAGTCACAGCGATTTTGATCAAAGCATGACGATACTGACCCATGACGATATGGCGTTTCGCTTTTTAGCAATAAAATGTGTCTTAAAATGATGTGCTTAAAGGTTCTGTTTATTGGTACTATATTCTAATACAAAAACACTGTTTTCTCTGGACTCCCATAACGCACTGCAGCAAATAAAATGCCTAAAAGTAAAAAAAAGTCTCTCACAACCTCTGTGATAATTCTAGAGTCAGAATGTGATGTCTGTGAAATTATTTTTTTGTGTTTTGGCCAATGCAATATGCCGCAGACCTTTTACCACACGCCGTTTAATATATTTTGATATAAAAAATAAATAAATAAATAAATACAAATAAAGATCCAAATCACGTAAACTATTAAGACTGGGTATTGTAATATTAGTATCAGGTAAGATTACTCACGTTCATTTCTGCACTCGGTTACATATGTTTTAATTATCAAAATTAAACGTGTTTA
>JAUCNO010001851.1:15375541-15391695 GCA_032353835.1 Enteromius viviparus
AATATTCACAAAAATGTGAGGGGTGTACTCACTTTTGTGAGATACTGTATATATATATATATATATATATATATATACACAATTGAATGTGATTTAAATACAGACACATACACCACAGTTTGACAATCACTGTAACTGTAATTCAAGCAGGTTTCCACAAATGAAGACTGGACTAACCTCAGTTAGAAACTCTCCAGGTAGATCATACATTTTGCAAAGCTCTGCAATGTTCACCTGTCCAGCCTCCTGGAGTTTATCATTCACCTCCTCAGCAAGCTGATCTAAGTATGTTCTTTACAGGAGAACAAGTATTAAAAAAGAAATTTATAACTGCATGACACATAAGACACCTACAAAGAGTTTACGAAGATATTGACAGAGCTGAAGAGCATTTTCAATATTTCTACAAATGACACTCTTATGTATTAGTTTCTCACTCACTCATCAATCAGTTGACCCAGAATGAGTTGTGTGCCTTTGTCTGATTTGGAGATTTCACTTGCTCTGTTCTCCACATGCACCAAATCCACATTGATGATCTGTGAGAAACATTAAAGAATACTTAAAGGACTAGTTCGCCCAAAAATTACAATTTGTTCAGCCCAGGACATGATGTTGATATTTCTTCATCTAAATTTATTTTTTTTGCATTGCATCACTTGTCCACCAGTGGATCATCTGCAGTGAATGGGTGCCAGAACGAGAGTCTAAACAGCTGATAAAGATATCACAACCATCCACAAGTAATCCACTCCAGTGCATCAGCTAACCTCTTGAGAAGCCAAAAGCTATATGTTTGAAATAATTCAACTTATTATTAAGAAGTTTTAAACTTAGCCTTGTGCTAAAATACCAGTACAAAATATTGATTATTTTCAGTAAAAAATTTAGTCTGAGAAAGGAGAGAAATATACACCAATCAAGCACATACTGTGCTAAACAATATGCTCATGGATTTTGATGTGCGAGTACAAAAAGGGATGAACTTTTTCAATGAAGGGAGCATTATTAAAGGATGACGGACTGGAGTAACGTGGATTATTGTCATTTTGACGGCACTCATTCACTGCAGAAGATCCAATGGTGAGGAAGTAATGTGATGTTAAATTTATCGAAATCTGATCAGAGGAAGAAACAAATTTATCTATAAATTTGATGGAGTACATTTTTTACAGCAAAATTTTATATTAAGGTTAATTCTTCCTTTAAAAATATAAAATGTTTATGTTATGTTATATATCAAACCAACCTTTTGAAGGTCCACAACATTGATCCTCCCTTATAAAATATAAAGCAAAACGTTAGATTCAAGTAGTCGACTGTTATTAAAAGTGACATACAATACACTTATTAAAGCAAAAAAATTAAAGTATTCTACTAACCTCTGTGCATATACAGTTCATCACGCATTTCTCGGCTGATCTGTGCAGGAGTCACATACTCTTTCCCATCCAGAGTGTGAACCACATCTAACTTCTTATCCTCCACCAGCTTGGCCACGATCTCGATGCAATTCCTCTCAGACAACCTGAGTTCAACACACACACAATTTGTAGTTAACAAAATCAATGTTGAGGTCAAATCATACATGACAGTTACTCTCATACAAATCGATAGTGCTTTTACTCAAAGCAATAGGGAATTTCTTGTAATGAAACTTTGCATCTTCTGCACATTTCTGTGCTCGGATTGATATTTTGGAACATTCTGAAATGTTTAGCTTCACAATGTATTACATATGTGACATATGTCATAAGTAGTACTAGTATATGTAGCAATAGCCAAAGTACACTGTATGGATTTTGCTAAAAATACATCAAACCTTCTGTAAATACATCCAATTATAATTTCTGATTAGTAATATGCATTGCTAAGAACTTTAATTGGACAACTTTGAAGGAGATTTTCAAATTGTTGTATCTTGGCCAAATATTGTCACATCATAAAAAAAGCATACATCAACGGAAAGTTTATTAATTCAGCTTTCAAATTATGTATAAATCAGTTTTTAAGTCTTTAAGTTTTAAAGTTGTGGTCCAGGCAGGGTCACATATGTCTTGTTTTTTCTGTGAAATATTTAATGTTTTTTTTTTTTATGTAAACATAAGTGTAACTTCATATTGTTACAAATACTAGAAAAATTCAGATTTACTGGACTAAAGCAAATTAGGTTTATTTGATTACCCAAACATTTTTTTAAAAAGAAAAACTATGATAAAATGCATTAGAAACAAGCTTTTTGAGGAATATTTATTTGTCAATATTTTACTTCTGTCAAGCATCATTGTATTGCATCCTTAATACATTTAACATTTATATATAGCATTACTCTAAAGTCATATTATATTTGAGAACTGGTGGAAATATGCATTATAGGCCTAGTAGTCTGCTATACTGTTACAAGATTCTCATTTATTTATATTATAAATGGTCAGGATTTCAATTTACTTTTGGCAATAAAATAACAATATCTGCACAAAATTGTTCTAAATTAAAATAAATAAAAAATATTCTAAATTACTTCCATACTTTACTGTAACTTATAACGTTAGCCTACAACGTGCCTGACACTGTAAGACAGTCCAAAGAACATCACGGCCCAAAAACATTAATTTTACAACAAAGTGCTTGGTAAAGAAGAAAGATGATCAGTTCTGACGGTCATGATGTTTGCAAATACAGATGACGATGACGTTTTATTGCGCGACCAAAAAAAGTCGCATAAAAAACTGAGTCATGAGTTCTCTAATATGTTGTGGATCAAGCTTCTTGTCAGTTTGTACATTTTTGTTCAGGATACACTTCTTCAAGACATAAGAAAGCAGGGGGCGGGATGCAGCACAGCAGCAATAACAATATGTTTTTTACCTTTGAATAGTGTCTGCAAACTGAGCTCTCTGAAAGTCCGCAGCTAGACGCCTGATTTCCTCCCAGTCTGCCGCCATGATTTCACTTAATGAAAGTGACTAACGTAGTATTCTTGTTTTACTTAAAAAATTAATTAATTATTGCTCAATTCTAAATAATCTCACTGAAACTTCTGCCGCAGTCTGGCCACACTGACAGGAAAGACACGTCACTTTTCTGTAGACGTCAGACGGAAACACACAAGGTACAAACTTGTCCGCGTCACCCTGCGTCAGTACGAACGCACGGTTAAATTATACACAAAGAATAAAGGCACTAAAGGTCGTTTTTACTTATTTAATACAATTGTCATGTTTGTTAATTTATTTAGTTAATAATTTAGCCTATATAAACATATATATCATAATTATTGTAAATAAAACAATGGTGCATAATCCTGCTACTACTTATAAAAAGCAACTTGCCAGTTTCCATATGCAAAATTATAATTAAATACATGCTTAAAAATCAGGAGACTCCTGACACCATTTTTATTCAATCTGTAGCACTATAAGGTCTTTTTCGGGGAAAAAAACCCATGTGTCTCATGTTATAATTCTAAAATTGCAAGAGCATTTAAGCAATTTTTATATTACATATCAATATTACAATAAGTAATATTGATGCACTATGTCATATAGGTCTACTTCCATATTTTTTTCAAATGGTTTAAATGATCAAGAAAATAATTTTGACATCACACAATAGCAACACCCCTGCAGTACCGCTGTGGGACCTTAGGTGTCACCAAAACCCTTCTGAATACTACCAAATATTTATTTGACTCCAATTCGTTATTTCCACATTGCTATCTTAAAACACTTTGGTAAAATTATTTCTACATGTTTTAGATGTTCATAATGTTATGCATGAATGAAAATAGCAATCCCACTGACAGAATTTCACCAAAGACAGAATTTGTCCTGTTCAAGTAACAATATTCTGTCTCAAAATAAAATTTGATAACACAAATGGTAATATGCTTTTACTTGCTAATATAAAAGAATAATCTCTTTAAATACTTCTTTTCAACATAAAAAACAGCTTCAGAATACAGAGGATTTGTTAATATAATGTCAATGACTGTAAACAAACATAAAGGACTGTTAAAATGTGTGTTTCGGTGGTGTTGTTTTTTAAGCTTTGTAGCTATTAAGGTACAAAAACACTAACCAACACTAAGGCTATCAAAATATTTAAAGCTGAATATATTCACTACAGAGATGTCTGTTGCTTGTTAAAAAAAAAAAACCATATATATATATATATATGTATATATATATACAGTATATATATATAATATATAAATGTTTACTTGAATGTATATTTTCTAAATGTAAAGATAAGGAAATCACCAAAATACACATATCTGTGGTTGTCTTTTAATAGAAGAGTACAAAACGACATCCAAAAAATATACTTTGCTTCAACATATATACATTTTACACATTTTATGATGAAAGATAGACCATGTTGTTACCAATATGCTTAGCTTGCAGTGAATCTGGATAATAGTGGGAGGCCTTGAAGAGCCCCACTTTAGTACTGAGCCCTAAACATGACATTTGTAGAGGGGTATTATGATTTAGAAAGTTGTTTGCATAATTTATTTTGTAGCCATGTTTTGTTAATTTGTTCCCTTATGTCAGCTAAACTGTGGTCAACACTCAAACGAGGGAATACATTACTGTAACATGCCAATGCTTTAACTATATCAAGTTTCCCCCTCTCTCTTTTGTCAAGTGCAGGGTTCTACACACTCCTAAAAATAAAGGTGCTTTACAATGCCATAGAAAAACCTTTAACATCTAAAGGAAACATTCAGTATCACAAAAGATTTTTTATGGTGAAAGACGGTTCCTCAAATTCTAAAAAGCGAAGAAAGGGATTGGTCTTTGAAAAATTGTTCTTCTATGGCATTGAAGAAAATTAAACACTTTTATTTGAAAGAGTTTACTTCAAGACAAAGTTTCATGTAAACCATTTCAAAGCTCCACAAAAGCTTCTGATCTGAGATTGGCTGGCTATCTTCACACCATATATTGATTCCGATACAGAATCAACATTTCCCAGACCTGTTTGCTAGCACTGACTCAGAGCTGTGCTGAATGAAGACACTTCCATGTGTCTCACAGTTAAGATAAGATTGTGCCTGTGAGAAAGGGCCACATGCCATCATTTGGATCCCCTGCTGCAAACATAGTACTGGTGTCAAAACTTGGTCGAAGAGCTGGTATACTGTGCCATTCTGAAAGTGTCACAGTAATAATATTCGTCAGCACTGCTCCTGAGAGCAGGAGGAGTACAGACAGAGCAGGATGAAGCTGTCTATGAGGAGGATGCTATAAAGGCAGCGCTGCGTGTGCAAACTCTGCGCCCGCTGGAAGCGTGTCAACAGCACCGCCAGCAGGACAAAGAAAGTGGCTATATTTAAAACAAGAAAAAGGCGAATGTATGAGGTGGCGTTAAACATATCGTCGCTCTCTGCCGTAGTCCCCACACGTACTTCTTTGAATTTCCTTCCCTTGACAAATCCCACTTTCTTGCCTTTACGTAGATCGCTGTAGTCGATGAACGCCCTGGAGTCTCCGTCTGCCTCCTCCGGAGCCTCCTCATAGACACGCTTCATCGTCCTCTGCCTCTCCTCCTTCTCCCTGGCCTCAATCTGAGCAAAGATATCTGGGAGGCTGTTAGAAAAGCTGGCCTTCTTGCCTCCCTTCCCCTTCCCCTTCCCTTGCTTCTTAGAAAGGGAAAACATCTTCTCCACTGTCCCTGGGGTCTTCCTCTTGTCTGAGGACTTCAAGAGGCGCTCTGCAGTTTTGTGAAAACGGTCCGTGTTAAGCACCCGTGAAAGGATGTGCCTCTCCAGCTGCTGGAAGACAGGTTTGACATGCTGCAGATTGTCTTCCACAACATTAACGTATTCATCGACCTCTTCCAAGGGCTGCTCATTTGTCCCTGCTGTCCTTTCAAACACTACTTTCTTTTTGTCCATCAACACCATGGCCATAGGCTTGGTGGGAACCACATCTGTGTACAGATAGATGGTGTAGGTGTGATCTCCGGTGGACAGATAGATGTCTAGCGTTTCTGAGTCTCCATGCACGCTGAAACTCTGAACATCCACTCCAGATCCAAAGAAGATGTAGGCCACCCTGCTGCTGGGGTACCTCAGTGACATAGTCACGTTTACATAATTCGAACCATTATAGGGGTATCCACGGGGGTAGCTCCTATATCCCACTGTTGCCTTTTCACTGCTGCCCGTATCATCCAACCAGAACATCTTGGACGTTTCATTTCTGTGTCTGATCAGAGCACCATGAACCCTGTCGATTTGGGTTTCCTGAAAGGGCATGTCTGTGTTGTGGAAGAAAGCACTCATGCTGCGTGTCGCGCTGTCTAAATTCAGCTGTATGCTGTCGACCATCAGCAGCAGCTGAGGATGAAGCAGCAGTAAGTTCCTTTGAAAACTCTTTATCTTCAGCTCAGGGCTGTAAGCGCCGTGACCCTCCCCACGAATAAACACCATGCCCTGCCGCTCCAGAGCCGCCTCTACCTGTCCCTGGCAGTCTGCTGCTTGACCATGCTTGTACTTAAGCCATTTAGAGTTACAAGCCTCAGTAACTTGGCCTTCCCATGGCGCAAAGCAGCTCTCCGACACGGCAGGTCCGAACATAACAGCATTGTTAAGAGAGGTGTATTTGGGACCGTACAATGCCTCTGTGATAAAAGGCACTCCGTTAGGAGCAAAGGTAAAGGAGTTCTGGTCCGGATGCTCATGGCCCGCATTAAAGTTCCGCCACCCTTTGATCCAGTCTTTATATTTGTTTTGGTGAACCATGTCGAAAATGGCACGTCCCCCGAGCTTGCCCGACTTAAAGGACAGAAATGTGTGATTTCTCCCAGCAGGCAGGGAGCTTCCATAGGTCACCACTCCCCAATCTTCGAAATAATGAAGGTGCGATGCACCATAATCAGGAGGCGGGGTGGGCTGCAGACTGGCATCATACCTATACAGTGGGGGAAGCACATAGAAAAGTTAGTAACACAGTACAAAAACTATTTTTCTTGGATAATTAGAACCCTGTTTGTTTTCAATCTGACATGTGCTTAAAAATGAACTGGAAATTAGGTGCTGGGTGTCCGGCCAGAGGAGAACTTGCCCCAACTAAGTTTATGTCTCTCAAGGTTTTTTCCCCCCATTCTCTCATGGATGAAGTTTTGGTTCCTTGCTGCTGTCGCTTCTGGCTTGCTTAGTTGGGGACACCTGATCTCTAGTGATTATCGTCCTCTTGACTACAGAGGCCGTCTCTGCATTTGATAAATAAATAGTTTAATTCTCGTCATTATACATTACCATCACTCTGTTCTCCTACTTGATAATGTTTAATGCTTTGCTACAATCTGTAATGTTAAAAGCACTATATAAATAAAAGTGACTTGACTTGACTTAAGCGCAGTAATATCATCACTCCTGAAAACTCACCCGCTTCTGCTCCCTCTCACTTCCTTCAATACAACCGTGACTTTCACTTCAACCTGTGCTACTGTGAAGCTGCAAGAACATTATTTAACTAGTGATGTGCAATTTAATTGTCGATTAATTCATGCGCATCTCGTCAGTAAAGCCGGTTCTTTGATTAGCTGTAAATCTCAATCAGCTGTTTTTGCAATGTGCTGCAGTTGATACACAGAGCCGTAGATCACTGACGAGCTACGCAATATTGTCTTCAGAATCAGAAGCTCATCAGTGATTTTCGGGCGCTTTATCAAAATATATATAATTTTTTAACTTATTTATTTTTTGGATGCATATGTTCTTTCTTTCTCCAGGGATCTTTTTAATGCTGCATTCTTATCATGCTGGTCAGAGCTCAGTGAAGATCAGCAGGATGAACTGATACGCAGTATTGAGCTTGCTCTGACTTCTCAAGATATTGCTGAGGTCACACAGACGCTGCTTAATCTCGCAGAATTCATGGAGCACAGTGATAAGGTCAGTAATGTCAGGTCAATAATTAGGTCAGAATTTCAAGTTTATTTAAATCAAATTGGTAAAGGAAAGGCTTTTTTTTCTTTTATATTTTAAAGATTTGGACACTTTTATCCTAAAAAGAACATGTTACTCTCTATTCTTTTTTAAATATTTGTAAACTAACAGTGTTACTTTCTTCATGGTGGGGTTTTCTCTGTCTCAATATCTGTATCCTATCCAGAGAAGTCATTAATGTAAATACATTTCCATTTTACAGCATGAGTAAACTTAAATGAAGCACTATAGTTTATTCTTCTCCTGCACACTTGGACGATCAGATTTCTTTCCATATTTAGTATGATCTCATTGTGTTGAAGACCGAATGAATGGTGCATTTGTTCAGATTTATTCCAGCACAACAAATAGAGCTCACACCCTTTAGTAGTGACATGGCAAATGGGCAGTAAAGAGAGAGCTGTGAAGTGAAAAGTTCACACAGTGAGGGTCTGTTATATAAACATTTCTGGGCTAGGTACTCCATTTTGTTCTGTTCTGGCCCATTTTTTTATACTAATCCAGTTGGTTCTTCTTTTTTACATATAAAGTCTTTATTTACTGTTTTTTTTTCTTAGGGCCCACTTCCCTTGAGAGATGACAATGGAATTGTTTTGCTCGGAGAGAGAGCTGCTAAATGTCGGGCATACGCCAAGGCCCTGCACTACAAGGAACTTGAGTTTCAAAAGGGCCCTTCTCCACTCATTCTAGAATCCCTCATCAGGTAGGAAACAAACCTTTCGTCTGACAACAGTCTAGATGCCTAGATGGCTTTAAATAATTTATTCTATATATTTTACTTAAAGGGATAGTTAATTGAATCAAAATTATGTCTGCATTTAAGTTCACTCATGCAGGTCCAAACACACATGAAGTATTTACATTTAACTTAATGAAAACAAAAATTACACTGCCACCCATTACAGTAACAATCAGAAGAATAAGCACTTGGGAATTGTCGCTGTCAAAATTAAGTCTTATCAAAAGAGCAATGCAGCTAATACTTCAGACATGACAAGAAATAATAACCATCAATAAGGCTTTAGTCTCCAAAGCTAGATTTTCTCTTATAATCTTGTCAGCTCTAGAAATTAAAATAAGCACTCTGCCCTGTTTTTTAAACACACGCCGACATGCTTTACTGTATATTTAAAAGGTCCTCTTACACTCAAGTATGCGTTCAACTTATTTTGCCATTTAAAAAATTTAAGCACCAAACCATAAAGTGTCTCAAGTTTCCGTCACTGTTCCTGCATTTATTGCTCGTTTTAAGATGTCTTCAGGTTTAAATGTGGTCTGTGAATTACTGGAAGGTGCTTTGGGATTTGAATTTCACCTTGATTCCTCCATAATGGTTTAGGTGTAATGTCCTTTACAGAGACATTTGCTACTGTGTTCTGTTCAAAATTTCTAAATAATAACTGATCTCGTTGCTCTTATAGCAAGAATAAAAGTAAGTGAAGATGTCCAAAAACAATAAAATAGTGATGCATCTTTTATTGATTTGTCTTATTTTTCTTGATGGTCTAGACAGGAAATACGGAATAATATTGGCCTTTATTTTTGCAGGCTGGCAAATGTGCGTTTTGATGGCTGAATCAAAAAGTAATTCTAATAAATCTCCCATTTAGATGTAATATGAAGCACAGTGATAAATTTAGCATGAGTAATGATGTGTAGTTATGTAATATATGGTGGTGCATGGCACTGTGCTTCCTCTTCGTCTACTCTTCAGTGCTGTTTAAAATGTCAAGGCTGTTGAACCGTGAACTGTGAGTATTTAAAGGGATACTCCCCTCAAAAGTGAAAATCTTCTCATTTACTCATCCTCATGCCATCCCAGAAGTATACAACTCTCTTTCTTCAGATGAACACAGATATTTTTATGTAATGCAAGCGGACTGCATAACTCAAAAACAGATTTAATTAGTTTTTTTGGCCTAGACTGCTAGCATATTTAGGAATGTTTAACTAAGTCTTGACTAATCTTAAAATGGACCAATCTTCAGTTCTGATCCTAATATCTTGGTGATGACTGTTGTAGTCATTGTTTCCAAACACCTTTTTATTTTGCACTGCATCTTTACTGAGTCCCAGATCACGTTTTCCCCCCAGCCTTTTGATTTGACTCCTTCCTCTTTAAATCTATTCTGTATCTGGCTCGGCCCTCCCATGGAGCTGTTTCTAATTTCAGAGGACTTAAGGAGTGGTTGAAGATAATTTCAATGCATCCCAGCTGCCTCCAGTATTTCCCTTCAACACACTTCAGTCTTAGCAAAGGCCTTTGTTAGCTAGGCACTTATTTTTATACCTAAAATCTATAAAATAATTATGATGGGTTACCTTGTTTTTAATTGATGGTTAAAAAGATGTTTTAAGTCTCAGGTCCCGTTCCTAACTTCTATTAGATCATTTTAGATCAGTGTATTTAATTTGCTTGACTGAGCTAAGATCTTTTGAAAAGCTCTGAATACTCCAAAACACAAACAATGCTTGAAAGCGTCTTTTGGTGGTCCAGATTAATTCAGAATTGTTTTAATATTGTTTCTATGTCTGCTTTCTGGAATGTGTTTCTGACCAGTGCTTGTCTGTGTTTGTTACTGAATGTGCTCCACCTTTGTCAAAATATTGCATCTCTAAATTAGTAATAAGGCAATTTCTCATGGAACTTTAACTAAACCTTGGAGACTGAGCCAGTCCTCGGGCCTGGTACTGATTGTGTTCTGTTTCTTGGGTTCTTGGTGTTGTTTTGACTTGTTTGTATTTTATCATAATAATACAAGTGGTAAAGAACAAAGAAACTAGAGAAAGTTAGAGAAAGAGACTGATTGTTTGTTTTTTTGTAATTTGCGATGAGCATTGATTTCTTTGTTGGTCAAATAATGAAAATGTGATTTATAGTAAAACATGGTAGGATGTGGTCTTTGATTTATTTATTCTGGGTTTTAGTAATTGTGATCAAATGATTAACGGTTGTTTTGTGCCATTAAATCAATGTATATACTTTTAAGTGGCCATTTGCTTATTGTTCTGGTTAGTGTTGTCAAAAGACCCAGTACTTCGGTACCAAATCAGTACTAAAAAAATGTAAACTTCACGATACCAGTATTTTTAAAGTACAACAGTCAACCCGGTTCGTGATGCGTATGCCTCATGATTTCTGCGATGCAGAAGACGCGGACGGAAGGGCAGCGGTACCTAAGTAAACGGTGTGTACCGAACCAAATCAAAGTGCGGATTTCGGTGTCGTGTCTGAACGAAAAACCCAACAAATCTATGCCATTAATTAGCGAGCGCACCACTGAGTGAGATGTAAACAGATCTACATGCGAAGAAAAGGAAGCCCGCGAGCTCATTTTAAACCCCTCTCGCGCATGATATGTCATCTGCGTGTGATTATTCTTGTGCTCGATCTTCTCTCACCTGCTCGCGAGAGCATGTTTATCATATGTTGGATCATGTGTTAGTTATAATTTCACAAGCTTATTTTATTTATTCATTTATTATTGGTTTTCTCTTTATTTAATGTAATTTTTAATGTATTGTTCATAGAGTAAATCTTTTTCAGATACTTTATGAATAGACTTTTTAAACGTTTTAAACCTTTCATGCGATTTTATGATCTCATTTAAGTGAACATATAGTTATTTGCGTATTAAAAATGAATAGTTCTGTATCCGTCTGTGTTGTTTTTATTAGTTCTGTTTGAAAGATAACTGAACTTTTAAATCTCCTTTGTAATAGATATGATTATAAATCAAGAACAAGGCATTTACATCTGTATTTACTCTAACTATAACTGCTTTTCTAATAATGTTGGAACAATGCTTTATAAAGGATGAACCGAATCTGTATTAATGCTTAACTTATGATTCATAGTGTGCAGGTATTTTGAAGTGTTACCATTTTTATTTTTATTTTTTAAGTATCGATTCAGGCACCATTTAGGCACCGGAACCACTTTAAAAGTATCGATTTGGCACCGGTATGTGTTAATGAATGGATTTGGGTAATACAAAAAGGCCAAAAAAAAAAAAAATTAAAAATACAATTTATTAATCATCCAATATTTTACTTTTTACACAGTTCATTTTACTTTACCATTCAATTTACCATAATGTCTCTGAACTGTCAAATGGTTTTAATTGCACATATTGTGTGAATGGCTTAGTCTTGTTGTTTTCATTGATCATTGTGCATAAAGTCCTCTAGAAAAAGCTAAAGAAAATATTTTTTTGAAGAGATAAATACCATGTATAAAATGCAATTTACAATCAAACATCGTTTCATCACATATTCAGTCCTATCATTCTGTTAAACAAATTCATTCCTCCTGAAAAAGTTTGCCCGGATCCCTGTAGATTACATGGATCCGTTGATGCCAGGGTTTAGTGGTGAGCAGAAAGATAAATTGGGTTTTGGGCAAGTCTTTATGGCACAAAGCTCTGTGGTCGAATCTTCATCTCTACACGTTTCAGTGAGTAGTTTGGTCCATGCCATCCATACCAAGAGATGCCATCTGGATTCTTGGTATGTGAACCATAGCGGTAAAACACACCATTTAGATTTGAGTCAGTGCAGCAGTTGTACCAGTATCCACCTTTGAAAGAAACCAAGAAAGGTTAAGTCAAAGAGTTTTTTACAGCAGAATTTTGTGTGGTGGGTGTTTGTTTGTTTTTTTTACCTTTGCGAAGTTGTGGGCAATTGTCCACACACTTGTCATTGTCTTTGTCTTTAGTGCTGAAGTTGGTATTGTTGTGGTAACGCAGAGAGTCGCCAGCATTTCCACTGTAATTGTCAATGAAGAGCTTATAGCTGTTCATCTCATTGCTTAGTGTAAAGAACCCATATTCTGCGTAGCGCGTCTCACCCTCCCAGTCCTACCAGAACGGGAAAACAAAACGTACAGACTGTGTCATAAGTAAACTTGCTGTAAGTGATGTTGACTTAAAATATTCGTGGGTTCATATTCCTTGAAGATATTCTACATTGATTTCATATATAGGCATACTTGCCTCCATCTCTATTCTCAGCACTGTGGGTTGTCTTGTCAGACGAAAGATGTGTTCGTTGCCAAGCCAGAAGTCACCACGGATTGTACCAAAACCATTCTTGTACTGTTTCCAGTCACGGTTGAAGCTTGTCAGACCAATCTTGCGCCTCTGAATGATAGTCCACCCACCACCATTGTTCTCCATGTCACAATATACCTGGAGAAACCAAAAAATGTACAGGGAGTCATGACAAATCTTTCATACACTACTAATATGAAGACCTCTTGAAGATTGAGACTTACACTTAGTTCAGGTGTTCCAAGGAAGTCATCTTTTGGTAGTTTATACTCTCCAGAAATTTTGTAGTTCTTGTTGTATAGGGATGCACAATCATATATTGCATCTAAGGGAGAAAGAATACTTGGTTTAGGGTTTAAGAGCCAGGAGCTTTTGAAAAACAAAAATCACCCAGCACTGAGCCACTAGCACTTTCCTAACAAAGCCTTAGTGTTTGCATGGTTGAAATGGGAAAAGGAAACACAGCATGACAAATGACTAATTGTTTATTAAACTACAGCTTTGCAACATGCTTGATTTATCATCTCCTTCTGGTTTAAAAAAAGATTAATACTCCAGTAGTTTTGGGAAGAAAAATGCTCCATTGTTCTTGTGGGTTCAGAGTAGGAAAATTACCTGCTGTGACTTGGCTACTGTTGTAAAGCCAGACATTCCTGCACATGCTAGCATGTATTATTACCTTCTAATTACCTCTAACTGCTGCCCAGACATTTTACAGCTCTTTGGGTACACCTATGTTAATGGTCCCCTAAATTAAAATAAAAAAAATTAAAATGTGTTTGAATATTCCCATGCGTGTATTCACGCTGTTTGGATGAAACTAAACAACATGTCACAGGTTACAGTATGCTGTAAATGTACACTTTTTTTTTTTAATACATACATACACTTTGCTGTAAATTTTGTCTTCGTTTAAAAAAAAAATCTTACTGGATACAGTATCAAAATAAAAAAAGACAAATATTTCAAGTAAAGAAATTGAATTCTTAATTTAGAAACAACCATGAATAATTTCTAAAATATAAACATACAGGGAACCCAATGCTGGAATAATCAATACATTAATCTTTCCTTAAACATGAGGTAGGCAATAGGTTTAGACGGGCTACATTATCCCATGACTTAACAGGACGTCCATTGACGCTGTAAGGTATGTCAACAGCCAGCATATGTGATCTGTGACCCTGAAAGTAGAGTAACACATGGTGTGTGCTTGAAACTAAGCTTTCCAGCACACATTGAGTTGTGTGTCAAGACTCACCTGAAGTGCTCTGCTGTGGAGCAGATTGGGCAGCCTGCAGCTGCATGATTTCAATCTGATTGTAGATTTCTGAATACTTGCTCTCGGCTTCTGTGACCCGGGACTCATGCTGTTGGTTAAGCTTTTCCAGCTCCATCATCTGCCGCACGACCTTCATGAGATCAGACTCCTGCTTCTTGCTCATTTCTTCCAACATGCTGCTCAGATTGGCCACCTGAACCTTTAGGGAGCGCACCTCATCGCAACATTGTGCTAGTTTTGCTGGTTTGGGTGTTGCCACGTTTTTCTTAAATAAATTCTGAGCCATCACGTGAGATAGTAGCAGCAGCAGCAAAAGAGTCAAGGATGTAGCGGTCATCTTCACGCTTTTCGCTATTATGAGCAGAGAAAGTTTGAGTGGTCTCTTTTTGGTGGAAGATGCAGTTCGATCCTAACTGTGTTGCTCTCTTGAATACTTGTAAAAATGTATTCTAACTCTTTAGAATGAAGTTTAGAACTGTAGAATATTCTCCGGCCAGGTTTCTCTTCTCTTCTCTGCAAGTCAGAATCAGATGTCTGCTCAAACGGAGGGCCTGCAGGGGATGCAGCTTAAATATCTTTTCACATGTGCTGTGCCCCTCCCCTTTTGCTCAAGGCCCACAGTCATTGACCCCCTCCCCCCACCACCTACCACCACTAAGCCCTCCCCACCCTTTCACCCGGTAATTTTGTTTACTCCGCCTCTTGTCTGGTCCCACCCGTCAACACGTGTGCCATGCACCTCACATTACTTCCATTTTGCTTAAGCGGAGATTGTTTGTATATAAAAGATTGCATGAAGACGTTTTGTTCTGTGAAGGTCATGTCTGTTATTTGGATCTATTCTAGAAACGTGCTCTTCCATGTGACGGCCTCTCATTGAAGAGAAAGACTTGAGCGGAAGCTGTGCTTTTCTCCATTCTTTTAATTTCTCAAAACCAGCTAGTAATTATTGGAGTCTTAGTTAAATTAGGTAAAATTCTTCTAGCTATTAATCTTATCACTTAAATGAGTGGTTCGGGACTTTTTCAGGTGGTATACCATTTCAGAAGTTAAACAAAAATTTGGGCCAATTAACCAAATTACATATTTTCATCAACCCAGTCTTTAGCTACGAGCCATCATTTTGCTAAAATGTTCCTGTTTTGTTTCCTTTTTATTTGTATAGGGCTTTTAATAATACGTTTTGTTTCAAATGAGCTTTACAGATAATTATCTTAATGTTTATAATATATTAAAATCTTCTTGACTCTGATTTCAATAAAATGGATATAACTGCCTTCTCATAACAATAATAAAACATATATATGCCTTCACTTTTCTGTTTTCTTATCATCCTGCCATAGCTTTGTACTGTTTTGAACATTGAGTGAAACCTTATATAACAGGCATATTTTGGGTTTATTGCCATTTTCCAAAAAAATAGCAAAAAATTATTATAATAATAACTTTGTGTCAATATTTCATAAATAGAACAAGGCAGCAGTTTACTGTCGAGGGTCTGTCGTGTTGCATCTTGTGTTGTGCTGCACTGCACTGCACCATATCCAGTGTAAACTGTATCATTGATTATAATGAGCATTGTAGTGTTTTGTCACGTTATGCCATTCGTGTCCGGTGTAAACAGTGTTGTCAGTGTCGGCCTAATGTAAGTTTGCATTGTACTGATTACCGTTTCTTTGTAAAGAAATATCTCTTTGTTCACTTTCTGTTTATAACTTGTTCACAGTTTGAATAATTTGTATAAAAATGATGCTAGCTAGAACAATTTTTTTTTAATCAAATACTTAACCGTGATGATTTATAGTGATAACCCTGGCAAAACACAGAACAGGAAAAAAAATAAAATAATAATAATTATATA
>JAUCNO010001851.1:15434047-15446694 GCA_032353835.1 Enteromius viviparus
GACAGAGCAGTCTATGCTGGCTGTGCACAGAGACTAGAAAGAGAGCTGCTGACCACTCACAACCTTTAAGATAGTTACGTTTTCTTATTGAAAGAACCTGGTACTTACTATTCAAAGGTGAGTTTTGAGCAGTGAAGAGTAACAGTAGTACTTGTTGTTTGTCAGTTCTACAATCACGAATGGAAAAAAAAAGTGGAAAATGTGTTTTTTGCTCCTTAAACTGCATAAATCAAACATTTTTTTTTTTTAGCAACATTATATGACTCCTTTAACGGTGAGATTTAGTTTTGTCTCTCTGCAACAGGCAATGCTATTGTCCACCTGGAGCAAACGACTGTGGTCAAAACACAATAAACTAATTTGTTTAATTTGCACAATAAAATAATTTTGTCATTATATATTATTTGAGCCTTTTCCAAAGCCCATACTTTGGGAAATTATACTCTTCTCATGAGACCAAGTCAAGATTTAAAAGCATTTAAAAGTTAAGGGATTGATAGAGAACAAATTCAGTGATCCCACAGTAAAAATCAGTGGTAGTAAAGTCTCCCGTAAAGTACTTAACATTAATTAACAGTATATTTAAGGTCGTACTTCTTAAGAAGGTGAACAGGATAGATATGACAATCTCTCATGAACTTGTACACTTAATGCCAAGAAATATTAGAGTAATAAACTTAAAATGTTTTCACTTTATTTCGATGGGCCTATACTGTTGACTAAATGTAATATTGCACCTACATATCTACTAATTCTCATTAGAGTCTTAGAACCCTGACACTTCCAGTCTACTAATAGTCAACTGTTACTTCAGTGTAGTGCATTTATGGTATTGTAACAAGACCTAGCACTCCCGTCATGTCTGTTTTCGCGTGAGCATGTGGCTTCAAGTGTGCTTGAACGGCGTGCTCTCGTCTGCATGTCTTGTTTTTGTTGTAGTGTGGTGTTTGAATCCTGGCACTCATGTCCTGTTTTTCGGTTTTGTGTTGGGGTCCAGACACTCGTGCTCCATTTTCTGTCTTGTCGCATTGATTTGTGGTTTCAAGGTTGCTTAGCCACACGCTCCATTTTCGTGTGTTGCACACAGTTAGTGTTTAATCGGCTGCATTGATTCATGTTTTTGTTTTGTGTGAGCACATGGCTTTTGTCTTTGTTTCCATGTTTTTCCATGTTGTTTTTTGCCATGTGCTCTCAAGTCAATTGTCTTAACCCCACCCATGGCCATAAATTTCAATAAACATAAAGCTTTTCACAAGTAATTTTTGAAGGGGAAACAAACAATACAGTCAAATTGTACTCATAAAGATATGACAAAACTGTGGAAAACGTTGCTTCTATCATTACTGTAGAATGGAGACTGCGTTGTTATGGTTAAGTTTTTCTCTATTTATTGCAATGTTTTTTATGTTGTTTACAGTCATTTAGCTTATCCACCTCGCATGCACTGCACAAAATAGATGCTGAGAAAACGACTTTTTCCAACTGAGCGAAAGCTGTGCACCTTTTGTGACCAAAAGGGGTCTCAAATTCAATAAATGTAGTGCCTAAATTTCACTAATGTCACTAAATGGTCACCGGTATGTGCTTTACTGTGTTTGACAAAGGAACTAAATGTCAAGGATGGGTGGCTGATTGTGGCCGTAAATGTTCACATTATGCCAAGGCGCCACAAATAAAACAATGCATGGAAAAATGGCTATTGTAAACAAGTAATGCTTTAATTGCTAACATAGCAGATTCATGGAAAATGACATCGGTAATCAGCATTTTTACCACAACTAATTTATTAACGAATCAGCATCAAGCAGTGGATAGTCGATGACTGACCAAGGCAGAGCCAGAGGTACGAGGGAGCCCGACGGCACTGGTGGACTGATGGGCCACGGTGGAGAGGAGAGAGTTAGGAGCCATGGTGGCCAATGGGTCAAAGGGCCGAGGCGGAGTCAGGGACTCAGAGGCTGGAGGTGGAGCCGAGAGATCCTCCAACCATGACGTCGATGAAAACTGGCCGGCCACTGGCGAATCCAGCATTCAGATGGTGGGTTGAAGATAAGCAGCGAGGCTGACAGAAAACAAAAATGGGTGGGAGGGTGGGAGTTTTTGAGTCACCTCTGGGCTACCATCAGGAGGGTGCACTGGAAGCATGGGCACTGGAAGACTTTTGCAAGGCACAGTCACTTGGGAGCGCTCTGGCAGCACAGACACTTGACTCTCTGGAGTCAGAAATGGCACTCCTGGCCATTGCTTGGGAACTGGATGCTCTGGGACTGGGAACGGCACTCTTGGTCTTACGACAAAACGGGTCACGGGTGTGTGTTGCTACTGACAGCGAGACAAATAGAAATGCAATAACAGTCTTTTAATCAATTCACAAAAAGTTATTCTCACACACGAATTACATCAAGGCGGGACAAAGTAGACCGGACCATAAACACTAAACTGAGAGATACACAGAGCACATGGGGCAATGAAAACAACAATGGAAACATATTTTTCACAATAGACAGTGCAGCTATTTATGATTTTGGGAGGAGACCCCCTGTCCCCTCAGTCCCCCCCGGGATTTACGCCCATGACCCCGTCCATTTTGTTTCCTGATTACTGCTTCATTTGCCCCACCTGTGTTTCCCTTGTCACCCTCCTCATTGATTCCCTGTTAATTTTCCCTCTGTGATCTGTGCTGGTTCATTTTGCGTTCCCTGTTACTCCTGGTCGGTCAAGTCAAGTTGCTATTCTTGTTTTCTAGTCCCCTATCACAGGTCTTAATACTTTAACGAGAGGTATCAAAATAAAGTGTCACCCTTAAAGTAATGGAGGACATATTAAGTACATAAATAGTTTGTGTTATATAATTTAATTAAAGACTTACAAATTTTTGCAGCTGCATTCTCACCTTTTCATGTCTCTAATCTCAGTTTCTGTATTGTAAACTTCTGCATCTGTATTCAATCCTTCCTCCTGGGGTGGTGTTTCATAACACTCACATGTGCAATAAAAATTCTCACATTTACCAATGTTTATATAGACTAGGGTTTTAATACTTATATTTGTATACTGCCCATCAGGCACACAGCAGGATGAAGCACACGGCAGAACATTATGAAGATGGACACATTCATCAACAGTATTCTCATCATTTGCATCATGAACAGCAGCGTGAACTGATTTCCCCCCCACCAGAGCAGGTCACTGACTTAAAACACTCTCTCCCACACCTACTTACAAGAGATTTACCTTTGTTGTACTTGTGTACTCACACAAACAGTTTTAAATATATATATAAAAAGATTTGTAGATTTTGGAGAATTCTGTTTATAGTAATGCGTTGTTTATTTCAGGATGATGAGGATGGCATATGGGCATGACAAAACAGAAACTGCACTGAATGGTAAGTGATTTAAAGTTTTGTAACTACTGTTTTCCCTCTGTCTAAAATTGCTTTCTTCTCCATAGCTTCAAATGAACTACTGAAAATAACCCAAATATCTGGGCAATCTGTCTAATATCAGTCTATGTGTCATGGATCTGGAAAAAGGACCTAATTGCAGAGTGAGTGATAAGGGTTTAACAAAACAGACTGATACTAGAGGGTATAGTGAGGTGCACGGGTGATACAGTGTCAGGAGCACAGTAAATATAGACAACTAGGAATGACCACTGTAAAAGTCTCGGACAGTAAGTGGCAGATTTCAACAGCAGTAGAAGGAGTGGCAAGACCAGGCAAATAGAGAGGACCAAACAAGACACCATACAGACAAAATGCTAAACAAGGAGCAAGCCAAGAACATGGAACTTTGACTTGACAAGACAAGGGCACGAGACAAACCAGGCAGGGACACAAGAACACACACTCAGCCACTTTCACAGAGAGAATACTGTGAATACTCAGAGAGAACAGATGAAAATGACCATGACGCAGCAAAGACAATAGGGCAAGGGGCACTATATAAAGGGAGGAAAGCACACAAGGAACAAGTAAGAGCAACAGCCTCCATGCAGTTCCTAGAATATGACATCAGCTCCAAAGGTATCAAGATGGACTATAGGAAGGTGGAAACTATCAGGTCCTGGCCCACAACAACAACAACTGTCAAAGAGATTAATTTATTCTTTATTTGTCACATACACTTTTACATGTAGTGAAGATGGACCCCTCTGACCATACACAAACATCACATTTGGGGGGAAGACAGGTCAGCTGACATGGCAGCATTTAGAAAATAAGGAAATAAGATACATTAGGAGAAGAAGGGAAACAAGATTTATTGATTTCTTAGTTTCTCCAACTTCTATTGCCTGATTTATCAATAACTATTGTACTGCCACCTCACTTTTCACCAATCTAATAAAAGGCAGTCCCAAGAGTCTATCCTGGAATCCAGAGACAATAAAGAAGTTCCAACAAGCCTTCACCTCAGCACCTCTCCTAATTCGCACCGATCCTGACAAAAACCTGAATCAATCCTATTTCAAGAGTGGATAGTAATTCGGTGATCCTTGGATGAGGACATTGCAACTGCCAGTGTCTCTGATCTTGCTTGGCTGACATGCCTACCTGTGAAAAAAGACTCCAGCTCATCCATTCTACACATATTTCCATTGGGCACTTGTCACCCTGTGACCAATCAAACCCTTTCTCTGTGCAACAAGATTGCTTCTGGTGGCCCAGAATGGCCAGGATGTTAGAAGGTATGTGACAAAATGCCAGGAGTGTGCCATGGCAAAAATGCCACAACACTTACCAGCCTGCAGGTTTCTCCCTCTTACCATTACTCAATGTCCCTGGTCAAATCTAAGAGTGAATTTGCCCTCAGCTGAAGGATTCATCTGTGTTCTAGTTGTGGTAGACAGATTCTTAAAAGCATGTCGACTGGTTCTCCTGAAGTGTCTCCAGTTGCTATGGAAACCACAGAAGTACTTTTTAATTATGTCTATCCCAACTTCAGCCTCCTGGAATATCTTGCCTTGGACAGAGGTCCACAATACATCTTCTGTGTCTGTCGATCATTCTTCCCCTCCAAGCCACTCCCCTCCAAGCATTTCCATGAAGATAAATGGGTGCTTGCTGTAAGAACTTTGGAAGACGTGAAATAAAGGGCACATATTCACAATATAACATCTCACACAGCTCCTGAACGTGAAGGTGAATTTGATTACCTGAACAGTTGATGGTAGCCATTGAGTTCCGCAGTGTCTTACTACAGAATCCAGTGGCTACCAGCAAATGTTTGGTTACCAACTTTCTTCAAAATATCTTGTGTTCAGCAGCAAAAAAAGAATTACACTTTATTTTGATAGTCATATTTAGATATTCTACTAACCATAAGTAACTTAGTAACTACATGTCAATTAATCTACTAACTCTCAGTAGGTTTAGTAGAATAAGTTGACATATTCTTGCAGGTCCGTATGTTGTGTACTCATCAAAATAAAGCGTTTAAAGATTATAAGCACACAGTCTAGTAATGCTCTAATGACTGCTAGTAGACATGCACTGTAGTTGCAAAGTTACTTACTGTTAGCAGAATGTTTAAGGTGGACTCAAAAAAAGTGTTACCAAAAAAAGAATTGCATACAGGTTTGAAATTATATTAGGGAGAGTAAAGGACAACACAATTTGGTTACACTTCATTTGAACAATTTATTTAATTTTACTGTAGACATTCTACTAACTATAAGTAACAAACAATTCTCATTAATTTGCATCTACATGTCTACTAACTTGCAGACTGCTAGGGTAGATTTAGGGCTAGTAGAATAAGTTGACATATACTCGCGAAGCTTCTCATAATCAGTATGTTGTGAACCTATCAAAAAGTCATTAAGCAGACAGTCTACTAATACTATAATGACTGCTTACTATTAGTGAAATGTCTATTGAAATCAAGTGTTACCCAGAATTTTATTTTTAAGTGAACTATTCCTTTAACCCGTTGTGCACCTGTGTTGTTAGTAGATTACCTGCACTTAATTATCTGTTTGCACCTCTCGGTACAGCATATTGTGTTGGTCATTATGGAAATGATCTGGCTGCATCTGTGTTTCATTTGCACATGGTCAGTACATCACATGCAGAAATTTTCACTCCCATCTGCACTTCATGGAATTGTGGTCCTTTGTCTATTTCCAGTTAGAAAACGGGACATCCCAGATGGAAGATGGAACAGAAACACTGGACCCATGCTTAATAGGGCTTAACCATGCATAAAACCAAGTGAAGGCCTCCTTAAATGCTAGCTACGTTGATCAGCTTCTGAAGACTTACACTTGGACTCTAGGTCAGCAGGGGAAGACGATGGCTGTCTCCAGGGCTGCAATTATTCTTGCCATTTAATCATCTGTACTAGATGTATGTGCAGTTACTGCAGTGAACTCTTCATACTGGACTGAAGAATGTTAAACACACTGGTGCTCTATTCCCTGTTTGTGGATAGCAGACTTTATCTAAATGCTTTATTGGGACTGTGCTTCCTTGACGCACACAGAGTGTAGATTATGCAGTGCCTTTGCACAGAACCCCAGTTTAATTTCCTGTATAGTGTTTTGAAATTTAATTGTCTTTGCTTTTTATAAGCCTCTGCATTTAATTGGGTAGTTTGCCCAAACATGAAAAAGTGCTTATCTAAGCTGTAGTCAAGTTTGTTTCTTCTTCACTTCTTCAGAGAAGTGTAGCATTCCATTACTTGCTCGTGTAGAGCCAATGCAATGTATGGGTTCCCAAAATTTGTTTAATAAATGGATTGAAGTTGTATGGACTACTTGTAGATTATTTATAATTTTTTTATAAGCTGTCTGCACTTTACTAACAACCAGTTTACTTGTTGTATGTACACTATAAGGTGTAAGTTTTGCAAGTAATGACAATTCATCTTTCATTTCATGTTGCTCCCCTGTGTGAAATAAAGTATTTATTGCCATCATTATACATACTTGCAAGATCACACTGACATGAAGGTAAAAGTGTGACAAGTGACAGTCTAAAAGTACCCTTTAAAAAATAAATAAAGCCTGAAGGAAAGTTGTTATCCGCAATGTTATCTTGCTGTTTATCTTGGCTTTATTTTCTGTTAATCAGACTATAATCATTCAACTCAAAAACTTCAATTAATCATATTAAAGAACACTAAACTAAAGCTGTTCTGCTGAAGGTTTATAACAGTATAAAGGCCTTGTCCTTTTTCATCTCCTGATTATTCCTAAAACAAGCCCATTACTGATGCTGCACTCGCCGTGCAGCAGTGGTCCACTGAAACGGGGAGGCTACTGTCGTTCTTTTTCCAGTTGATGTTTAAACCATATCCAGTGTCACCTTTACAAGAAAAAATTGCTGTCTTGGCTCCAACCAACCTTTCAGTCTTCACATTCACTCAACATTTAAGGATCTTATTCAGAACAAAGTGAGCTTAGAGGAGCAGCATGTTGTCTCTCTGAAACTTTATCCACTGGTGACTGTGTTGGAAAAGTTAATTCTTGGCACACTATTTGATGGTGAATTTGATTCAAATCACTTTATTTTATTTTTGTAGTGTTGTATATTTTTCTCTCCTGAATGTCTTTGAGAAGACACTGCCTCCCTTGATGTCTGTTAGAAAATGCCCCTTCACTTCAGCAGTAAAAAACTGTCATGTTGTGACTTGTGCTTTTAATCAATAGAGGAGGAAGTGAACACCTCTGTGTGTGTGTGCATGAGGGGATTAGAGGGGCTTTCATATATTTTCATAGCTTCCTGTTTTGGACATGCAAAGATAAGCATTAGTTCTCTGACTGATTCCAGAGCAGACAAACTAAAGTAGAAAAAACTAAAGCTGTGTATGTGTGCGCATTACGGGTGTAGTTATGAATTTAATATCTATAAGTGAGCCTGATTCCAATTCTCAGGGACATCAGATCACACTGATGCTGAAGAGCTAGAGAAAGTCAGAGATACCAAAATGTCTTGGTATTTACACAGCAAAAGTGTATGAGTGAGAGAATTGGGTTAAATGTGCAGTTGGCAATTTTAGACGTAAGGTGAGAAGAGCAGAACATAGACACTAATCCTGAATGTCATCTGAATGTCATCTTACAATCAAGGTTTTTATACTCAAGACTGATAAAAAAAAACACATGCACATATCCTGACTGTCCCCACATTGATTGCATTATGGAGAGCTGAAGGCCAGAAAAGCTTCTGGGAATGATCAAGATTTGCCTAATCCTGCAGACAAAGCCACTCTATTACACCAGTTACACAAGCCCTGGAAACACAAATGGCAACTCCTTAAATGCCGTGATATTTAATGGGGAGTCTTGGTCAACTTGTCTTCACAAAATGCAAAAAAAGTCCTCAAGAGTGTGTAGGGTGGGGGAAATACTGGTGCACATTACTACTGTACCCAATGGTGTGTGAATTCATAATACCATTGATCAAGCCCACCTCTGTACCATCAGCACTCATAGCACTCCATACTGTACTGTATAAGAGTTTCACTATCACTAAACTTCACTGTAGGAACCAGGCACTTCTCGCTGTACTCCTGTCCTTGCAATGAGATGCGGTTACATCCAAAATGTCTGTACTGATTCACAGAAGTCTATATTTTGTAAATATGGGCCTTGGGAATGAAACATTTATTTATTGTGCTTTGACTACAGTAGGTAGTTGCATCTTACTGTGTGGAATGACTTCTGGCTGGCTTTTGACTAAAGAAAATCTTATTTTACTGAACAATTTTAACATGCTCTTATACCTCCAAAGGAACTCTAATACTGTATGTCTTCCAATTAAATATATGTTGGTTATATTTCAGATGGGCTGTACTCTGTGCTAAAAACTGTAGCTCAATGCAGAACAATTCAGCGCAATGAAACACAAATGACATTTAACCCTTTGTGTAACGCTTGGGCATGGAGGAGACAAGACAACTGTAGATAAGTTAAAAGGTATTAAATGAAAGCTTAAGCAGGGCAAACAAAACAGTTTAGAATAAGGTCAAACGATCTCCTGACTGGAGTATTTGATTGACTTGGTAAATGGGACTCTGTGGGGTTAACCTCTGGAGGGGGTTCCTGGTGCTCTTGATCGGAGAAAACACAGATTCAGTGTAAGGCTTTAATAGAGAAACATGAAAGAAGGGATGAATATGGAATTTTACGTTCGGTTTGGCCATTGGTCTGTGTATGATAAACTTATAGTTCTTGTATATAATCATTCATAGCTTGGGTTTCAGGGAGAGACAGTGGATAAACTCATCCCTTGGGTAATTTGGCATTTGGGACGAGGTCAATAGTGCAGTCCCAATGACGATGAGTTGGTAAGTGTTGCAGCATGTTTGCTAAAAACATCTTGATATGCGTGATACTCACTCGGAAAGATAGTTCTTGTGGCAGTCTTCGGACATTCGATGGTGGTTGAGCTGCAACGCAGTTCAGGTAGCTTGGATCTGTTTAATGACTTGAGGCAATTGACAATCATTACTCCATTGTAATATTTCTCCAGATTTGCAGTTGATTTTAGGGTGATGTTGTATGAGCCATGGACGTCCAAGCAAGTCTACTAAGGCGTTACGAAGTACCAGGAAAATAATGGTTTCCTTGTGCAGACATCCTACTTGTGTAACTGGTAGAGTACAGCGTTAATGGGCTTAGCATCAAGTAGCGAGCCTTGAATTGTTGTGACTTGGTAGGTAATGGGTTTTTAACACTGGACATTTGGATACAGACTAGACATTTAGAGGAAATTAAATTCCCAGCAGCTCCTTTATCGACTAGTGCTTGTAAATGATAGGCATGGTTTTCATGTTTTAGTTTGACAGATATCAAAGGAACAACGTTGTTTGAAGACTTGAACTAACCAACACTCACCAGTCTAGTTGGAGGATGAATGGGACAGGTTCGTTGGAAATGTGTAGACGCTCCACAGTAAAAGCAACATTTCTCCTCTTGCCTCCATCTCCTTTCTCGTGTTGAAAGACGGTAAGTGTCGGTTTGCATGGGTTCAACTCCAGAACGGTCATGAGAATGATACATCCTCGCACAGTGAAACACAGCGAGGAGTGCAGGGTTATTCCAGCCACTAGAAACTTGAAGATATATTCATGAATGGTTGATTTACTTTTTCAATTGCAATAAGTCTTCCTGCACTGAGACTGGTGAAGGGTCATGACCAAAGACTTCACAAAAGCGCCGTTGAAAGTTTTTTAGAGATGATAAGTGATTACTTTCACCCATCCATAGTGCTTCGGCCCAATTAAGTGCTCGTACGGTGAGTAAAGTCATAAATGCTATCTTGCTTCTTTCTGTTGGAAATTGAGAAAGCTGAATTTCGAAATGCATGGAACATTGCATTAGAAAAACATTACACGAAACATGCTTACAAGAATACTGTTGAGGGCGACTCATAGGATTTGACATTGAACTTGTGCAAACTTGTGTAAAATGCAAGTTACCTCAAGATCAGCCGCCATCTTTCTGGTGAAGGCAGCTTATATGCAGCATGTTCAATTGAAATCAGGTGAGTGTAATCAATAGTCAGGTGACTGTGAACGAACTGTGACGGCTAAACTGGTATCAGTAACCCTTGCTGGCGTCATACTTTGGCATTGTGTGACATTTAGATTCAATAGAATGTCACATATTTCTAAATGTTTTACTTGAAGTCATACCTGTAGTCAGTAATTATTGTTTGGGAAAGGTCTAACTAGTAAAATGTGTACAAGTTCTGTCAGAGGAGATAAGTTAAAAAAAAACTCCTCCTCGGTCAGGTCTGGCCCACATCTGGCCCATTTGAAATCCATGCAGGTTTGTTGTGCTGTGTAAGGCTCATTTGTGTCACCTTGATTAATAAACCACATGTCTATTTAAATAAATTTGTCTTCATCATTCTGGGACAAAACTTATAGTTCTTGAGAGTTTATTCTTCGTGTTTACATGTTTTTACAGATTTTGTCTCTCTCTTTAAAAAAAAACATCAGTGAACAGAAATATCTGATAGTTACAGGCTGTAGAGGCACTAAATCTGTCATCTGTTCTGTTCTGCATGGATCTGTGGGGAAAGGTATCCTGACAGCTGTTAATCTTGTTTTATGTGATTGTAAGGCTTCAGTTTTGTTTGCCTGGCTATATGCTTATGTATGTTATGGTCATTGTGTTCCAGGCATGATGTCTGTATACTACACTTCTGTCAAGTCTTGGTTTTGTTCTGTTCAGAAATCAAACAACATTCAACTTGTCATTCAAGGTTTAAATGAACCGACTTATTGACGATGAATCTGGCATTAGTGAATGCATGAGAGTGTTTACAGAACATATTTCTACTTCTTTTTCTGGGGTCATCCCAGTTTTGTGCATAGTGCTTCTTCTTTACTTTTATAGCAATGCTACTTTTGATGCTGTTCTGGAATTTTCCACCTCCCAAGGCAGTAGATGAAAACTTACACCTTAGCCATACACTACCAACATCTGAGATACCGCCACAAAACCACCTCCAGCTGGCCCACTCCAGCTCAACTGCTTTTCCCTCCTTTAATAACAGCTGCACTGCAGGGCATTACAACAATGAGGTTGCTGTTCATCTCACATCCAAACCAGATCAGTGTAATCCATAAACAAACCGAGCACACAAATCCAATAATCAAGGACAGGCGGAAATATTCATGTTTATACTCACAAGGACACAAAAAGCCTGGAATGTTTACAGTGACTAGGATACAGGTAAAGCCTTGCAGCGGTGGCAAGTTGGCTTGAGTTCTGGTTCCAGTAAATCAGCCTGTCTTTGATGCAGACTGTGTACATGGTTGTGATGCAATGCGATGCAAATAAAGTGAGCATTTGCTGCAAAAGATTGTAATTATTATTAATTTGCCCTAAATTAATTATAAACAAGGAAACAACAAATCTGTACACTATGCAACTTTTGCACATCAACCCATAGAGAGGGCAAGCAGTTTGGACAACTGATGCATGAATATACAAATTATTCAACCTGGTCTCATAAAAATATGTACCTCTCTAAACTTTTTGTGCAACACCGTTTCTAGGTGCTTTACTGCACGTTTCATCACAGTTTCAAAGAGAAATGTCCACTGAGTGGCACTAAAATGTAAACTGTGGCTAAAAAAGTTAAAGTGTAAACCGTCACTAAAAGTTAATGCTCTATCATGTGGAAATATGCCCTATACCAAATCCAACCAAAAACCTACCTGATAGTGTTAAGAAATGCAAAACTGATTTAAAAATGCATTTGTTGATGCAACTGTGAAACTTTAGATTTGAGCTGTTTTGTTGTGGTGTAGTTACACAAGATTGAACCGGTGCTCCTTGCCTCTCATGTTCATCTCTGTACTTTGTAAGCTAATGAACAAATAGTTATATAGATATGAAGCTGGATATGTGTGATGCTAACATTCAAAAGCATAATTTTTCAAATATCCCAGCAGGTGTCAGAGTTTTATTGCATCTAGTGTTCATTTCTTTTGGAAACTGCAGTGATATGTACTTGTTGGTACGTATTTTGTACGTATTTGTCTCGCTAAAAAGTGCACCACAGTACATTAATGCCATGACACCAGGTAGAAATTAATTAAGGCTTTATTAAAGGAGCCATATGTAAGAAATTTATTGTAATAATCATAAAATGTCTCTGTTATGTTCAACAGGCATTAAGAAAA
>JAUCNO010001851.1:15477247-15489717 GCA_032353835.1 Enteromius viviparus
ATGAACAGAGCCGCAGACACATACCTGACGTGTAGCGTAGGTGAGATGAACAGGTAATAGTAGGCATTGGGCCAAACCACTGCGAGGAAGGGGAGCTCAACTATTTCTACATGCATTTTTTGCGTTTTAATTTCTCTTTACACAATTTTTTTTAGGTATACATAAATGTATTTTTCACAATAGACAGTGCGATTTTTTTTAATGATTTTAGGAGGTTGGGGGGGGGGGGTTTATGGGGGGACAGTCACACCTGTCCCCCCCCGGGATTTACGCCCATGTAGATTACCTTCTGCACTTCGACGACGGCAGGAGGATGGGGTCAAATCCTATCAAATGATTAATTTGTGCTAAAAAGTGTTTTATTTATTTTTTAAATCTCATGCGTTAAAGCATTAACATTGAAATCTATCTATCTATCCATACACACAGTTTATAAAAATAAATCGCTAATAATTGACTTTTGTAACTGTGTCCATTACAACAGTGGTTCACAATTTCAGGTCCAGAGGACCCCCTGCTCTGCACATTTTGCATGTCTTTCTTATTTAACACACCTGAATGAGATTATCAGATCATTAGTTTAGTTCATGGATCTCTCTCCTAACGAGCTGATGATTTAATTCAGGTGTGTTAAATAAGAAAGACATGCAAAATGTGCAGAGAAGGGGGTCCCAGGGGGTCCCCAGGACTGGAATTGGGAACCACTGCATTACAAAATATATGAAGATTGCAAAATTAAAGATGAGTTATTAGTACTTGACTCTGTGTCTGACGTAATCACAGAAAAATAGAGATGTAATACATATCATAGACTTCAATTATTAAAGCAGTCACAGAGAGTGGCTCAGAGTTCAGTCCCATTTTAATAAACTTAAGACTCAAACTAAAATAACTTCAGATTTGACTCAAAAATAAGACCCAACTATTATTATAAATCCTCCCAAACTACTTACATTTTAATCTGAACTACTGACGATTTTGTATCTTAGTCTGTATTCATCATCTTATACAGACCATGTACATTGTGTTCAGAGCAGTACAGACCATGTACATTGTGTCCATTTGTTTCTGATTTAATATGGATAGCAGAAAAATAACAAAGCAGCAAAATAGACTAGATTTTTCCTTTCTTTTTTTTTCAAAGTAGAAAAAGGTTAACATTTGATCTCCACATGTAGGAGGATAAGGTTAAAGTTAGTCAAGATTATCATTAATGTCTAACTGGAGTCCTTACTTGTTAATTGTTAGTGTTGTATAGATGTTTTTACACTCATCAGATGATTTGTTGACTTGCAATTTGAGGCTTAGTCTTATTAACCAAATAATAGTTTGCTAATTCTAGAAAATACAGAATGTTGTTGAATTGTCAAACGTGGTTCATGTTATTGACAGAGAAGTCAGCTTTATAAATGTATGTCACATGATTTCATGCATCTGTTGTTCCTTGAGTGGCACTGACTAAAGGTCTTTAACATTCTTCCCAGTTTTACTAAAAAACATTTTGTCTAATAATGTAATTTAGAGTAATTTAGGATGAATCTTTGTTATCAATCACACTCATCAGGGGCCTGTTTCAGAAAGGAGGTTAAGTGAAAACTCAGAGTTTGGTAACCCTGAGATAAGAGAAACTCTGGGGTTTTAAAAAGTCAGGTTTGTCAAACTCGGAAAAGCAGGATAACTAAAGCCTGTTTCTGAAAGAGAGGTAACTATTACTCAGAGTCAGTTACCGTGGTAACTTATTCTCTGAACCTAACCTGGTCGGGAGCAGGTTTTAATCTCTAAACTCTGAGTTTCCTTCAGTCTCCTCCCCTTTTTTAAAGATGCAGCAGTACTCCTCGCTGTAGCCTTAATCATTCAATGCCCAGATTTCGAACACAAACAGAGAAGAAAGTTTTGTGAATGGCTCTTCCATTTTTGGAGGATCCCATAGATGAAGAGGCTGCATTAATTCAAAGAGAATTACATTTACGTCGGGCAAGGATTTTAGACCCAGAGTGGATCTTTTTGTCTCTACCCTTGGTATTGTGTGGTTGAGCCCTCCGGGATAATTATCAAAAATATGTGACAAGTATTTAGTTGTCTGGCACCTGAGCATTTTGTTTTTTTTGTTTTTCCAATTGTTTTTTTTTTCTTTTCTTTTTTAGGTTTTACATTTTAAAGTCAAGTAAAGTTTGATAGCTAACTTATACATTGAACCGTGGTCTAACGGTTCGGATTCAGCGTCAGCACACTGGGTGACCCGAGTTTGCTTCCCATATCCATCTGATTTTTTATTTTTTCCTTAAATAACTAGTAAAGTAATTATTTTGGGCAACCACCATTACACCCCATAAGGTTACATTTTTGTTTGAGCGTTACAGTTTTTCGTTGCTATCAATTACTTTACGTATATCCATAATCTAATCCGTTCTTACATCACTAACATCGCCAATCGTGGCCGTGCTCTAACATTTCTTTGCTAATAGAAGCTTTCTATATCAGGGATGCAGAGTAAGTAAGGCCACTGTATGTGTTTTAAAAAAAAGAAAAAATTATGACATGCTCAAACTGTCATGAGCCGGGATTAACTTTCTTGTTTTTGTCCCATGTCTGTGTTTTGTGCTTGAGTCTGCGTTCAGCTGTGGCTTGTTTGGATCGGCGCGCTCCGCTAATTGCCTCGGCACCTGCGTTGCACTGATTGGCGTCTCTATTTCTCTCTGTCTGTCTAACCTGTCTTTGTCGGATGATTGAATGTGTAACGTACGTGCGTCTAGCTACTCAGTCTGTTCTCCCCTGTCCCTGCGCGCAGTGTGCGGCAGTGGTTTTCTGTTTACTATTTTTTTAAAGACTTTGAAATTCATTCACTAACCATTCTCGAGCCCAATTCATTCTGCACCCAGGGCCGCACCTGACAGAATCATCCGACCACATCATGCAGTCTGAAGAGGGCTCTCCTATCCGCTCAGCTGTGGAACATCAAGGGGTGATGTTGGGCAGACACCAGGAGGAATTGTCCGCCGCCCGTTTTGCTGTAGAGAGCCTTTCCGCCCAGGTTACCGAGCTCTCCGCAGCGCTTCTGAAGTTACAGGCTGGCCAGAGAAGTAACTCTGAAAACTTAAGAGTCCCGGAACCCCGGGTGAATAATCCCCCGTGTTTTTCCGGGCAATCCGCCGAGTGCAGGGCTTTCCTTACCCAGTGCGAGGTGATTTTTTCCTTGCAGCCCATCACCTATGCTGAAGACCGGGCCCGCATAGCATTCATCCTCTCCTTGCTCGTCGGAAAGGCTCGGGACTGGGCTGTCGCTGTTTGGCAGGCTGGGGCTCCTTGTTGCGCCAGTTTCGCCGAGTTTCGAAGAGAGATGATCCGTATTTTTGACCGGTCGGCCCACGGACTGGAGGCCTCTCGTCGACTGACTACCTTACGCCAAGATAGACGTTCTGTTGTTGACTACGCCATCGAATTCCGCACTCTTGCTGCCTCCAGCGAATGGAACGAATGGGCTCTCTTCGCCCGCTTTCTGGAGGGTCTTTCGCTGGAGATCAAGGAGGAGGTCCTGGCCAGGGAGCTGCCTGATAGTCTGGAGGACCTCATTGAACTCGCTTCCCGGCTGGATAGGTCTATGGTTCGGCGCCGACGGGAGCGTTTCTCCCGTACGGAGGAGCACATTTCTGTTCGGCCTGCCGCTGCTTCTCTTCCCGAGCCTATGCAGGTGGGAGGGTTTCGCATCACACCAGATGAACGCAGAAGGCGCGTTGAGAAGGCTCTCTGCATGTACTGCGGAGAGAAGGGGCACTTTGTTGCAACTTGTCCAGTAAAAGCCAGCGCTCGCCGGTAGACCGGAGGGTACTGGCAAGCGCTATCCCTACTCCTCCGCCTGAGGGTCGTACCACCTTACCCGGGACTATTCGTCTAGGAGGTACCTTTTATTCTTGCCTTGCCCCCATAGACTCTGGGGCCCAAGAGAACTTTATTGACTCTCAGTGGGCTCAACAGCGTAATATTCCCATCCGAGAGCTAGCCGAACTTTTTGAATTATTTGCACTTAATGGGGACTTATTAGCTCGAGTTCAGAGTGTAACAGCTCCTGTCGATTTAAGTGTTTCTGGCAATCACCAAGAATCCATTTCTTTTTTTGTTCTTGATTTTCTTTCGCCACCCCTTGTTTTGGGACACCCCTGGTTAGTGCTACACAATCCTCAGTTTAACTGGGAGAAGAATACAGTAGTTTCTTGGGAAATTTCCTGCCATATTAAATGTCTTGTCTCTGCTGTGCCTCCTGTCTCCTCTGTCCCTGTCTTTCATGAAGACCCTGGTGATTTGTCTGGAGTTCCAAATGAGTATCTGGATTTGCGGGAGGTTTTCAGTAAGTCCCGGGCCGCTTCCCTTCCTCCCCATCGCCCTTACGATTGTTCCATCGACCTAATACCGGATAGTACGCCGCCGCGCGGCCGCCTTTATTCTTTATCGGCACCCGAACGTCAGTCTCTAGAGACTTATTTAGCTGAATCACTTGCCGCCGGAACTATTGTTCCCTCTACCTCTCCCGCAGGGGCGGGTTTCTTTTTTGTTAAAAAGAAAGACGGATCTCTGCGTCCCTGTATAGATTATCGAGGGCTGAATGACATCACTATCAAGAACCGGTATCCGTTACCCCTGATGTCATCAGCCTTCGAGATCCTGCAGGGAGCAAAGATTTTCACCAAACTCGATCTCCGCAACGCTTACCACTTAGTACGTATTAAGAAGGGAGACGAGTGGAAAACTGCGTTCAATACTCCGCTCGGTCACTTTGAATATCGGGTCCTACCGTTCGGTCTTGTAAACGCGCCAGCTGTTTTTCAGGCTTTGGTTAACGACGTTCTCCGTGATATGCTCAACGTCTTTGTCTTCGTCTACTTAGACGATATCCTTATTTTTTCTAAGACCCCACATGAACACGTTCTTCACGTCCGGCGTGTCCTACAAAGATTGCTAGAGAACCGCTTGTACGTAAAGGCTGAGAAGTGCCTTTTTCATGTGGACTCCGTTCCCTTTTTAGGGTCTATAATTTCCGCCCAAGGCATCAGAATGGACCCTACCAAGGTACGCGCTGTCCTCGAATGGCCAGTTCCTGACTCACGAGTAGCCCTCCAAAGATTTTTGGGCTTTGCTAATTTTTATAGGCGCTTTATCCTTAATTTTAGCCAGATCGCTGCACTGCTCACTGCTCTCACATCCACAAAGTTTGTCTGGTCCAAGGCCGCCACAGAAGCATTCAAACTTTTAAAACAGCGCTTTACTTCAGCACCCATCTTATCCACCCCGGGTTCCATCCAAGCCCTTTATTGTGGAGGTGGATGCGTCCGAGGTAGGGGTGGGAGCCATTCTCTCCCAGCGTTCCTCTGAGGATAATCAGATCCATCCCTTCGCCTATTATTCACATCGCCTTTCTCCTGCGGAGCGCAATTATGATATTGGTAACCGTGAGCTCTTAGCTGTGCGTCTCGCGCTCGGTGAGTGGCATAATTGGCTTGAGGGGGCTAGCCATCCCTTTATTGTGTGGGCTGATCACCGTAACCTCACTTATCTCACTTAACGCACGGGATCACGATGTCCGTAAATTTGTTAAGTCGTGTCATATCTGTGCTCAGACTAAGCCTGGTAATTCTCCGCCCGCTGGGTTTCTTCGTCCGCTCTCTGTTCCGTCTCGACCGTGGTCTCACCTAGCCTTAGATTTTATCACCGGGTTTCCACCGTCTAAGGGGGACTCCGTTATCCTAACCGTGGTGGATCGTTTTTCTAAGGCTGCCCATTTTATTCCGTTCTCTAAACTTTCCTCCCCTAAGGAGATGGCCCTCGTTCTTTTTGAATCCTTTTCGAATCCACGGATTACCGTTAGATGTGGTGTCTGACCGAGGTCCCCAATTTATTTCCCAGGTTTTCCCAGGCAGAGCGTACCAACCAGATCCTAGAACGTTTACTCCGTACCCTGGTCGGTTATAACCCTTCGTCATGGCGCGATCAGTTGGCCTGGGCTGAGTATGCCTACAATACCGCTCCTTCGTCCGCTACAGGGTTATCCCCGTTTCAAGGCTGCCTTGGTTACCAACCTCCTCTATTCTCTGACCTCGAGGGGGAGATTTCGGTTCCCTCCGTCCAGGCATTCATGAAACGAGCTCAGACGACCTGGAGGAGGGTACGGAGATCTCTCCTTAAGACCCGTAACCAGATGTGCCGAGCCGCTAATCGCCGTCGTACCAAGGCCCCTCGGTATATTTGCGGTCAACGAGTTTGGCTGGCCACGCGTAATATACCTCTCAAGTCCGCCTCACGTAAGTTGGCTCCCAAATTTATTGGTCCCTTCTCTATTGCTAAAGTTCTCTCGCCTGCCGCTGTCCGCCTTCACTTACCCAACTATTTACGACGCATTCATCCGGTTTTTCATGTTTCATGTATTAAGCCCACCGTCCCCAATTCTCGCCGTGTACCCCCTGCCACCCCCCCTATCCCGGTGGACGATCCTCCTATTTTTAGGGTTAAGAAACTTTTAGCCGCTCGTCCTCGGGGAAGAGGTTTTCAGTATCTCGTTGATTGGGAGGGTTACGGTCCCGAGGAGAGGTGCTGGGTCCCGGCCCGGGACATACTGGACCGTTCGCTTATTAGTGATTTCCTTAACTCTACTCAGACCGCTGCCTCGGGAGCGCCGTGAGGCGCTCCTTGGGGGAGGGGTACTGTCATGAGCCGGGATTAACTTTCTTGTTTTTGTCCCATGTCTGTGTTTTGTGCTTGAGTCTGCGTTCAGCTGTTGCTTGTTTGGATCGGCGCGTTCCGCTGATTGCCTCAGCACCTGCGCCCGCGTTGCACTGATTGGCGTCTCTATTTCTCTCTGTCTGTCTAACCTGTCTTTGTCGGATGATTGAATGTGTAATGTACTTGCGTCTAGCTGCTCAATTTGTTCTCCCCGCTGTCTTGTCTCGTCTTGTCTAAGTCTTTTTGGGATACGTGGAACCTTATCTGTTTTTTGTCATTGGCTAAATTGTTTTTGTATCCAGAGTTCTCCTGATAAACGCTGTGGACGGGACGCCGGCTGCGGAGTGCTCACCGCCTCGCCTTATATACTTTATTCATTGCAGAGGTTGTTCCTGCCATCGTCTCGCTTTTTGTGTTTTTGCTTTCCTTATTTTTGAGAGACTTTTTCCTGGGCTATTTTCTGTTTTTTGGACCTGTCCCTGCGCGCAGTGTGCGGCAGTGGTTTTCTGTTAACTATTTTTTATTAAAAGACTTTGAGATTCATTCACAAGGCATTCTCGAGCCCAATTCATTCTGCACCCAAGACCCAAAACCAAAATATGAACCCTTCATGAGCTACAGTAGAGGCACTTTAATGAGTGTCCAGCAGCATTATGGTTGTTTTGGCCCACTCCTCCTCACAGATTTGCTTCAGCTCAGTGACATTTATAGGCTTTCAAGCATTAACTGAACATTTCAGTTGATGTTGGTCTTTTACTTGGCCATTCCAAAACTTCAGTGTTCTTGTTTTTTAACCATTACGAGGTTGATTTGCTTATATGTTTTGAACAGTGTCATTCCGCATAACCCAACCATGTTTCAGCAACAGAAGCTGCTAATATGAAGTTCTTCTCATGAAATGCAGTTTTTGCATTTCACAATACATAACAGAACTTAAATGTACTGTAATAAGTGCAAGCACATCAATACTTAATAATGTGATAACATTAGAGTGATGGTTTTAGGCAATGAAAGCAATTAGGAAATAAAGCAAACAAACTTTTTTTAAATTAATTGTAAAATCGTGGAATCACCGATTAATCTAAACAAGAAAACAAATAAATCACAGATAATTTGAGGAGGACTGCAAGGTGACATTCCCAGGTTACTTCTACTGGACCTAAATACCCCACTACTCGGGTCAGTTGTAATTAGATTAGAGGTGAGTTGTAACATTATTATAAAACATGAATATATTCTTACATTTTCTGCATATATTTATGTTGGTAATCAGATTTATTAAAAACTAAATTGACATGGGAAACATTGTATTTCATATGAATGCATTTAAGCAACAAACATACAAATGGTATGTAATTAACCAATGAAATGAAGTGTGTGTGTGTACTGGTGGTTTGTGATGACACAAATGTGTATAATGAAATGGGTACTACAACGTAAACATGGTTTAAGAGGACACTTCCAGTGTCTCTGTAAAACCAAATACATAAAACTAAAAACAACCCATACAATATTAAAGCCATTACACCTATGGAGACTCTCTCTAAACCTCAAATTCAAGTGTGTGTGTGAGAGATATTACCTGTCTGCTGGCAGTCCAGAACTTCCTCTGAAAGAACTCGAGTTTCATCTGAATACCCACAGCTGAGGAAATATTAAAACAAACCATAGCAGGATATCAGAGAAACGTTTGATTCTCATTTACTCAAAAGCAAAATGAAAATGATAAGTGGATAGTTTATTTCATGATTGGTTGAACCACCTAGAAGTGGTTGTTAAATAGGATGCACTTTAAAACACTCCATCACTGCAGAGTCTGGTAAATAGTGCCGAGGAATCACACTGCTTGCTGGAAAGATTTATTATGTATTATCAATAAAAATTATATTATGGTTGCAGCTGTGTTGCAGTAATTAGTATACGTAGTAAGCATTTTAAAGTGTTATTTACAACTCAGGTCACTGACTTAAAAACAACTGTTTCCAGAGCTGAGATTAGAAAGTGATTCCTAATTATGTACTTCCGCTGGTCCTGCGCCAGCCTTGGCAACTGCCACTGAGATGAATGGGAATGTCAACAGATAGCTTTCTCTAGACAACAGCTGAGCTTGGTCGACCACGCAAACAAACATGTTTTACAAGCAAGTGCCACATGATATCAGCCTACCAATAGAAAACTTGTGTATATAAGTTTTAATAATGGCCTCTGCAAATGAGGAAAAGAAAAATAATTGAATAAGTGTCTGAATAAGATAATGACTTTATAAACTAGACAAATTCTCGGCAGGTATCCCTATGGCCAGCTATTAACAAGGAGTTCTTAGTTGTGGAAAAATATTGTCTCTGCATACTTTCCAAAGGTTTTTAACATTTTGGAAACTGGCCAAATAATGGGAGATTATGTTCATTTTGAGTTCTGCTCTGAAAATTTCATTAAAACTATCGGATCAGAAATAGGATAGGAATACCCTTTGAAATAAATATTTCAAAATCATGACTTAATAAATACATACATACTGTGCATAAAAGCAAAAAACAAGTGGTGCAATCATTTTAAAATGGGCAATGTATAGTTATTATCTTAATGTTTTAATTTTAAGACATATTCACAAGGTCAGAGGAGTCACATGATAATGTGCTCCCATACACTCACAAACACACACACACACCAATTTCCACTTGCACAACTAATGCAAATGTCAAAGTAACACTAATAGCACAAATGATCTCAGATCATACAGAGTAATATCTAAAAATACACGGGAGCTCATATCAGACCTATCAAGTGTACATTTCTGAATGTTGCCAGAAACTGACTGTTAATGTAATCCAAATGGGACAGAAAAGTTATGGAGAGGTCGGTTTGGTGAAGAATGGGAGAGACTTCTACAGGGAACCGTAACTAAAATCAGTAATTATCAGTCATCTTACAGCATCTTACATAACATTAAAAGTGGCACATCAATAAAGGCCTGCACAAGCTGACTTAGAGAACATTTAAAAAGAGTATTTAATGGCAGACTGCTGGGTCTTAGTGGCCTCAGAATAGCATAGGTTTTATAGACAATTGGACGAGTTTTTGGGGCAGACCTGACCTGTTGAAAAGAGATGGTCTTCATCCTTCCTGGGGTGGTGCTGCTCTTTTCTCTAGAAATATGGCACATAGTCTTAGATCTCATACTTGACTAACTTAGATCTCATACTTGAAAGCAGACAGACTGGCTAAACCGACCGTCTGTTAGCCGGCTCACGTCACAGCAGTCAGTTAATGCCCAGCACATAGAGACTCTTTCACCTAGATATTTCACTATAAAGACTGTGTCTGTTCCCCGAACTAGAAAATACAGAAAACATCACAAACAAGTGCATGTTTTGATAATAATCACAGCTGCTTTGTATCATCTAACTATCTCCTTGTTACAGGCATCCAATCACATCCTTTTCATCCCACTATAAATCATCCACGCATCTCGCTTTGTGCAAAGAATGCTCGTCCCACCGCAAATCAAGATATCCATTTCAGATTTGTCTGATTATTAGCCTGCTCCCCGCCCAAGGCCGACCAACACTCAAGCCGGCCAGCAAGCCGCTGCTCCAGCCCTTACCTTTCACCAGCCTCTAAGCCAGCCCGGATCGTTCAGCGGAATTACTGCAGCCCAGCTCCATCAAGCACTTTCCGAATACTTCGCCAACTGTCCATTTCCTCAAAGTTTTCAACCAACTAGGAATCCCCATAACCCAAGAAAAAACTTTGGGCCCCAGCACTTGCATAGAATTTTTGTGTATTAACCTCGACTCCTAAAAATTCGAAGCATCCCTCCCCAAAGGGAAATTGCATAGAATCATTGCGATTTCTTCCAACTTCCTAGCCCAACCCCAGTGCTCCAAACAAGAACTCCTCTCCATTTTGGGGCCCTCTGGGGTAAAGAATGGGCCACCTCCTGCATAGTCGTTCATTGCGACAACGAAGCTACAGTCCATTGCATAAATAAGCACAGCTCCCACTCCCCTATCATTATGCCTCTCCTCAGACGCCTCGTCTGGATTTCTGCTCTCAATCCATTGTTCTTACTGCTAAACATATCCCCGGGAAAAGAAAATACCATTGCTGACTCCCTGTCTCGCTTTCTTTTCCAGAAATTCAGGACGCTGCCGCCAGATGCTGACCCCCAGCCGACCCCAGTACCTCCCTACTTGCAGTTAATATTCCCATGAACTACCCCTTAAGACCCCTCTATGGGCAGTCCTTAAATTCCATGCTCCAAGCCGTCACCCCTAGAGAGTTCTCTAGGGAGCATTGGAGCATGGAACAATCCTACCTTACCACTTGGAAAGCCTTTAAAACTTTCCACCAAAGCTATAACCTCGCCTTCCCAGACTTCTCCCTCCTAACAGTTACATCTTTCATTTCCTACCTCAACACACGCAGATTCCTCCAGGCCAACTCCATTAAAGGATACATTAGTGGAATCCAATTTTTTCATAAACTCCTTCTCGGCCATCACTAATGCCCAAACCAATCTCATCATTAAGGGTATTCAAAAGGAAAACCCTTTCCATCCTGACCAAAGGCTTCCCTTAACCCTAGAGATTCTTACCCATTGCATCTCCACACTCCGCCGAGGATATAGCAATCCCCTCATCGACCACACCCTAGATGTTATCCTAGCATTTTTCGGCTTCCTAAGAGTCTCCGAATATTCAACTAACTCCCCCTTCAACCCAACTATCCATCCAACCATCTCTTATCTCACCGTCCTAAACCACAAAACCATAACCTTTTTTATTAAACACAGCAAAACAGATTTAGCTTAGGAAGGGCCACCACGTCTACATATTCAAACTACAATCCAGCCTCCTCAGAGGTCACCCCTACACGCCAGCTTTCCTTCTCCGCAGATGCTTCCATTTCCTCCGCCGAGGTTATCCTGTCAAGATTCGCTTCCTGCTTCCGCAGAAGCACTCCAATTCTGGCCTCCGCAGAGGCCACATCAGCAAGGTCTGCTTCCCGCCTCGGCAGAGCCACCCTTATATATCGCGGTCTCTGCAGAGACCTCCCCAGCAAAGCCAGCTCGCCGCCTCCGCAGAGGGTTATTATATCGCGGCCTCCGCAGAGGCCACACTAGCAAGGTCCACTTCCTACCTTCGCAGTGACACTTTACGCTTACACCTCTGCAACAACACCCTTTCCTCACCGCCTCGCATAAATACTTATATTTTGATTGACCGCTGGCATTTCTCCTTCTAACTCATGTTTCTGCTTTTCCAACAGGTCTCCGGACGACCCCACAGCAGCTTAAAAAAAATCCTCATCCTCCTTGCTCCTCTGGGGAGCATCAAATTTGGCCACTGTCCTCTCTAAGAAAGCTATTTTAGAGCTGGTCACCAAACTCTGGGGCCACCAAACAGGCCACTGGGGTTCGGAGCCTGCCGTTCTCCTGGATCGCGTCCCGGACAGCATGCCAAATTTGCTTTTATCTTTTCTTTCATTAATAGAAAGCACAAACTTGTGAAATTAAAAAAAAAAATTAATTTAAAATTTAATTAATGTTCAAAAAAATAAAAGCTGTTTATAATACAGAGAAACAAATGATTAAGCTTGAATATCAGGTCTCTTTCTACTAAATCACTTTTTGTAAATAATTTGATCAATGATCATAAGCTAGATTTGCTGTTTGACAGAAATGTGGCTAAAACCAGATGAATACATTACTTTAAATGAGTCTACACCCCAGGATTACAGCTATAAAAATGAGCCACGTC
>JAUCNO010001851.1:15514134-15524994 GCA_032353835.1 Enteromius viviparus
GAGCTACAAACACACGCTACAAACTCACAGCTCACAGCAAACTCTCAGCAGGCAGGAGCAATCGAGCAGTCGAGCAATGATTAGATAGACAGACAGACAGATAGACAGAGAGAATTTAGGTAGGTATAAAAGATTTGCTAGCTGTCAGTTAATGGTTTTTGTGAGCTCATCTAAAGTGAGGACAATATACATTTTCATAAATCCCATAGTAACAGTTACAACACCTCTATTGTTTGAAACACGCTTCCGTGTGGAAAAGTCTCAGAGACATCACCAATTACAGGACACCATCCCCCTGCACTGTGGAGAATCAACAACTGGCAGACAATCTGAACGAGTTCTATTGCAGATTTGAAAGAACACCATTCACACCTCTTGCAAACCCCACCCACTCCTGCTGTATTGATCAGTGAGGATTATGTTTGACAGTGTGACTCCAGCCTGTCTGAAAAGCTGACCAGTTGGCCCCCATCTTCACTCAGATTTTCAACAGATTACTGGAGCTGTGTGAAGTCCCATTTTGCTTCAAACCCTCCACCATCATTCCTGTCCCAAAGAAACCCAAAATTACTGGACTTAATGACTTCGCTGGACCCTTACTGGATCCACTGCAGTTTGCTTACAGAGCAAACAGGCCGGTGGATGATGCAGTCAATATGGGACTGCATTATGTACTGCAACATCTGGACAGACCAGGGACTTATGTGAGGATCCTGTTTGTGGACTTTAGCTCTGCCTTTAACACCATCACCATCACTTCTCCAGCCCAAACTAACCCAGCTCTCTGTCCCTAGCTCTGTCTGTCAGTGGATCACCAGCTTTCTGACAGACAGGCAACAGCTAGTGAGAATGGAGCTCCTCAGGGCTGCTCTTCTCCCTGTACACCAAAGACTGCACCTCTACCCCTCTGTCAAGCTCCTGAAGTTTGCAGACGACACCACACTCATCGGCCTCATCCAGGACTGTGATGAGTCTGCTTACAGACAGGAGGTTAAAGAGCTGGCAGTCTGGTGCAGTCTTTACAACCTGGAGCTTAACACACTTTAAACAGTGAAGATGATAGTGGACTTCAGGAGGAAACCCCCCTGCTCTCCCCTCACTCACCATCATGGACAGCACTGTGGCCACAGTAGAGTCATTCACGTTCCTGGGCACCACCATCTCTCAGGCCCTGAAGTGGGACACTCACATCGACCCCATTGTGAAAAAGGCCCAACAGAGGTTGTACTTTCTTCGCCAGCCGAAGTTTAATCTGCCACAAGAGCTGCTGGTACAGTTCTACACTGCAATCACTGAATCTATTCTCTGCACTTCTATAACTGTCTGGTACAGACTACTGCAGAGGGTAGTCATTTGTGGTTCCCCATTTGTGGTTATCTACATTTTACCTGTGACAGCTTTACCTTTATTGCTGCAACTGCCTTGTCCTGCAGGTTTGCCTTATATTCTGTAACATTAGGAAGATAAGACCCTTCCTAACACTTGTTCTCTCCAAAATGGACTATTGTAATGCTCTCTTGGTGGGCCTTCCCGCATGTATTATCAAGCCTCTGCAACTGATCCAGAATGGTCTTCAACGAGCCCAATATAGCTCATGTCACACCTCTCTTTATCAGTTTGCACTAGCTGCCGAAAGCCACTGGTGCTGCACCAATATATAACTCACTAATTTAGACCTTTGCACCCTCCAGAAGCTTGCGTTCTGCAAATGAACACCCTGTGGTGCAAAAAGATCTCTTTCACTGGTGGAACAACCTCCACTTATATCCACATCATGAAAAATGACACTGTTTAGAAATCAAAGTATACTACACACAGACATGCATTTATAATACTCTATTGAGTGAAATGTTCTAAACACATTTTAATTAAGTCTATAGTTACCTTCTTCAACTGAGATATTTCCTCTGAAGAAATATTTGCCATGACCTCTGGACAGGGCCACTCCTAAGCTGAAAACAAGAGAAATAAATATAGACAATTTATTAAGTACAAAAATTTACACAATCAATCTCCTTTTCATTCTATTTGTTATATTATTTATTAAGCAATTCTGAATTAAAATTAAATGTGTTGGTATGGGGATTCTTGGGGAAAAAAATTAAACTTTTAAAACAGTGTGAAATAGTAAAAGTCATTGTGTAGTGATACAAAAAGCTATTCTACACCTCTATGCTTGTTTAGAACATAAGCTAGCAATAACTGTTTAACAAATTATTTACTCTTTTCAATGAATGGCATTTTATTTAGCCACTGGATCGTTTGAGGTACTAAAATCTACTCTTGGCATAACGGCCCGCACCTGTCATACTAATCCCCGAACTGTCATAAGAAAGGTATAAGAATCAGCAAAAGCCATGGAAGATCCATGTTTACTCTTCACAAGCACTAAATTGCTCAAAGAGAGCAACATTTTCAACAACATTCCTCTGCACACACCAGAGATGCCAAAAAAGACCCCCTCTCCTCCATTTCATCCTGCTTTCTCTTTTCCTGCTTTTTCTTTAACAAATGCTTTGTCCAGGGTAAAAGTTACTTCTGTAGTGCCATCCATTACACTATTATGTACGAGTAAAGCCTAACCAAAGGACAACTAAGAGCAACAACAACTATTTCCACTGTGCTGGTCTGAATGGTTTCGGAAGCAGTGTTACATTTGTCAAAGCACTCAACCTTCTGAACCCTAATGCTGCAAAGGATGGAACCCAGCTAACAATTTTACAATATAAAAACATTACCATAATGTTCCCATTAAGTTATAAAAACATTATTGTTTGAGTGTTCTTTAGAGAACGTTAGCCAAAGTTATGAGAACGTTCCCTGTTAGCTGTGTAGCTGAGACATACAGGCTTCCACTTCCTTGAATGCACCCTACATTGTATTCAAGGTATATGTTTTTATCATGAATATTCTGTTTTTAAACCCATGACCTTACTACAGTATGTCTTTGTAACGCCCCTGAAATGTTTGTGGTTGTTTTCATTCCCCATGTTCTCTGTCTCAGTTTGACCATGCACTTTTATAAGCTGTTTGGACTGAAATGAGTGTTGGGAGTGTGAGTACACAACTACCCTACAATGATAAAGATCCACAGGTAGTTTTCTTTTGATTTAATGAAAATAAGTTGCCCCTTCTGAAATCAAGCCATTCTCAAATGCATGTCAGTGTGGCATCACACAGACAGAGGCCCCTCCCACAATAGATGACTGACAGCAGCGTGTCACACAGGCTGAACTGGTGCAGAGTGAACAGAGAACAGAGTGATTTCTAAAGAGCTGTTTATGACAGGGTAAAATGAGCGTTTTTTTTACACTATCTTTGAGAAATTTGAAACAAACTATATTACAAACTTTCCATTAAGAAAGAATCATATTGGATGGGGAAAACTGGGTTTGCATGACCCGTTTACTGTGTTATTGTGTTCAGGTGTGTCATTATTTATAGATCATTTTCCTCCCGTTATGTTGAGTTTAGTATATGTTGTCCGGCATCGAGGTTATTTGATGTGTGTGGATTACCCGGCTTGTCTGTTTGGCAGTTTCTGGAATATTAAAGGATTATTATTTTGTGAAGTCGAGTCTCGGCTCATTCATTCCTGCACCACACACCGTGACAGTCTTGCTCCACTGCAGAGACTGGCAACATTTGTTTTCAAAATCAAATCAAACCCACCTGACTAAGTAAGATTTTGTCATGTGCATGGACAGTAGCCATGCAGGACAGGAGCTGCCCATTACTCCTCAACTATACGAATTGTTAATGACAAGCTCACCAACGGTTCATTTACTCTCTTGCCAATGTCCATTTATATTTGGTGCTGGGTGCTTGTGTTAATTTTGGACCCTGGCTAAAAAAAAATTTTGGAGCTGTGATGCAGTGGATAGTTCTACTTGGGTTTTGTGCAATGGGTAGTGCAATGGTTTGGTATGTTGTTTGCACTATTAGTATTTAAAGAAAGATCGAAAGAAATAGAAAAACGTACCTGAAGGGAGTTCCTTTAATGTCTGTGTAGTAGTAGTCATTGCGAAGAACAAGCACGCGCTTCTAAGACATTCATAAACAAACACACAAACACAATAAATAAATGATTAGCTTACTGATAAACCCATTTTGTGTTTGTACAGGTATTTGTGATTTACAAGGACACAAATGTGTAGAATGACAAGGGTACTAAAATGTAAAAATGGTTTATGAGGACACTTTCTGTATCCCTGTAAAAAAAGGCTGAAAAAAATAAAAAATAAATTCAAAACGTTCACACAGTTTCCTGTAAGGGGTAGGTTTAAGTGTAGGGCAATACCACATACTGTCTGTACAGTTTAAATACCATTACCCCTATGGAGTGTTCCCATAAACAACAAATGCAAGTCTCTGTGTGTAGCTGGAGTTACCCCTTTATCCACAGTCTTCCTCACTTTCATAGAGAAGCTTCCTGTCTGCCTGTTCACCATGGCATTACGCAACTGGAGATAGAAAAAAGAAAAGAAAACAGCATTATATTATTTTAATAATAACACATGAATGAGGTTTGCCAATGCAAAACTCACTTCACAATATTAGGAAGCTGCTAGGTTTGTTATTAGAGTAGTTTAGGAAGTAGAACATGTTTTTTAGCTTTAAAAGAAAAGTATTTACCAATGAAATAAGTAAAACCCATGAATACACTCACAAGACTTTGTGGAATACTGTGAAATATGCTTGACAAAAACACAGCTGGTGACACACTCCATGTAAAGCACACATTCTTAAAGTTCCCTTAATACAGGAAGTATAAGAATATTTCAGGAGAAATTATGCACTGATTTTGATTTTATTTTTTTCCAACCTGCAGTAAAACAGTAATGTTATTTATGTAGTTACAAAACATCTTGGTTACAAAGGTAACCCGCGTTCCCTGAAGGAGGGAACAGAGGCATTACATACGGGAACTCGCATGAGCCAGTTGCCTTTGAGTTTTATCAAAAAGGCCAATGAAAATTGGTGTGCATCGATTGCATCCAGCTGCATCTGATCACCGCGTGAGTATAAGAAAGAGCTGATGCAGTGCACCTTCAGGTTTTCGCTGAAGAGCCAGCTCGACCCAGGGTTGTGGCAAGGGGATATAAGGTCTCTGTTCCCTCCTTCAGGGAATGAGGCTTACCTTCGTAACCTAGATGTTCCCCTTCAGTTGAGTCACTCCGTACATGTGGGATTCAAAGAGATTCAATATATCATGGATATATGAAGGGAAACATGGAACCCTGGCGGACCGTGGAATATTGAGATTTGTAGCCACAACCTACTGGGCGAAAGAGACCCAGTAGGAACACAATCAGGAGCTACTCCACATCTAGTCCTGACTGTGGGGCAGGAGGACTCAGGTTCACCAAAGGGAACAATCTGAGGAATAGATCCTATGGGAGAGATGAAGCAGCCTTCCAGCTCTTTCGCAGGAGATCCAGGGTTCCTTGGCCATCCATACAGTAGCTCAAATGAAGAAAAGTCTGTTGATGCTTGAGGTACCTTCTTGGTAGGAAAACAGCAAGCCACTTGTCCCAGTTCCTTCCAGTATCAAAAGACAAACTTGTGGAGCATGTTCTTGAGTGTCTGGTTAAAACACTCCACCATCAGTCTGGGGATGGTATGGACTGGTCATAATTGCGGTGATGCCTAGCTGTCAATTCAGTAGCTTTCAGTCATGACGTGAAATTGGTGCCTTGGTCTATGAGGATTTCATCTGGTATGCCCACTCCAGAGAACAGCTGGATGAGAACATTGATTATCTTAGGTGTAGTGATGGATTGAAGAGGGAAAGCCTACCTCGCATAATATCTGATGACCAGGATGTATTGGTGCCCTGCACCACTCATATTTACATGTTCACATTTTAAAATAAATTAATATATACGACAAATAACAAAAATAACATATCACAACCAAACCACAACATTTTCTACTTTCTCTTATGCAAGATGCTGTGTGTATGTGCTGCGCTAACCGACATGGACAGGTCACTTTGTCACACCAAGGAAAGCTTCTAATAAACATCCAGATACAGCTAACTTGTCTATATTTGTTAAATTGGACAAGAAAACTATTTATGAGTTTCCTCTCTCACATGTGGGTTGTAATAATAATAATTTTAACTTATATAGTACTTTACCTGAGCTAAGAAAAAGTGTATATACACAATATAATATACACAATTACTCAAATATAAAATGCACAGTAGAGTAAAAACAATATAACCACAATAGTCCCTACATCAAACAACCTGCCTGTCGAAAGTCACAGAGCCCAAAAGAATGCAAACTCGAGGACCCCAAATGGAAAACAGGGTGTTGATGACAGATTAGTGCAAGCTAGACAGAAGGAGGTTAAGGAAAAACAAAGCAATTTGTATGACTCTGCAAAGCCGAGTTCTGAGTAAAGCCGGTTCTATGATTAGAAGTAATATTAATAAAAAAATATATATATATAATAAAAATTAGTAGTAGTTGCCCCTTTGACTTTTTAAATAAGAGAGTATTGTGTTAATAAAATAAAAATATAATATAGCAGAAGTAGCAAATAGAGTTAGCACAGACGTCTTAAGCTCTGTGTTATGGTTGACAGATTTTAATTAACATGTTTCCACCAGAACTTTAATTTAAACTATAACCGTGAAAAACAAAATAATACCTCATCCTCCTTGTCTTCCCACTCCACCTCTGACAGATCCACACTGCTGTAGCTGGATTTTCTCCTTTTTTTTCCTTCTTTGTACTGGAAGCAAAAGCCATGGAAACACTACTGATATCATTTTACATAGACACACATGATGTGTATTAGTGTGATACTGTAGTAAACACAATTATTATCATCATCACAATATTGCTTCATCGCTAGTGTCTGACGTTCTTCTGAAGATCATTAACGAAATACATTTTCTATACAAGTCAGTGCAGCATGTATAGCTCCACTTAATGTTTGTCCCACAGAGATCTGGGGCCCTATTTATAAAGCCGCTAAAATTTTGTCCTAAGTGTGTCAAAATTCTAAAAATGATGTAATCTCAAGATGTAAATTAGCAACACTGGCACATTGACTAAAACAGTTTACATTTAATTGATCGTCTTGTTTTTGCATGTGTTCATAATTTCTTTGTATGACAGCATGGCCCAAAATTATGAAAGCACGGTTTGGCATGTTTCATCAATTGCGCTTACAAAATCTTGCATTTTATTTTTTATTTTAAAATTTCCATTGCCTACATCAATTCTGACCACTTCTATATGGAAGTTTATTGACTTTGAGGATTGTGAGTTTTCTTTGAGCTCTTGGAGCCATTGACTCTTACTGTTTCTACGTTTTACTTAAATTGTTTGACACTACAAAAGACAAAAGGCTATTCTTAAGAGTATTTCTGAGAAGTTTTATACATACAGGCTCAAGACCCATATTCACAAAACATCAAAAGGCTAAAAGTAGCTCCTAACTTGCAGATTTAAGAGAAAATCTTTTAAATAGTGGGCATGTCAATCTTAAATGCAGGACTCATAAAAAGAATATTTCACAAAGCGTTTAAGTGCTAAAGCAAGCTCCTTAATCTGTGAAACGTTAGGAGTAGTGAAGAAGTCTCCCAAGTAAATAAAACCAACTCATAACTATCCTGGCTGTTGACAACAATCTGCCTTAACATAACATAACATAACATTGCTCTTTAAATGTTTCTATGAATAAATCTCTTGCAGAGGCCCCTCCCCTATCAGCCAGTTACTGCGTGCGTGCATACATAGCATAGTAAGCATGCTGATGTCATCCATAGCAATGAGGTCAAATACCGCCCTTCTCTGAGCTTAAGACTTCTCTCTGTTCCTTAGTAAATGTTTGTCTCAGCAGTTTAGTTAATAGGTCTTAGAGAACAATCTTAACTAAAAAACTTTTACTGCTATTTAGGAGAACTCTTAATGGTAAGAAAAATTTTTGTAAATACGAGCCAAGACTATCAAAGCTCCTATTACTTTCCTAAAAGGTCACAGGACATCCTTGCTTTACTCTGTCACTGGTGCTTTTCTTTTAAGATGATTTCCGTGGATCGGTGTGTGCAACAGATATAGACTGCCCTCCAGTGGCAGACCTGGGCCTGTATTCACAAACTATTTTATCCTACTACTAAGAGTTCTCCTAAACAACAAGCTCAGCATTAGAGTGGGGTTGATCTCATTGCTATGGATGATGTCAGCATGTTAACTAACTAATGACTGGCTGATAGTCATCATAGTCAGAGATTTATTCATAGAAATATTGCAAATATTCAAATAAAGGTTTAAAAAAAAGTTCCCATTAGAATACATACTTTGAAAAGCAGGCAAAGAGTCACTAATTAAACAAGTATACGTTCAGCTAAAAGTAAGGATATAGGGTAATTAAATAAATACCGTCCCTGACAACTTCTACAAGTCATAATACCCCACAATTAAGGTGATATACCTTTTAAAAATGCTCATTACTGGTCAAAGGTTTAAAAAAATGTTTAACATTTCAAGGCAGACTGCCAGCAACAGCCATTTTTAAGGTAGTTCCTCTTCACTACTTGTAACGTTTCACAGATACAGGAGCTAGTTTTAGTGTTAAAACACTTTCCTCCGGTTTCACAGACAAGGCTTAAGCCTAGTCCTAGACTTGACTGTCTAAATTGTTTTAACTGAACAAAACTTGCACTGGCGGATCTTAAAATGTATAGGTGCCTTTGTTTAGCCTTAAGATTTACACAAGTAATGTTTTTTCTATGGTATGTTTATAAAAATGACTTAAATGTCCTAATTGAACTATGGCTTAATCCTGGCTTAGGGTTAACCCTTTCTGTGAAACAGGGCCTTAGTGAAATAATCTTCATCTCTTAGAAGTCCTAATTTTAAATTAAGTATTAGCTACTGAAATGCTACCAAAAGTCAAAACAACAAAAACTACCACAATGCATAAAGTAAACTAAATATTGCAACTAGTCACATTACATTACTTATTTGCCTTATGGTAATGATAAGAACATGCTTAATTGTTATGAATTGTAATGGTTTTAAAAATTCTCCTTCATATTGATTTTGATGAGATAAAATATGGCTTAAATATGAGATAAAATGGCTTTGTAAGATTCATACAGAGGATATATAAATATATTAAAACACATCTTATTTATCTAGTGTTTTGAGACTTTGTTTATCGACAGTTCACACAGCATTATGAAAGAGGTTTTGATTCTTATGCCTGTTGATGTAAGTAGAGTGTGTTCCCATCTCATCCTCTTTCAAACACTCATTACAGTTGATCAGAGGCTGTATGCAGCTGTCGGCTCACAGCACAATGACTCTAATGAGATGCATTCCCCCATCAACCTCAGCATGTGCTGGAGGACTGCTTCTTCACTATTATGATCACAAACGATGCATTACCAGAGGCTGCAAGTCTGGATGGGTGAGTATGTATCCATTATTGGTGATGGCGAAGGCATAACCATGGATTCCCAGCTGTGAACAGACACACACACACCAGAAGCAGCAATCAAATTCAGATATACTGTCACTAGACCTTGCAAGTTTGTCTATTAGTGCTCCAGCCATCTATAAACTAGAGTAATGCTAAAAGTTTATCAAAATTTACACTTAACAAAGTTACACATTTAATATTTGCAGTAAACTGCTAAAATTTTGAGCACACAAAAATTTACCTCAAGAAGCGGCGCCGAGCTGGTCCAGCCCCGAAGTGATCACTCTCAAGTATTGTTTGTTTTTGTATTAGTTTGCGTGTCATTGTGTCATAAACCTAAACACATTTACTGATTTAGTTATTCCGAACTATAATACCTGACTGAAATCGAGTAAAACATTTTGGATATGACAGGCTGTATGCTGTTAGTATCCTCTATATATTATAAAAAGAATCCAATACAAAATTCATACATTGAGTGCATGATCAATGTTGTATGGTTGATGTGTTTTTGTGGCTGGTTTTTTTGTTTTTCCTGAACTGTAATTCCTGACTAAAATGTTTTGAAATCGAGTGAAATATTTTGAATATGACATCTACATTTCTTTGGAAACAATGCTGTTTCTATGCTCGATATAATATACTATTAAACAATATGATAATATAAGAGCATGATGAATGCTACGAGTCTAAGAATGTTTAGACCATATTATTAATACTCTATTTCGCAAATATATTTTAGACTAATACTGCTATAGATGTTTAACACCCTAAACAATAATAATTGTTTCTCGGATAAAAAAATATGTATATATTTTTACACCAATACAAAGCATGCGCTGGTCTATGACTACAAAATCATACTATATAAATAGATAGGCTACATATACTGATATCAATATATACTGGTATATATTGACCATATATACTGGTGTTTTGTGTGTGTTTGTTTTGTTACCCTTTCAGTCAAATCACTTCGACATTACATATGGGATCTCGCATGAGAGACCTATCGTCTTCGAGTCATTTGGAAAAGGCCAAAGAAAATTGGCGTGCAATAATCACAGCTAGGTGCATCTCATCACAGCGTGAGTATAAGAGGGCAAGGCTGGATTGCACACACAGCTTTTCGCTTTCGGACCCTCGTCTGATAACATCGAGTCTGCTGGAATAGAATCTTCGCAAACCTTCTAGAGTTCCACGTGCACCTTCGTCCGACCCGTCTCGGCTGGATGACTGGTTCTTGGGTTCTCGGACTGCGGCACCGCCTTTGTCCCCCTCAGTTCCTTTCTTCCCGGAGGTGCATAAGGAGCTGACCAAGTCGTGGCGAGCCCCCTACTTACATTTACATTTACATTTATTCATTTAGCGGACGCTTTTATCCAAAGCGACGTACATGTGGGGAAACAGCAAGCA
>JAUCNO010001851.1:15534884-15550619 GCA_032353835.1 Enteromius viviparus
TGTAGTTAAGCTACATTTAATGTAGAGTAACTGATAGCTTAGCTCACTACATTTTCTAAGTAGCTTGCCCAACACTGGGTATTCGATATCTTTAATCAGGAAGAAGTTATAACGCTTCATAAAGTTTATACCCAAACGTGAAACTCTGCCTTTACGGTCCTTGGTGTCACACGGGCGCTTAATGTATTCACCACAAGGGACCACTCAGGGTGAAGACCCTCCTTACAGCATCGGACTGATTGGCTGTTACTCCCTTGGGGGCGGGACAGAATTCCACGTTTAAAACATGTTGCATATGACTAACATGTGTGCGTTGACAAGTGTGCTTGGACCGTATGCTTGGAGCATCTTTGAAAAGATGTGAGACAACAACTACTTGATGATCTTTCCCCACAACAAAGATCATCATTCACCCAACGCATCAAGGAGAAGCGACAGCGGCAACCAGCGAAGCAACTCAGAGAAACTTAGAAAAGAGAAGTGCAACTCAGCCTGCTCGATGGCAACACTGCACGATCCATCTGTGCCCTTCTTGCTTCAAAGAACTCATTAAAACCCGGTCATTCGGACTGCTGAAGCCTTCAACATCAACTTGCAACTAACTTCTAAGAACTGCGTGCCAGAACATCAGAAAGCCAACCCTCCAACCAGAGACCACAGAAGATGACGCGTCAGCTGACCAGCTCAGCGGTAAGCACAACAGTTTCCTCTACTCGCTGAATGATGCAAATTGAACTTAAAGCTATAAGCTAAACGTCTCATGGTTGGTTTCTCACGGGTTACGATTCTAGGAACTTGCAGCAAGTGTTTTGAATCTCAGCAAAGCTCATAACTTTACAACCTTAGACAGTAGTGAGAATGTGTGTGTGTGAATGTGTGTTTGTTGTTTATGTAATCTTTGTTTAGTGTTGTACAGTAGAATAGTTGATAATAAAAGTGTATTCTCATTATTAAGAAACATCTGCTTTGTGTATTGTGTTTTGAAAAGGTCAAACATTGCTTAGATCCTCGAGGTAATCCACTCTTGAGAACTAAAACACTAAACTTTTGTTTTGACTCGCTGATCACGTATCAGGCAAACTGTTTAAAATATGCTTATTGTGCTAAACACTGGATGTATTGGTCAATAGCGTATTTTCTATTTCAAAATTCCGGATAACTATATCTGGAGATTCATTCACGTAGCGTAACCAAAGAGCTAATTAAACAAATAAATTAACATAAGGTATTCCCCAAAGTGGATTAATAAATTTATTTATTAATACCCTTTTATTCCTTACACTCCCCTCCCAGGCCTGTAGGCATTCGTTAATGATGATGCTTATAAAGCCTGAGGAGAGGCTGCATCTTCCGTACACGCTGTGGCATTGTTGCAGGTGCATTAGGGCAAGGCACTGATCCATGAGGTTCTTCTGAGCTTGTGCCACGACGGACCTGCGATGTCCACGATGGTGGTCCAGCAGCGCCATTTTGGCTGTGTTTGGTGGACATGAGTAATGCAGACAAGATTAGGTTCCTGAATGCTCCCGTGTCACAGACCAGCCTCTTCAGCGATGCGGTGGAGACGTTGCCTAGCTGTCCCCACCACCTAAGAAGCAGACTGAGACTTCCGTCACGTCCGCCGCAGGCGACCAGCTGCACTAAACGGGCCCTGCTGGCATAGCCTTAGCCTGCTCGTCGACGAGGGAGGCCCCTGCTGTCACCCTCTGCTCCTCCGCCGCCAGTGCAGCGGCTTTGTAGAGGAGCCGAACGCAGGGCTCCCGTCCAGGCCCCTGCAGGAAAACACAAGGGCAGGAGGTCCCAGGACGGGTGACCCAGGGTTAGAAGGTACTGTTCTTCGGGGTGGACGAGCTCCCCACTCCCTCTCCGGTGGAGGGCCGGGGTGAAAAATTCCAAAATCTCGACAAGAAGAGTGTTTTTCTCTATCTCTGGGTCCCCTGAGGGGACGAGGTGCTGTGGAAAGGCCTAAAAAGAGCTTTTGTTACACACTCACTCTCCTCTCATTTCAGGCAGCAGTCAGAGCGCAGGGAGCACGAACCAACGGACTTCGGGGCTCACTTCTATCGGAACGCAGGTAACTTGCACACACATACACATGCAGGCCTCCCTCCGAAACCGGCTCAGAGACGCTCGGACTGTACCCCTGCATTCCCCCTCCCCCTGTTGTGCGATTCAGTTCGCCCGGCGGCTCACAGGTTCAGGGGTGTTCACTTCATGACGATGAATGCAGACAATGCCCCTGTCCTGCGTGCTGAGATTGCTACTCTTCTGATGAAGAAAGCAATAGAGCCACTCCCTCCAACCGATACGAGGACAGGGTTTTACAGCCCAAACTTCATAGTGCCCAAGAAAGGTGGTGGGTTACGACCGATCCTGGAGTCTTGAATCAAGCTATTCCCATGCTTCCGTTAAAGATGTTGATGCCGAAACACATTTACGAATGCATCCGTCCCCAGGATTGGTTAGCAGCAATCGACCTGAAGGATGCGTACTTCATGTCTCAATCATTCTGTGACACAGGGCATTCCTGAGGTTCACGTTCGAAGGAGACGGCATATCAGTATCGCGTCCTCCCCTTCGAGCTCTCGCTGTCGCCCCGTGTGTTCACAAAAGTGGCTGAGGCAGCCCTGACTCCTCTGAAGGAGAAAGGGGTTTGTATTCTCAACTCCCTCGATGACTGGCTAATACTAGCACAGTCCAGAGCTCAGTTGTGCGAACACAGGGACTTCTGAGCCTTCTCACACAATTCCTGTGCAAGGTCAGGGAGGACGAGGAGCAGGTGCTGCTGGTAGCCCCCTATTGGACCACCAGGACCTGGTTCCCCGAACTTATGGTCCTCGTGACAGCCCCTCCTTGGCCGATTTCTCTGAGGAAGGATCTACTGACTCAGAGATGGGGCACCATGTGGCACCCGCGCCCAGATTTGTGGAAACTCCACGTCTGGACCCTGGACGGGACGCAGAGGTTCTAAGTGGCCTACCTCAAGGGAGAGTTGACACTATTTCTTCTGCGAGAGCGCCTTCTACAAGAGCGGCCTACGCGTTGAAATGGAACCTGTTCATCGATTTTTACGCCACTAGGGCCCGTAATACCGGCTTGGCTCCTCAGCGAAAACCTAATGAGCGCTAGATCTGCTGACCTACTTATACTCGCACCGCGATTGGGTTCAGCTGATCCTAATCAGCGTATGCCAATTACATTCATTGGCGTGTTTGTACACGCAGAGTTATTTTGGCATCTCGAAGCGAGATTCCTATTCGTCGGTCACTGACGTGACGTCTCCGTTCCCTTCTTCAGGGAACGAGGGTTACAATACGTAACCGAGACGTTCCAGCTTCTAATGAATGGACAGTTATAGGCGACTTGTCTGTGTACCTTGTATTTGGGGATGGCCTTCAGTATTTCAGACACTGGAACATCTGTGCCAACTACTCCAAGAAGAATTCCTTTATTTCTCTTGAAACAATGAACACAATCATGTTAAAAATCAAATAAAAAAATATCTTAAAATTTGTTGTGATCATATCATGTGATCATATTCTGCTGGTCAAGTGTTTTGACAAATCTATTAATATCAGTTTCCAATTAAACCTTCCTATAGTTTTTTCTTTCTTAATTTGGCATGTTTCTGCTCCCTATTGGTATGGTTTAATAAGTGCTATAGAGAAAACATTTTGTAAGCAAAGTTAAGCATCGCTCACAGTCTCGTTCTTGGTGCTGAACACAGGCATGGCCACAGTAGTCATGAGCACAGGACCCTGAGCATCTTCTAGCTACACAAAAACACATAAAAAAATGTGGATCAATATCATTTATTGCCTTTCATTTATGGGCAAGTGATTAGCCATCTGCCATCACATTAATTTCTGCAACAGATGAACATTTTATTGAACATTTTATTTTTTAGTTTTTTGTCTTGCTAAACAAAACTTTTCCCTATTGGGTGGACATTTCAGCCATAAAAACATCCTTTATACCAGACCTGTACAGCGCACACACAAAACGTTTCTCATTAATATTCTGTTTCTAATATAATATAATCCCACCCTGTAGGCAAATTCACTGGTTTAGCGTAGGGTCAGGTGGGGGGTTGGTTTGGGGGTTAGCATTTTTGTAATATAGTGTAGGAAACGAACACTGTGATTGAAACAACCAATAAAATCTTGAGAATCATCTGTGGGGCGGAGTTTGCACTGAAGTTGATTGGGAGCAAAAAAATTGCACATGCGTGTCATCAGCCTGTCTGTCAATAGAAGGAAGCCACGCCCTGTTTGGAGATTTCCAGGCTGCAGTTATACCCTTCTCTGCCAGGGCGGAGTATGTGATACAGCCATGCACACTTACTAGACTGATTCATTCTAGCGATTAATGCTGTAAAGGACTACAAGACTACAAAGGACTATAGCCTACAAGACTCTGAAGAACTAATCTAGGAAGGAAGCAGCTTTGGTTTCAGACCTTCATTTAAGATGCACCATTTAAATTGTATTTACGTTGGCTCTTGTGTTAAGCTGTTTCATCTGAATTCTAGAGCGGCTGATTTGGCTTGCATCGTTCTCTTTCTATTACACCTGTAAACTGCATTCACCGATTCTATAGCACTATCAACTTTACAGCATGTTTTCTTGTTTGCTGGACATGCCTATTCTATTTACATTTTAATTATATATATATTTATATATATTTTTTTTTTTACTTTTTATTTTGATAACATGCATTTAGGTAACTCTTGTTGTTCACTTTATTTGTTGCAGTGCTAAGCATTGTGACATTATCATTAGGATTATCTTTCGATGCTTGACCTATATTTTCCCATCTTTGCCACCCTGATAATCTTTGACGAACTTTAAATTATCAAAAAAAAGAAAGAAAGAAAGAAAGAAAGAAAGAAAGAAAGAAAGAAAGAAAGAGAAATTCTGCGATCATTCCTAATATTAATTATTATTATTATTATTATTATTAATATTATTAATAATAATATTTTTTTACTGTGTAAACAAGATCAACTTCATGTATTTAAAAAAAAAAAAAAAAAAAAATAAGCTGTTTATATATATATATATATATATATATATATATATACATACAGTATATATTATGCAAGTTATAAATAACCATAATAAATTAGACCGTTACCTTCGGTAAAACTGCAACAGCACATATAATAGTGAACACAATCAATAGAATTCACAGTAATAACTTCACACAAATACTGTGACATCTATGCTAAAATGGTAATGAATCTCTAAATGCAGAGACAGAAGTGGCCTCGTGCTCAGGTGTGGATGGATGCGGCTCAGCTGCTAGGGACTCTGTGGCTGATGGCAGAGACTGACTTGGAGCAGAGCTTCATCATCTGTATCTAAATCAAAAACCTCACAGCCTGATCGTCTGATTGCAGCAACACACATGCATTTACACGATTCATGCACAAATACACATTCACAATAAGTCACAATCATACATTCTCACAAGACGTCGGAAATGGTGCAATGAACTGCGGAATCAGAGGAAAAGAGACAGATCATCTTAAACTGTCATATGTACTCTTGCCTTATTTACTCTGCTCTCTTCATGTCTCTGGGGGAGTAAATGGGCTGTAAGATGATGGATGATTGGGCTCGGTTGTGAGGACAATTTGGAAGCACAACAATAGCTCAGACTCCGAGAACACTACATACATTTAGAGCATCATCCAAACGCTCACGCTTACTTTCTATAATACTGAACAAAACAGAATTAGTCATCAATTTGTCACTAAAAACTGTAACATATGGTTGACAGATACCCCATATGCACTCTAAAACAGAAGTTTTATACCAATTTATTTAATTTTATAACATGCAGTTATCAAAACGTGCATTCTCTTAGCATATTATTCCACAACAAATTATTTTTTTAAAGGTATGCTGAAGTTTGTTATTTTTTTAACAAGGGTCAGCTTACCAAAGGGATCTTAAGATAATTTTTCATTTGTTTAGTTTGGGTCACTCAAGCAGAATAACAGAGTGTGACAATGTTAGGAAGAAAATACTGTGTTTTAAAGAGACTTAAGTTCTGCTGTTCATGTGGAGCTCAAAATTCAAGAGGCTAAATTTAGCTATACATTTGGTAGGTAAACTAGTACAACTATGAGACAATGAAGTGTTACACTTAGGAATATTGTACATCAGCAACATAATTTTATGGTTTTGTCAGGCCAGGCTATTAGTAAAGAAAAAGGAGATTGGCAAGTTGAATCTGTCTCTGCCAACACATACAAAGACTTCAAAACTGCAATACAGATGACTGGAAAGAAAAGTTAATGAGAAGTGAAATAAGAATGAAAACTTGTCCAAACTGCACACAATATCATGTAACAATGCAGATCCATGTAATGAGTTAATGTAGAAACACCAGTAAATCAAAATCAAAATGTAAATTAAACCTTTACCTTTTGAGCCTGTGGACGCTACAAAGACAAAAGACAAACTACCATCAACTGAGTGTGCGCACACATATTAAAACGTCTCACTAGGCTCCTGTTCATTACTTCCTAAAGTGCTGTTAGCTTATTAATCGATTATATACAATTCTGGCAAAAATGATTAGAATACTAGAAGTTTCACCAGCTAAAAAATGGTTTTAAGTCAGTTCTTTCTATCTTTTGCTGTAGTGTGTAAGAAGAAAATATCAGTTTAGATTTCCTAACATTTATTTTGCCATTAATTGCAACAAATCAGTAAGATTTTTGTTTGCTCCACACAGAGATCTGATCATCATCCAGTCTGTCTGGAATGACAAGAAGAAACAGAACAAACTGAGACAGACTCAATCCAGAAGAACTGTGGCAAATAAAAATAACAAATAGGCTATTTTCTTTGTTTTTTTACAACCTACATTTCTCTTTTCCACTTACAAAATGATTCTAAGCAGAGAGCGGGTAAACAAAGAGTGAATATACTGTATAGCAGGAGCAGGTGGGTACTGAATATAAACTTGCAGGAGACCAAAAAGGCCAGATGATGACATTGGGCTATCTATCACAAAAACTTTCTTCCTTTGTCCTTGATCCCAGTTTTAGCCATACAAGAGGCCCTTGCAGGCACTCAGCTCCTTAAGCGGGTCAGCCTCCTTAGCCTGTAACACCAACAATTTCTCATTGGTGGCTGGGAAGCATACATCAAGTTTACTACAAGGTGCTTGCCATCTTTCCTTAGGTCACTCGATGGTAAATTTAGTCATCATCCTAATCAAAGCTTTGAGCACCTCTTCAAATGCTGTTGAGTAAAGAGACAGCTCTAATGTTGCGCACAGTTCCTAAACTAAAATCTAAAAACTATACAGTACAAATTGCGCTCACCTTAGAGATTATGTGAACATTGTAGCCTGATCTGTCTCAAAAAATGTACAGACAGTGTATTGAAATACACAATGCTCTTCTCTGTGTGCACGGGGTTCATAAGGTTAACAATATGTGGATTTTCACATGAAAAAAACATAAACGAGTCACTTACAGTGTTATCAACATAGGCTTCTGTCCAAACCATGTCATGCTCTCGGTCAATGACCTTCGGCCGACTGAGCACATGCAGATACTCCATCACATTCTCCTGAACATCTGCCAGGGTGGAGATCTGGGTAAAATAACCTAACACAGGAAAATTAAAAATTATGTACTATGTACAAAATTAAAAACACTCAGTGATTTGTTGTCTGCTGTCATAAGTGACAATTTACAATATTTGTTCACATGCTAACTCTACACTAACATCAAATTGTTTGCATGATCCTGCACACACATCTAAAGCATACAGCCAAACAGCCAAGTGCTAAGCAATATTGCTTTCATCAAACCTTACCTCACATGTCAAGACAGACGAAGCATTCTACAGATCTGTCATGAATTAAACACTAGAACAATAGCTCAATAAATGTATGATTTATTGAGCACACATACACACACAAAAACTAAGACATGACAAATAAAACATGATTATTCATAAGCTATAAAATAATAATTTACACACTATACACAACCTATTGTTATAACTATAAACTGAAAAGTGAATTTTAGACACACACACGTGGAGATCAGGTCATTCTTTCACAGGTCATTAATCAGTTGAGAATATGTTTACAGAGCTGCATGAGGAAGAAGGAGTAAGCCTAACCTTTATTAGCACAGGCCATCCATTTCAGGTTCTCAGCAAAGGCAGACTCCCGACCAATCAGGTAAGGGAACACACGCACCTGAAGACAGGACAGTTAGGTTAGCTGTCAGTCATGTTTAATCGCTCAAGATAGACCTAACGTGCATTTGACATAAGACACAGCATCCTGACTGTTTAATTAGTTTATACTTTAATTGTTTAGCTTCAATAAAAGTTTGGCCAACCAAATGATCAAAGCTATTTTGTGATATAGTTAAGAAACTCTATAATGATAATGGATGTAATCAGAAGTCAGATTAAAAGTGCACATTGCATTAGAAATGTTTAGAATACATTCTGTAAACATATTTTAAGAATAAAGCCTATAACTGTCATACTGTCACGTCCGGCTGGAGCTGCCAGCTAAAGACTGTTGATGGCACTCCAGCTAAGAACTCTTGTGTTTTTGTGTCTGTTTCCACATCCGGACTCTATTTCCCAGTATGCACCTCTCCCCCACAGCTGTTGCTTGTCAGGTTCAATCATTCAATCAGTACCACCTGTATAAATACCAGTCTGTTTGTCTGTCTCATTGCTCGTCATTGTGGATGTAACTTGTGTTTTCCCCCTTTGTCAAGCCGTCCGTGTTTTCCTGTGTTTCTATGTATTGGATTTTCCGTTGCCGACCTACGCTACTCTTTCTGGATTACTCTTTTGCCTTTGTCTTGGAAATACCCGTTAGCTGTTTGTCGACCCCGACCATGTATACTGTGACCCTGTTTATTAAACTGCATTTGAATCCGAACGTCTCTCTGCCTCTGATTCGCAACCATTCGTGACACATACACTAAGACCCTGCAGTCATCAATCATTACAGATCTAATCCTTAAAAGAACCAACTGTTATTGAATGAATGCTGCTTCCACCTTCTCTGTACCTCATTATGTGCTGCCATTGAGAAAACCACACACGCACACACATACAGGAATACTGAGGTGAAGAGAGAGGTGCTGTTTGACATTGTGGAGATCACATACAAAGAACTGTGGGTGTCCTTAATAGACAGATATGGACAAGAAGTCCATATTTCTTGTTTTCTTTGCTTACAGCATTTCTGTACTCTAAGTTGGATGGTGACAAATGTACTCAACATATAGTGAAGTGCATGAGTGGACAAGCGGAGATGATGTTTAAAAAGAGATCTTAAAGAATGAGAAAAATGATTAATGAATTGAAAAGAACCACAAAAACCCTAAGCAACAAACTGTGTCCCTGTGTTTACATGTCTCCATGAGACTGTGTAGTGTGCCATTTGTGTTTCCCATTTGTCAGCTTCACTGCAGACTTGTATCCATCAGTCTAAATGCTATTACATCATGTAAATGTCAACTCTGAGATAGACTGCAAGGGATTTAGATTGCAATTTGGGATAGGGTCATGTACATTGACTCATGATGGGGAGTGAGTGTTTGTATTAATAATCGATATGGATAATTTTCCATAAATTTGGGTTCTTGTCTGCCTCAAACTGTCCTACTTTAGTTGATCAAAAACTAAACCTATGACACCTTGTTTTAAAAGATTTACAATGGTTTATCATTGTCATTGCATTCAACAGAAAAGTCTAAGGTATAAAAGTATCATTGCATGGCAAATTAGATTAATGAAGGTATTACACTAGTTTAATATAAACTGCAAAGAGTCTCCAGCAAGAAGTGTAAAACATTAACAAGCAGTAGCTTGAGATTGAGACCACCCAGGAAGACATTACACATGCAGAGCGAGGAAAGCATTAACATTTTATACATGTGGGGAACAATAACAGCGTGATGGGGGGAGATGCAAAACAGAACACCATATTGGCTCACACCAGGGCGCTTTTTTTACCAAGCAAAATTCAGTATGTGTTTAAACTCTGCCTCATGTGTCCTGCATACAGCACCAGCCCCATTAAAACATTACTGTTCTTGTCTGCCAAAGAGCTCACAAAATACTGACCTAGGATATTTTTCTTGGTACATACATGTATGTACACATACATAAAATAATACATACACCTCTGAAATGAGAACAGAAAACATAAATAAGTCTTTATTGTAACTAAAAACAATACTGTGTTTCTTAGTGGCTCAATGTTTTTCAATGAATCCACAGTCTGCAGATGCAAACTAAAGCTCTATCATACAAATAGTAAGCCATATGTGAACATGGTCCAAAAGCGCTGTCCTGTAGGCCAAGGCTCATATAATGGAATGTTTCAAAGTGGAAAAGTGTTCTTGTCACCATCCTTCCCCCTGTAGTTTGTCTCTGTACCTCTAGAGGTCTCCTGTGTTCCCTTCTGCATTACGTTCTTCCTTGCATGGCCTTTTTAGCTTTATCCAGGTCACCTGCGCCTTGTTTACCCCAGTGTTTTTATTTTTCCCTTGGTTCCTCACTCGGTTTTTGGGTCTTTGCCCTGTGTCTCCTACCTTGTCTATTTTTCTCCCGTGATTTATTCCCCATTGTGTTTGTTGGGGTTTATGCCTTGATCTTAGAAGAACATTTGTTAAATTACTCTGGCAAAGACCTTTTTTAATAGATCTACTCCAATGTGTAGAGAACATTTGGCACACCATTAAACAAAACATATGTCAAAGATGATCCCAAACTCCTCAGCAGATGGAAACCTATATCAGGCAAGTATGGGACCATATTCCAACACCAAAGAAACTCATAAACTTAGTGCCCAGATGTCTTCAAACTGTTTTGAAGGAGATGTGTAAGAGGGAGAACAAGCTGTGACACGTGCAGATCCATATTAAAAGCTGTATTTAAAGGCGTAGTCATAAAACAGACATGGTTTTGACAACAGCAAACCGGTATATAGAAGATGAAACACAGAGCAGTCCAGTAAACAAACGAGGGTCAATCAACATGCAAACAATATCCAGAGGGATTGACAAGAGGGGTAGTTCAATAAAGACGAGTCCAGGCGAGGTGCAAACATGCACCCATCATAACTATTTTAAAACTGGTAACAGACATCAAATTTGAAATGAGCTCATTTTGTGCATGAACTTGTCAAAATTAGTTTAAACATTTGTTACCTATGTTCTATAGTGAATAAAATATTGGCTAATGTGATTTTAAAATGTTTATTTTATTGAAACTAAAAAATAAAAAAAAACATCCCACCATTTCCAGAATTCAAAATGCATATTGTATCTCTAGTATACTCTTTTACTCGTCAGACAAAAAAGAAAAAAAAAACAATTTCTGATACAAATCTGGCATTCTTTATGTTAAAAAAATGTATAAAAACTCTGTGTGAGACAAGAATTGTTACTACATGTAAAGCATTCCAGTCTGTACACTTATTCTGCACTTTAACCCACAAACTGGGAATACGGAAACCCTTCTTACCTTTCTATCAGGCCAGTTGTACTGGGCAAAGACAGCGTCATATGTTTCCACAGCTCCATCCGTCACCAGCATGATGGCTTGACTGCACACACTGCCTCGACCCGTCTCATTAAACTGAAGACACATACATATTACTTAATAAGAGATTACAGAAACTGACCTTCTCTGAACTGTTCATCAGCTCATCATTCACCTTTATTTATATAGCTCTTTTAACTATACATATTGTGTCAAAGTACTGAACAATTTTCAAATTTGGAGAATAGTTTCAATAGGTTCTTTGTAATTAAATCCATGATAATCGAAAACACAACAATCCCCATGCAGCCAATTTTCTCATTGGCTGTTTTCCACTGTTGAACTTCCTCTGATTTTCAAGTTTTTACAGGCACAGATGCCGGCACGACTGCTCTCCTCACCTACAAAACAAAAATCCATCCACCAGCAGTCCTTGCCAGGGCACCCAAGGCAGGTCTCCAAGAATAAAGAATAAAACTAAGCAACGTACCACGGACCCTCTAGACAGCCTGCATGATCATTCTCCTAGTCAACAGCGTCAAAATCCATCCAGTGACAGTCCTCATCAACACACTCACTGCAAGTCTCCTGGACCAGAGGATAATATCAAGTACTGGACTGTAGCTTGCCTCCAGTGTGCTGGACCAAATGCAAATGCTACCAGCTCTTTCAGCTCTTTCCACCTCAGAGCCCTCAACTCTTTCAGTAAGAAGGAATCCTCTCATCCTTACTCAACCTCGTCAACTACCCCAGCAAGCAACATCTGCGCCACCTTGTGACCAAATGCAAATGCCACCAACGCCAACTCCTTCCACCTTCAAATTATCACAGAGATAATTACATTCTTCCTATCATCCTTATGTTCACAAACTATCCCAAATCCTAACACATGTTTAACCTTTCATCCAATCCTCCATTCCTCTGCTCTTCCTAAAATATAAGCCAGCCCAGAGAGCTGCAAACCAGCCAAGGAATCATGCAGCTTAGCAAAACTATAAATTCCTGCCTCCATGTGCACAGTGGTTGCAGCCTACATGTGTCTGGACTATCCTTAGCAGCTCCACCTTCTCCTATATTTTCGAAACCCCTAGACATATGCCCCACAGTCAACTTCCCAATTCCCAAAACCACAGATAAAAGAGGTCACCAATTCTATACCAAGAAGGCAGAATGTTATGCAAAAATGTCCTACTCCTACATGTCTACTCCATCTATGGTGGTGCTCATGCTAGGTATTGTTACCCCCACAACCAAACTTCTTTTACCATATGACGACTAAAGTATCTTGGGACAGCTTTTAAGGTTAAACACCTATTAAGCCCTAGCCACTACCATATCGAACCACCCTGATAGAGAGATTTCCTTACCAATGGATTGCAAATCGGGTTTCTTTCAGCAATAGAAATAAAGCCAGACACTTACCATGTCTCCCACAATCTTCAGTCTGCTCTCCTAGAACCAGACACCGTCGACAATAGCAAAAGAAGTCCAGGAAGGATTTATGAAAGGCCCATTCAAAGAACCATCTCAAGGTTACGCATGTAACCCTAGTTCTTTGAAGGAACAAAATGCTGTGTCAACGAGACACTATGGGAACGCCTCCAGCGTCACGGCTCTGAATCATGTGTAGAATCAGCCAATGATAAGTTGGGACACCATAGGCAGGTGACATCACTGGCCAGGAAGCAAAAAAGCATGTGGAATGCTGCCGGCAGCAAATCTCCTGTCATGCAGTGGAGCACGAACAGGGGATGCCAAAGGTCAAGGAACTAGGGTTACATACGTAACCTTGAGACATTCTTTGTCAGGAACTCAAGCCGCACCGATGAGACGCTATGGGAACAAGATGTCAGCCTTAGAGACCCCTGCTAGCAGGGCCTTTGAGGCCGCCACACCTCTTGTAGAGTTTGCTCTGACTCCTAGCCTCAGCTGGAGACCAGAGAACTCGTATGACAGGTTGATGGCATCCACTATTCAACGGCTTAAAGTCTGCTTGGTCGCTGGAGGCATAAACATATGAGCTTTGAATATGAATTGCTTCTCCACAGGGCAGCTCTGTGGACATATGCGTCCAGTGCTTCTGCTGACCAGGCTCCCTGACGGGAGGACGGTTCAAGGCCTGTAGTACAACTGGCTGAGGTGTGACCGAAAGGTACATTAGGACTGTAACTCGCTCGTGGGTACAGGAAGGCTTTGGCCATGACATGCACAAAGGCCTGAGAGGGCCTGAAGATCACCTACTCTCCTCAGAGAACACAATGCTAACAATAGTGTGGTCTTGATTTTCAATAGACGATCTGAGATGTCCTCTATGGACTTAAATGGTGGCCCACTGAGGGCCTCTAACACAATAGCCAGGTCCCAGGTTGGCACCCCAGGAACGCCAGGTTGGCACCCCAGGAACGTACTGGTGGCCTCAACCTTAGCGCACAACGGAGGAAATGTATGACCAGGGGTTCTTTACCAACTGTATGCTCACCGAGATAGGCATGGTAGGCCGATATTGCTGCCACGTAAACCTTCAGGGTGGAATGAGTAGAGAATCTAGCCTGCAAAAACTCCAGCACTGTACCGACTGGGCAGTTAACTGGATCTTGCTAGTATTCTCCATGAATTGAAAAACTTCCATTTCAGGCCTTATAGTTTCCTTGTAGATGGAGCTCTCGACTGGAGGATGGTCTCCACAACCTCGGTTGAGAGACCTGCGGCTAAGAGCTGTGCCCCCCGCTTGTGTGAGGAAATCCCTCCTGATCGGAATTTCCCTTGGAGGGCCGTCTAGGAGGTCCATCAGGTCCGAGAACCATATCCGGCCTGGCCAGAATGGCACTACAAACAGTAGACTGACAGTTAATGTGCCCATAGCATCTTGTCGACACGGCTCAAGTTCCTAAAGAGGAACTCATTTTTCTCTGTTTAGTATTAGTCCCATTGGCACTGCCAGAAATAACTTTGGGAAAAGATCCTGAATTCTAGTCTTTTTTTTGGAATAATCACAATCTGCCCTATATCCTTCACCTTCTTGATGAAAAACCCTATGGTCATGCATTTTCACTGAGTTCTTATGCATAACCCTAGACTTTCTATTTCCAAAGTTCTTTCCAAGCATCTCTGCCTCCTGAGAAAGTACAACACATTTCACTGCTCTTATCAAATTATCTTCTAGCAGAAAGATTGCACAAAGCAACAGCTATTAGCCCTCTTCTGGCGCGTATGTGGCATCAGAATAAGGGAAGTAAAACTCAAAAAGGAGAACTTTTACTTTTACTGGAGGAAAATTTTATTGTATGTATCTGTACTTTTATCAAGTACTTGAGTTGTGTACTTTAACCACCTCTGTACAAATTATAATTATAAATCTCTGTACAAATTAATTTCAGATGTAAATTCGTTATTATGAAAATAGTTAAGTATATAAGTATAAGTATAAATAAATATATAATACAAGAAAATTCTATACAAACCATATCCTATTGTAATTGTGTGCCCCTGAAGCCCCCACTAAGTTTCCCTCAAAAAGACTTCCATGATCAGCCAGTTCTGAGAATTATTACACCCTTTCTACTTCCTTTCATCCTGTCTTCATCATAATAAAGTATTATCTGCATGGTTGTGGCAAGGTCCTTTTCATCGAACTGATTTTTAGGGGAGTTACAGAGGAAATTACCTCAATATGCCTACACATATGGGTGTATGGATGTGGACTCACATTACTGAGAAGTTCAAAGGCCTCAGTCAGAGCCACGTCCAGCATGCCTATCCCTTTAGCAAAGAGCTTATCAAGACGGTCACGAAAATGCTGTGGAGAAAAACAAATACACAACCTAGTAGTAAGATATTATGGGTCAGTGTTACTAACAGCTTGCCAAGCCATGTTATTTTTAATTTGCTTCAGGAAATAAAAGACGATATGTTATTTCGCGCTATGTCAGTGTCGATATGTAAATGAGATGTTGAACCTGTGTTTAAATTGGGCATTGTTAGTAAATTTCACCTAACATCAGCGCTGTTTTGGAATTGCATTCACATGTTAATTTGCCCTGTTTAGTAAAGCTGATGATAATGCACAATATTTCAAATACAAACTAGGGATGCTTTGATCACGATCTGCCGATATGTTTGCGCGTTTTGTCAGTAAAGCCGGTCCTGTAATAAGTGCTAAATGCCATCAGGTGCTTGATTTGAC
>JAUCNO010001851.1:15558014-15569223 GCA_032353835.1 Enteromius viviparus
TCGTCAGGTCCCTCTTCAACTCAACTCACGTGAGTACTCTTTATGCTCTTTGAGCGTTTATTTACCTGTCTGTGTGCATGTGGGAACGCGGGTTTCTTGGTGGAAATCTCTACTCTTTTACAGGAGCGTTCTCAGACTAATCGCGTGATTAATCCGCTCACTCGCGCTCTTCCGCATTTGAGTTTATCCGTCACGCTACAAGGGGACTCATTCAGATCATTCATTTCTCGTCCAGCCTCCATGACGAAGTCAGAATAATGAGTTATGAATGATATATGAATATGTTGTATTACTATAAAAAAATGTATATTGTGCCATCAATGCTAATATTAGTGACGTGTGTGTTTTTAGTTGACATAACAATAATATTTAGTATCTTAAAATGTAATTCTCACTTAAGCTGAGTTGCAGATTTAGTTCATAATAATAATTATAACTAGTAACGCTGAGGGATACATCTTCAAATCATCTCAAACAGGGAAACATTCCAGTGCTGTTATTTGACATATCAGCAATATCAACATCCTTTCATTGTGTATGTCATCTTACAGTGATGGAAGCTGATCATACCTTTGTTGTACATGTTGGTTGGAACCTGGACGACACTGAGGCTGAGGTTTACAGACAGATTGTTGAAATGTTCATTTGGCTGTAGGATGAATTCTCCACCCAGCTCCAAACTCCTTCCCTCCTTATCCATCTCATTGATCAGCACTGCATTAAAGTACTCATACTGTCAGGAGAGAACATAAAAGATATACCAAGAGTGAGGTCATCTAATGCTTTTATCTTAATCTAATTTAAAAGATACTGTTTAAAAAACGGTTAAAACTGGATAGAGATATATTTCTTATTTTGGCAAAACAACTGTCCTTCCTCTGAGACCACTGTTTACCTCCATGCACTGCCAATTCTCTCTCTTGTAAAACAGAAATGTTCATCAAAATAGAAAGTGTTTCATTACAGACGTTTCAAAGTACAATGAGAGAGGCTATTTCAAATTTTGCCTTTTATTTGAAGATTCTAGAAAAAGTTGTTTTCAGTTAACTGCAGGATATTTTGAGTTCCAATTCAATTTTGTATACATTTCAATCAGGCTTTAGAGTGCGCCACAGTATTGAAACAGCTCTTTTAAAAAAGCTGGAATGATGTACTCTTCTCTATAGACTCTGGAAACTCTATTTAGTACTTTTAGACTTAACAGCAGTGTTTGATACAGTTAATCATCCCATTCCAATCTTTCATCTAGAGCACTATGTAGGCCCATGGGTTAATGCTCTGAAATTTTTTGCATTTTACTTACATAACAGATACTGTGCAGTTAATATTGCAAACCATACTTCATCTTTACCTAAGTTTACCTATGAATATTTTTAGGGAACACTGAATTTCCTTCCATTGCTTTGCAGATGATACTTAAAATTAACCAATTGGATGTCTAAAATTTCCTAATTGAATCAAAAACTGAGATTGTGTTTGGTCCAGCATCCTCCTCAGTCACTTTAAAAACAAAGTTCTTCAATTTAAGTTTGATCTGAAACCACATAAAAAAATTTGGGCTATATAATCATTACCACCTGTGTTTGTATTGTGTTGATCATTGTGGTTAACCCCCCTTGTAACGCCTTTCCTGTTTCCTCTGTTCTAGTGTTTCGTTCTCAACCAATTTTCCAGGTTAATATATTTTATTATAATATCAATATTTGGATGCTTAGTAATTATATTTTACTGCATTCTGATAAAATAGGTACTAATTATTCAATCAATAATCTTAAAGGTTTTTATCTTCCAAGGTTGAGGTCTCGGGTGTAATGTTGGATATCAGTCTCATCTCATGATGACACATTGAAATAGGAGACTGACAGAACCAGTTGCGGCCAGACAGATGTCACGTCACTGCTGCAGTACATGCTGTGCCTGACCTCACCCTTGACAGGGTGAAGATAACTGGGGGCTTGTCTGGTATCCAACCGTATTAACCCTGATTTGTGATCATTGAAATTCGATCAAGCAGATCAGATCATCAGTCAATCAGGACATGGCGCATTTACACTCGACGACATCAGCTGACTTCTCAGATTTCCCACGCAATATTTAAATAAGTCTGCAGAGAATGGTCAAGTGCAAAGTCAATCAGATGATTGTATAACATTATGATCAGAAGCGTGTTAACACTTGTCTTACTCTTGATTCTAAAATTTTCTGAATGCATTGCGATTCCTATATAATCAATTCTGGGCTTAGATTTAAAATACAAATCTTTTGAAATTGATAACATTTTACAGTGGGGTCTCTTTAAAAGTACAGTATGACTGCATCAGTGATGTCATGACATCTAGATGCCAACACATGCCTCAGATATCAGTCTGTGTTCTTAAAGCATCAACAACATGACACAGCATTTGTATGCCCTTTTCAAGGAACCAGGTTAAATACATAAAGCTGATACATTTTGATGGTTGCAAACATGTACGTCTTGTTTGTTAATGTTTTTGACCCAAAAAGCTGAAGCTGTCAACTTAAAAACATTACACACTGAATTAAGCTAGCTGGATTTAGCCAGCTGCAAAGGCTTGGACACAAATACAAACAGTGCTTGGCAGGAGGTGTATTTTCAAGACACAAAATCTCAATAAACATTTTACTACACCAACAAAAATATCTCATCTTCAGCAAAGGAGTATAAGGATACATTTCAAGTAATAAGGGCGTACTAAGTAATAAGTAATAGAGGAACATTATAGTAAGATGATAAATAAAAGTAAAATAAAGTATAAAAAATATAAGCAGTCATGCATTCTTGTGGGAACATCTAGGAATACATTACAATACGTCAGACATGGAAATAACACATTGAACCTGTAAACACCACCAACAGGGATAGTGGAAAAATGCCAAACATTTGGGGAATATGGGGACAGGCTGTGCTCTCTCAGGGTACGCAGACAAAAGAACAGCGAAATATGAGAAACGGCTGTGCTATCAGAAAACCAGATAACAGCAGCATGTGCAATGTCTTATGCTGCAACAGAGAAAATGCCTTAAAACAGATTCAAATGAATACTCCCAGCATTGACATTCACCTAAAGTTTAAATACCACACAAATAAACATTGCTAATAGTACATTTGAACCTTTATAAACACAATTATATACTTGCTTTAGCACACAACCCTTTTGCCCTTCTCCACTGTCACGGTGTTTATATTTTTAGCACTGCACTGCAGTGTACTGAATGAGCTATTAATAAATCATTCAGCAGTATTATATTTACAGCAGTGCTGTCATCTACTCACTGTACTCTCTTTCAGCACTGCTGTATAGTCACAAAGAAGGCTTTCCAATAAACAATCTTGTGTTATAGATCCTATATCAAAAAATATAAAGTTCCCCAACATATTCTCAATAAACTTTAATTCATTTTACTAAATATGAAAAATTTCTGTAAATAGATCTTTGTATATTAATGTTTATTAATACTTTATTTTCATAAATAAACATAACCCTGTACCACAAAATTAGTCTTAAGTCACTGGGGTATATTTGTAGCAATAGTCAAAAGCACATTGTACAGGTAAAAATAAACTATTTTGCTTTTATTATACATCATATAAAGTAAATAAGTATATTAGGTAAAGATCATGTTCCATGAAGATATTTTGTAACACCCTCAGATTCCAGATATTTAAATGGTTGTATCTCATAACAACACTATCAATGGAAAGCTTATTTATTCAGCTTTCAGATTATGTATAAATCTCAATTTCATACTTAAAAAAATACCCTTATAACCCTTATTAAAGTCATACATTCATTTTTAGTTTCATGTTGCTTTTGTTTCGTTCAGAATATTGGTAAAAATGTTTACGTTGCGTATGTTGTGTTTCACAAGTAAATTTTTTACATGTTAATATGTACCCATGAAAACTAAAGAGATGGCTTTCCACACAAAATACAATGCTATGAAGAACTTTTAACAACCAATGAAACTTTGTGTAAGGAAAGATTCATCATAGTGGAAAAGGCTTCTTCTGATAGTACTGTACAGAGAGCTGTATAGTAGTAAAGTGTCTGACACTTTTAAAGGGACTTTGGCACAGAACTGAATATGCTGACAGGATCAGGAAAGAGAGTCAGCAGTCTAATAGCGGCCATTCAGCAAAAACTTTAGTTTAAACGAGTGAAACCTCTACTGGACAGCAGACCTCAGATTTCCTTAGTGTTTCCTTATGTCTGAGAGAAGAGCTGTTTCTTAAGTCCTGAAGCCTACCTTTCCTCTATGACAAAAAAAAAACTGTAAAAGAAATCCCAGCCAAAACTTTTACATTTCCAGCACAAGGACATGGGCTTCACAGGCATCTTCAGTGTCAACACTGAAAAATCAATGGACTTATGCTTTGTTCACACTGCAAGCATTTGTTATTAATTATGATTTATTGCTTAGATCATATTTTATGTTTGACTTTTCACATAAATCATTTCTAAGAGTGGCCAATAACATAACACTTATGTCATATAGAGTTAATCATGGTGGCCACTGAAGTTAGCGTCCATGTGTTCTTTGTAAGCTGATGTGTCATGGAATCCATTTGTAAGCAGGCAATAAGGTGGTCGAAGATGAGAATATGGATATTTACGGTACAGTTCCATCAAGGTTAGATTGTATACAGTAGAACATTTTTTGTAATACACCATCAAAAAATTTTGTCCCTTCAGTGACGTCCTTTGCAAATTTCTGACATGCTCTCAGTGATCAAATAATACATAAAATCTTTGAGGTGAATACCAAGGGTATCACATTTTGACAAATGTCGATCTTAAAATGTCGCGGAGTTTTGATAAGGGGGCCGTGAGCAGCTCATCGGAACGCACATTCATAGAGCGGAATACTGAGCAGAGCGTCACACATTGAGCAGAAAAGGTTTGGGAACCACTGATCTAGAGCGGTTTAAATTCTGTGAATTACACATTAATTTCTTTTTGGCTGTTCAGACTGTGGTTGTGTTGCAAAACATCAGACATCAATCAGGTTTAGTTCCACATATGTGACCCATGCATCATAAGGGCCTATTTTTGGGAAGCTGAATGAATAAGCTTTTCATTATGGTTTGTTAGGATAGGACAATATTTGTGTCTGGGTGCTCCGCAGCCGGTGGAGTTGCCGTTGGAGCAGGGCAGGCTCTCTGCAGAACAGAGTGTACTGGTCGTTTCCTTTCGTTGCTCGACGACCAGATGTCGATCGCAACATCTGAGGGCGAGCCCTCTCTCTCCAGGGATGACGATTCTGCTGCGTTGCCCTTTTCTGGTGTGGTAGCATTGCCTGAGATGTTTTCCCGTGCCGCCAAGAAGGTCGGGCTCATGTGGAAATCTCCGCCATGTCCCGATGCTACAAGGCAAGTGGTTTCTCGGTGGGATTCGTGCTGATTTTTAGCACTCCTCTCTGGTGCCATTCTTCCCTGAAGTGCATGAGAAGCTTATGAGATCATAGAAGGCACCTTTTACTGCCCAAGACAAATCTTGTAGCTCCTCCGCCCTCACCACCCTCGATGGTGGGGCCGCTTCAGCCACTTGGTTCGTTGGGTGAACTGGGAAAGAACAAACTTGTGCCAATGCAGAGGATCTCTTTTCTAGGCATGGAGTTGGATTCGGTCAACCAGACTTCATGCCTCACCCAGGAATATGCTCAGTCAGTGCTGAACTGCCTCAGCACTTTATCAGGCACTTCATCCCACTTTACTCCTGGGGCATATGGCAATAGCTGCGGCGGTAGTTCCTCTTGGTCTATACCATATGAGACTGCTTCAGCACAGGCTGTCCCTATCCACCTTTAAGGTTTACATTGCTGCTATTTCTATATAATGTGCCCATAGAGGGAAGGTCGGTGGGGAAGCACAATCTGGTCATCAGGTTTCTTAGGAGGGCCAGGAGGTTAAATCCACCTAGGCCCCCCTTCCACTCTTGGGAATTGGCATTGGTGCTGAGAGCCATGCAAACTGCTCTATTTGAGCCCATGCAGTCAGTTGAATTGAAGTTTCTCTCTATGAAAACACTAATCCTGACTGCATTGTCCTCTATCTACGTAGAGGGTGGGGAATCTGCAGGCATTTTCAGTCAACGAATCTTGCCTTGAGTTTGGGCCGGCTGACTCCAGTGCAAAACTGAGACCCCGACCTGGCTATGTGCCTAAGGTTCCTACTACTCCCTTTAGGGATAAGGTGGTGAACCTGCAAGCGCTGCCCCAGGAGGAGGTAGACCCAGCCCTAGCTCCACTAGAGGTATCACATTGTCCTGGGCGCTTGCTCGTGGAACCTCGCTAGTAGACATCTGGAAACATGTTTGCTAGATTCTATAGCTTGCGTGTCGAACCAGTTTCCTCCTGTGTTCTCACCTCAAACAGGTAGTGGCACCGAGAGGCATGGTTCAGAGTCGGCTTGCACCATCCTTACGCCTTTTCTTTAGAGAGTTCCCTGTACGGACAAACCCTGTTGAGTCCCCCAGCACTCTGGCGGCAAGCCAGGACCTTTGGTGCCAAGCCTTTCAGCTAATGAATTCTTGAAAGCTACTGTCAGGCTAATGCCAAATGAGTGACCCTGTTGGGTTCCCAATATGTGTATTCCAAAGGTACACTTACTAGGGTTGTGTTTTCCTAGCAGACTACATTCTGCTATCTCTAGAGGATGCAGCCTGAGCCATCTGAGAGAGTTCCATGTGTAATTGGGCCCTACGGGGTTACTTCACGTTAGTAATTGTGGCTTAACCCACTTTGGGCGTAGTGTGCCTCTCCCGGTGGAAGGGCACGCTTTCACAGTGGTATCCAGTCCTAATTGTTTGGTTGCTTATGGAACAGCAGTAGTGATCTTCTCTGAGTAGAGCCCTGTCCTATCATCTGCAATATAGGATATGTATGCCCATTGGCTTGTTTTGGTACACTCAAAGTAGATTCCGATTCGTCAGTCACCGATGTGGCGTCTCTGTTCCCTCCTTTAGGGATTGAGTTTTGCATACGTAACTGAGACGTTCTTAGCAATGCACAATACTAATCAAGAATTACGTTTTGATATATTTACGATAGTAAATTTACAAAATATCTTCATGAAACATGTTCTTTATTTAAAATTTAAATGGTCTTTAGCATTAAAGAAAAATCAATATATTTGACCTTTGTGACCTACCTCACAACCACATTTCCCTTTACGATGAATAAATGAATGAATATATGGTAATTCTCTAAAAATTAAAAAACAGGTCAATATTAATGGCTCCTCTTTGTCACTTGTCACTCTGTATAACCCTCACAAAGTCATCACATAAAAAAGTGTTTGAGGTTTACAGGAAGCACATCAGTGAATGTGTACCTCAACACAGAATCTGGTCTCCACTTGCCATCAAAAATAACAGATTACAGGAAACACACCAGTGGTTATGTTATGTTATTTGATTTGGGTTCTGTTCAAATGAGTTGTTCAATGTTTCCTGTGTATGGTAAAGACAAATAAAATCTGGATTTGGACCGGCATGAGGGTGAGTAGAGGATGACAGAACTTTCATTCTCCATACTGCACAATTACAGGATGAGATTTTCATCCACGTCATAAATGTCATACAGCAGAAGGGATGTGAGGCAGAGAGCAGCTTATGTGCTGAATTTCCACTGATGTGTTTCCTGTAATCTGTTATTTTTGATGGCAGGTTCTGTGTTGAGGTACATTCATTTTAACACCCTCAACTATATTCTGACACTGCTGACAGTTTTACTTAATAGGGCTTTCAACTCTAGCAGAGGTAAGTAGGAGATATTTCTAAAAAATTTTCTCCATTACCATCCCATAAATATGAGATTTTTGCAAAAATTTTGATTTTATTTGATTTTTTTGTTTGTTTTTTTATATATTTAAATTTTTATTTTGCTAGTAGGCAAACACGTGTAAATGTAAAGAAATGCTTATTTTGCTCAGGACCCTTTGTTCACTTTTTGATGCACAGGGTTTAGAGTACTTTTTATGAAGTGCAGGTCCTCTGTTGCTTTAAATAAGAAATCCTTGGTGTCAATATGCTGATGCCAGATACTGGGAGTTTTATTGTCATGGTAGCTATATACTGAATAAAGATATTGCTATTATTGCATGTTTGGCTGTGATTTTTCCATGTGAACAGTCACAACAGTTTTATTTATATTACATTATTTACACATTTATGAGCAAATAACCCAACACCTGCCCTACCATTTGTCAATAAAACACAATATATTACAGGGAGATACAACTAACATCATTATTTATTCAAAAAGGATTAATATTCCATGTTTCAGCCTTGTGTTTTAATGTCTTCTTTGCATAAAGACATCGTATGGCCTCAGAAATACTTGAAATGCAACACAATTTGTTTGTAATGCTTTTATTCTGTGTATGGTGAGTTTTTGCAAATAAATACCAGTGACTGCGCTTCTATTTGCCTGTGGGTGTTTTATATTGTTCAGAAGTGGGTAGGGGTTGAGTATAAATATAAAATATTGAAAACATCAGACAACCTTCGCAATAAAAAACCTAATACCCCCATAAAACTGGGTTTTATCGGGGTATTAGGGTCAAAGTATAAATGTGATTCAATGTGCAGTGCAGAGAGCTTTAATTACACTGGAACTTTGTAATCAAACTGAACTAAGATTAAGGGAGCACACTACAGACCATAGCAATGGACAAGACAAAAATATATGAAAAAAAGAAAAAATGTACATTGTACATTGATGTTGTTACGAAGTCCCTCTATGAGTGCGGTGTGCGCAGCGTACCTCTCGGTTGGAGACAGGACGGCGGAGTCAAGAAACTTCTTTGCAAACATTTAATAAGCAAAACCAGGAACAAATGATAAGGCTGACGGGGCAGCAGCACAGAAACACACCGGGTTGCATCAGCACAGAGACATTACATAACTTCAACGCGACATAACTATGAACAGAAAAACAAAAGTATTTAAATACAAAGTAATCAGGGCAAAAGTGAGGACAGCTGGCAAAAACACAGGTGATACAATTGAACTAAATATGTGAGAAACCAAATGGACAAAGACAGAGGGGGAGACAAGACCAGACAGATACAGGATGTAACATGTACATTGAGGTTAAAGCACCCTCATTAATTTCAAAAGCACCCTGAGCGATTTAATTCTGGAACAGGTCCTGTTCTGAGCAATCATATACATCAATCACAAGAGCAATGGTGCTGATGGTTAAAAATGCAGAGTAAGATCAAACTGCTTTGTAAGTGGATATAAAGAAAATGCACTTCCAGAAACCTTGAATAGCCTTCCTGATGCATTGTAGTAACTACAGTGTAGTTCTAATGGCAAGCCTGAGCGTTTGTTGGTTCTTCAAATTTCATGTGAATTATTGTAAACATATAGATTTTCTACTACTTCTGTACGTATAGAAGTTTCTACTGTTGCTATTATTGGCCCTACACACAGGTTTGCTATCGTTGTCCTTAAGGAAATTTGTTAACATTAGTTATTTAATTTATGTTGTTTGTCCAGTTTTTAACCTTAAATGACTTGGGTTAAAACATATAAAGTTTTATCACAACACTTAAAATCTTAACAGACACTCTCTCTCTTACACACACACACACACACTGTTTTTTACATAGAGTAAAAAATTATTATTTTACAAATATTGGATCTTGGAGTTCTTAAAACATGTCTTAGTTTCAGTTGTATACCATTTTTGTACAACCACAGTTGCCCTTCCTTTATCCTTCCCTGTTCATGTAATATAATAGAATATAGAATGATCGATTTGGATAAATGAGACCGAGTTGAGTCAATGTCATCTGCTCACTGAAAACTGCCAACAGCACTAATTTTATGGGCATGTTTGCAGTCTTGTCTGATCTGCATAATTTCATTAGTGTGTTCGGACCACAGGTACTAAACAAGTACATTCTTCCTTAATTTGCCCTTTCCACTTGCAGCCCTGTGTAAAAAGGTGAAATTGAGTGTCAGGAGAGGGTGTTACAAAGATGTAAAAGGATACTTGTACATGTGCTGCTACTGTGCACCTCAACACGGACTCTGGTCTCCAGCTGCCAACTGAAATAACGCAGATTAAACACACCAGTGGGGATTCAGCACATAAGCTGCTCTCTGCCTCAAATCTTTGCTGTCGTATGACATTTACTATGCCCATCAAAATCTCATTTCTGTAATTGTGCAGTATGGAAGCATCGAATTAAGCCTTATCCTGCTAGGAAAAGAGAAAATCCCTAGCAGGAAGAATGATTTACCCAGAAACTTCTCTAGCATAAATATTTATGGATGAGGAGGAAAAAAATAAAATATTTTGTTTTGTTTTATTTAGTTGTGATTGAAAAAAAGTTTACACAGACAACACTAAGGTGCTATGGGTGTTTGCCAGAACTTTGCTGCTTGAGAGCTGCTATGGCATTACTACATGGTTGATAGGGAATTCGGTGGGTAACCTCACAGTCATGCCTAAAATCAGATTTATTGATAGATGAATGCACCAAACACTGTTTGTAAGCCTAAACTTCACAAAAACTATGAACTGGTTCTTCAGATCTGATTGGTTAATCACAATGTTGTTCCAGGGTTAGCAAAGATGTTGACCTAGGAACATGTCGAACTCAGCAAAATCAGGTTCTTCATGGCCACTCACGGTTTCAAGGCTTTGACATTGACCTTCAGGACCATCACAGGAACTGCACCTCCTACCTCAATACACTTTGATTCTATCATTGTTATCTTATTTTTCTTCTGTCTATGTTCAGTCCAGTCAAAATGTAGAATATTATGTTTTGAAAAAAGTTAAGAAGTCTGTATCTATTGATTGCTTATTTATCATTTCAAGAATTAAAAAAAAACATTATATGTGACCCTGGATCAAAATTATTTTATTTTATTTTTTTTATTTATATATAAAATTATAAATAAGCTTTCTATTGATGTACAGTTTGTTAGGAAAGAACAATATTTAGATATTTATACAATTAAACAATATTTATTTAAGATACAACTATTTGAAAATCAGAAAAGCAATGCATGTTACTAATCAGAAATTAATTTCTGATATACTCACCATAGGAAATTTACAAAATATCTTAACCCTTATGTACTGTTGGAGGCGTTTTCGCCCCCTAGGGGGTGCTTTTGAGTCTTATTTTGGCCATATCTTTCTCTTTGTTTCAGTAAACTGAAAG
>JAUCNO010001851.1:15593397-15609305 GCA_032353835.1 Enteromius viviparus
CTTCGTTTGACGGTTTGCATAGCAGTTTCAGAGCGTGGTCACGCTGGAGGCGTTCCCAAAGCGTTTTTGGACGCAGTATCTCCTTCCTTCAAGGAACAGGGGTTATATTCATAACCCTGAGACGATTTCATGACTTTTCACAGCCTCATCAGATTTTGTCTTCAATTTTGCAATACATCCGTATTGCATCCACTATTGGTTTTATCTCTTCTAATTCAGATAAACTTCTACTTATGTTTGGGAACCCATGCCTGACTACTCTACTATGTTCACCCAAAAATATCATTCACTAATCCCATAATGTCTTCCCCACATAAAGCAGATGCATCACAAAACCAAACAAATGTGGGAAAGCAAGTTTCAGTGCAAGCATAGACTACAACTTAATGCTGTAAAATGTAATGATGCAAAATGTCATTCTGCTCCACTCACATTTATACAATTTTTTTTATGGTACTTTCTCAGTATTTTGGTCCTTTTAGAACCTGTCATATAGAAAGTACCATGAAAAGAATGTTCAAAAGTTTCAACAGAAACAAAATATAGCATTGAAAACCAAACATAAGCAACAATTAGACGTATTTTTACGTACACACAATATCAATATCTTAGCTGATGTACAGTATGATCATTTTATGCTAAATACGTACAGTATATTGATTAGGAAAGGATATTGTTCACTTCCTGTTACAGACACAACCACACACACATTGTTTCCCTTGATTTAACCTTGAAACATGAGAAATTTCCAATACAAGCATCATTTGAGCTTGAGCAGTGCAAGGTGTGATGATGATGATGCAGAATAATATGGGCAAATTTTTACAAGCATGATGATGAGAGCAGAAAATATAACACCTAATTTATTCAATGTAAAGAATGCCTTAGAATGCTTTTAGGAAAAGAGAGAAGGTGTAAGAGAATGGATGAGAGGCAGAGCAAAGGGTAAAGACTGAAAGATGACTAAAAGACACTGGAGATGAAAGACACAAACATAATAGATTAGCAAAGAAAGAATAAAGAGATACTAGATTTTTCTAGCAGGGCTTGCAAGATACCAAAGCACTGAAATTTCATGTAGGTTAATTTTTTTTTTCAGATTTGACTTTAGTGCAAATTAAATGCAACATCAAAACTGCTTTGTTGTTGTCTTGGGCCTCAGCTGATTACATTTTAAATTGGAAAGAAGTTAATTGGAGATTTTTATCTCAAATGAAGGGTAAAAATAAAAGATTGAGATACCTTGTCTTTACAATCCCAAATTAAAATAGTAGTATGGAAAGTCAGTGGCTTCAAGCTAAAGTAAAAAGGTTACCCACATTCTTCGAAACATCTTCTTTTGTGGTCAACAGGAGAAAGACAAGAATATTTTAAGTTATTTTAAAAGTTGCAAATTGTACGGTTACTAATTTAAAATATTTACTGGTCAAAAGCAATTTATGAATGTTACATTTTGTCAGATAATTCAGACCATAAACAACAGAATAACTGAGTAAATTACTGTAAATGTGCTACTGTATATTATGAAAGTAAATGTATATAGCACTAGTCCAACAGTATTCTCTAAAGTTTTCAAAGATGCATTTCCTGTGGCTGTTTTTAAGTAGTTGTTTTGCTCCAGGTCTGAAATTTGACATTGCTCCTCCAGCAAAGACTCAACTCTGTGCAAATGATGTTGTACCCATTCTCCTTATCGGCTGTCCAGAACCACTCCGAAGCACTTTTGAGCTGATGAGGTCACACGCACAATAAGTGAGGGAGTGAGCCACAGGGCACACTTACACCAGTTCATTCACCTTACTCTACTTAACATTCTCCTCTGCTATTTCTCCATGCACATTCGTTCCTCTGGGCTTCCTGTCATATGTCTCTTTGCTTTCTTCTCTTCTGTTGCTCTCTGCTGTTTTTTCTCTTCGCCGCTTTTTTGTCTGCTCACCAGGGATGTTCTCTTTCTTCTTTTTAAAACCGTCACACAGATAATCTGCCCCTTGGGCTCCCATCCTCTTTACTTAGTAGCACACACATACAGATGCACCCATGCCACAAACATTCTACAGTCGCTTTTCCTTAATATTGAAATTTGAACTACAACCAGCCCAACGGTGAAAACATCACTAGCAAAATCATGCTCAGAGACATCCATCTGCTCCTTTACAGAAACATCACACAGAAACATGCTTTTTGCATAATCATAGGCCTCGAGTGCTGACCTCACTGATGCCCTGACCTCACTGTAAAAAGAGGCAAGTAGAACACTAGCAATGGAAAATGAACAAAAATTATATATATATACTATAACCAGGTTTGCTGCTTATAGGTGGTTTAATTTGCCTAGATTGTGTGTGTGTGTGTGAGTGTTGACGATGTAACTGCATGAACAGAAGCACACCCAATCACTGTTTGTTGAAAGAACACCACAAAAGGAGCTAAAACCTTATACCATATGTCAAAAACAACGTGTCACCCTTAAAAAGAAGCACATGGCAAAGTGTTGCTATTAGATGGTAATACTTAATACCAAGGTACGGAATGATTTCCACATTCATATAGCAATAATATGGTACTCCAAGGTGCTTCAAAGAACATCCTGATATACCTTTCGGAGGTGTTTTGCTCCTGGTGTTACAGTAACTGCACAGTTTAGCACAGTTAGGTTTACCTTTTGCAACAGCTGGGAGCCAGAATACTTGGCCGCAATGGATTTAATTTCTCCACCAAACGCTGAAGCCCAAAGTTTTACACTAGAAAGAAGGAAATTAAATTATGAGAAAATTTATTTGACAAAACGGATACTAATTTGGGTATCAGAGATAAGTGCAATATAGTGAAAACACTTGTAAAAAGTGCAAATTATGTATAATTATAATATGTGACATTTGTAAGGTATTTAAGCAAATGTATCCATTATCCTATACTGTATTTGTCCCATTACACAACTATATGAAGTGAACTTTAAAATCCAAAGGCACTGGTTGATTCATTTAAATTTAGTTCATTTTGTAAAGCAAAAAAAAATTGCAAATAACAAAGTTGGGACATAATAACAATAATATATTTTTCTTTTTTTTGTGTGTCATTGTACAAAAAAAATTAACACGACAAGCAATATACAAAACGTCCTATTTCATCTGCAGCCTGTTATTAACACCTACTAAATATATACAGTTAATAAAGAAAATTATACTTACACTGACAGGGGAATTCCTTGATGAGATGCACATACTCTGATACTGGGTGTAATCCACAGCAGAAAGAAAAGCACACAATGCAAAACGCACTTCATGATTGCAATGATGTCCAGAGCTTCTGAAGAGATCAAGAATTGTCTGTCAACAAACTCAACTGCCGATTAACACAGCTCACAACAAATATATGTGCGGATGTGTCGCGTGGGGCGCGTTCCAGTCAGAGATGTAACAAGGGAAGCGCGTGGATGTATTTTTGAGGAAAAGCCGCCGCTGTCATGCTTTATATACTCCAGTCGTACTGCAGTTTTACTCAAATCAAGTGCGCTGGAACAGAGAGGTGAGAGCAGGAGCGTTGATGCGAGGACGTGTCATGTCTTCCTTTGCGTCCGCTTTCTGAGAAGCTGCTGCTGCCTTTATTGTTCTTCAAAGGAGAATACGCTATCAAATGATGCCGAAACAAACAAAACAACTATCGGGAAACGCGTGAATGAGTTAAAGATACTACACCACAACTATACGACTACATATGCGTTCTAGCCCTCTGCCGGAGAAATAGTAACTCCTCAGCAGCTAATCATGTAGTTACTGGAGTTATTGAGCTGTGAATCGCATGAAACATGCACACTTATATTTCGTTATATCTGTCTGTAATATTTTAATGTCTATGCACTACCATTCGCATTACTATTGTTACAATGCGAAAAATGTATTATTCAAATTTATTATTTGATGTATAGCAACACTTATGACAACAATGACAATTATTATGGTAAATTTTACTGTAATAGAAATGATTAATTCAGGAACAAAGCAATCAGTGTATCTACAATCGCATGCTGTTTGAGTAGGTAGGCTTCTTCTTTTACATTCAAACTTAATAGCTGCACATGGGAAACCATAAATCTAAGTAGTACAATCCATTTAACTTTTGATGAGATTTGAGATCGGCCTATAATTCACTCTAGGATCAAGTGTTTTTTAATGAGAGGCTTAGTAACAGTCAGTTTGAGGGATTTTGGGACATATCCTAATGACATCTATAGTGCACTGTCTGATGCGATACTAGTTTACTTTGTTAATTTAGCTACTTTTTTAAAATAAAGGCCCAGGGTTGTGTTTGTTTTCTTAAGCTGATCTAGCAAGTTTTAGAGTGTTTCTGTGCAAGTACTTTCCCTCGATGGAAGACAAAATATCTCTAGTTTCGCCTAAAGAAAAAAAAATATATAAAACTCTCCTCAACTCCCTAACTGAACCAAAAACAGGCACTCTCTCCCTACAGCCTCCTTTTTAACTCAAAACAATAACAGAATTCTAAGGAACATATGGTCTTTGAATTATCTTTTAAAAAAATGAGCAGAGCAATACAGGTTCTACCCCCAGACAATTCACAACTGTGCTATTAGCCACTACTAATTCACAACACAACTCAGGTTGACAACCAAAGACACAAAATCAGTGTATTCAGTCTGCAGCAAACACTGGACAGCCACCATTTATTCTCCACTTCACACTCCACACCATAACGAGCTGCTGGTGATTCAGCCTAAGAGGGAGACCAAGCACAAAACGGGACACAGACCATGCCCACACATTGTTAAAAATTACAATAATAACAACAATCCTTCCAGAGACGTAACACCACGACCAGCAATGCAGTGATTGCCTGGTAACAAAACAGCAAATAAACTGATTTCTGGACCTTTATAAGACACTAGCAGAGGCAGCCTCACACTAACATGTGCTACGGGACCTGAAGACCACTGAAACCAAAAGTGGTCAGGGATACTAGAAGAAAAGCTTAAGGATACACGTCCCCCTCATGGTTTTTGCAAAGGGATCTCATTATAATACCACCACCATCTGCTGCACCATCATTTTAATATCAGAGATGACAACTGTCACCAGTTCTTTGCTTTCTGTCCGTGTTCTTTGGGCATGTCCACTTGGAAATCACAAGTTTCAATGAAAGAAATTTGATATTCATTGTTTCTACGCAATAAATGTGATAATCAAGCAAAACGGATGCAGCTCTATTTTGGAAATTGGGATGGGAAGCAAAAGCTCATTAGCTTCCACTCAAATGACTTTTCAAAATAACATAAAATAATTATTTGTAAGGTATTTTGGGCTAAAATTTCATGAACACATTCTGGGGATGCCAGAGACTTATATTACATTTTGTAAAATAAAAGGAGCATAATAAGTCTCCTAGCCAGCCAAGCAGTACACTGGCTGGTATTGTTCATCAGATACCACTATTATCTTTACAATTTGAATAAATTAAAATAAACAAAATGGTACAAATTAAGTGTAGCACATGCAAAGAATGCAATAGCTGTGGCAACTTTATCGCTTCCTTATTTAAAGTGATCTATTTATTTATTTATTTATTTTTAATGAACACATAACTGCCCTGAAGAGTAAAAGCTTCATCATACACACTTGAAGTTAATATTTATATCCTGCACGTTGACATGTGTGACGATATGCTTAGTACCCCGGGATGAGTTAAAATACAGGTAATTGAGATGATATGAATTCAAAATTGGTTTAAAATAGTTAATAGATTTTTAAATCCATGTGCTTTTAATATTTGTCCACATGCAAACTCAAGAGTACTTTATTTTGAAATCAAGCACTATCAATTGTTTTACCACAACTTTCTGCGAGACCGCTTTTCGCCTCAGGGAGTTTGCACTCCCAAAAAATTTAAGAAATGGCTTTGTACTGTATTTAGATCAGACACGCAGCTTAGTTAATTCTGCACGAAAATATTTAAATTTTTATGAAACACAGAAATAATACTAATTTCATAAACTGCCTTTTAAAACATTCCACTACTTTAAGTACCTTTACAAAAACACTGAAACGCTGGTGGTTTTACTCTAGCAACTGGATACAGGAGCTGGAGGCCAGGCTGAGTGAGATGCTGTGGCCGGAAGAGCCGTGATGAAAGGCTGAGCCCAAGCGAGAAGTGAGTGAAGTTGCAGCAGTGAGACCTGGGATGTGGCCCAGACCCGTTAAAGGCCTGCTGCTGCGACCCAACACTGACGGAGAGATGGGTCTGTGCAGGTCAATAGTGTTGAACGAGGCAAGTTTTTCAATCTGATAGTGCGCCCGGATTTTGTCGGAAGTTTGGCAGAGGCGAGGTAAAGCCTATGCTGAATCGAGTGATGCTAAGAACAAGATACAGCATTCTATCATTTATTATTGTAGATATTCATTAAATACTACTATGTTTGTTCTCCCCCTATCTGTGTTTCTCTGTCTAGATTTTGAGACTAAATTTAAAATGTGTGTTCTCCATTGTTTCTGTGTTCAATTGTTGCTCTGCCCTTTGTTAGTTCCCAAAGTGACTGATTAGCTCCTCCCCTTGTTAACTCATTGTCCTGCCTTTTTAAGCCCTCTGTGTTTGTTAGTCAAGTTGTTGAGTTTTGAGTTTGTCTCTCCACAAAGCATTGGCAAATGGCAGACATTGTGAGCAAAAAGTGCAGAGTCACCGCACCTTAACACTGTGTCCTAACTATAACAGCCAATGAGATGCTGAAATATTGATACTCTGCGCACTAGGTGTCTTATGCTTTTCATTTTTACAATGTATTTGCAACTTCATGTAAAATAATTTCTATAATGGAGATTGAAATTTGAGGGATAAATAGAAACCTAGTAGTTCATGCTTATTTGGTTATATTTGTCTTCTTTGGGTTCATCTTACCTTACAACTTGTGGTAAACAGTAAGCAGGTGTCAAAAGAATCCTTTATAAAGCAAGGTCAATTGTAAAGCTGTTTTGTAAGTTATTCCTTTCAACAATGCTGGACATGTGTGAACTTACTGTTCTAAATGACTACCCCAAATTTCAAGCAAATTCAACATGGTTGCACAACTTCTCAAAGCGAAAGACTTTATCTCCTAAAATGCAAACAGAATGGGATGGGACAGTTTGTCCCATGTTGCAAAAGCTTACATCTTTGCATGATCTACTGTTGCCTTTTGCAGAATCTACCAAAACCCTTCAGAGTGACACTATATCCATGTCCCTGGTGGCCCCGGCCATCTATGACCTACTCAGCCACCTTGCTAACTACCCACAGAGACCCTTTTACTCCTTCACAGAAAATGAAAATCGTTGTGAACCAGCGTTTTTCTTGGCTCTCCGATACAAATGCAAAAAAGTTTTGCTTTGTCAACCCTAAGGTTTGTGAAACTCTAGTTGATGTAGCTCATGACAATATTGAGGAACTTCTTAAACATGCAGATGAGTATGTGATCAAACAGCCCACTCTGCTACACACAAGATGAGGATCAGTCTGAAAATGATGCAGAAGAAGAAAATCCAGTAGAACCAGAAGATGCACCCTCAGATACACCCATGCACATTCAGGGATGGCTGCCATCTTGTGGCCTGAGAATCAAAGAAAGTATAAAGGCAGAGGCATGTAACCTATTTCTATCAGCCAGTCAAAAGTCTAAAAGAAAACACGCACACATGCAACTTTCATGCACATCTGTTTGACTGGTGATGTTAGTTTTATTTTAGCAAATAGCTTGTAAATTATGTTCAACAGCATTAAGCTGAAGACAGAAAGGATGTTCAAATGTTAATTTATTATGATAACAGTACATTGGGCAATAATTAAAACAATAAATATAGCAATGAAAGATAACATTAAAACACTGTATAGGCTATTCTGAGTATTTCTCCATCAGTAATCTGCCTATGGCTGCTGTGGCGGGAATCCCGAGGAACAATCAGCATCTGCACCTGGAGCTACTCACCACGGACCATTCAGTCACGGCTAAGATCCCTTTATAAGCTGGAATCCCGGCAAAGACAGACAAGAGCTATCTCCGATGGTGTGTGAACTTACCTTGCTCTCTTTACCATTCTTCCTACAGACTTGCCATGACCGATTGACTATAATTCATCTCTCATTTTATCTACAGTATAATGCTATTCAATGCACTCAAACCCAAAGGATATGTCATGTTTAAGATAGTAAAACTTTGATAACAGGGATTCTGGTGATTGGATTAGGTGGAACCCTGGGATATCGAAGATTGATAAAAGCGACCAGTCAAAACCCCACTAAGCTGGCCAGCTGGCAGACCCGGAAATCAGTGGCGGACATTAGATATCTGTGAAAATGGCAAATATTGATCCCAATTGGAAAATACCGCTTTTCTATTTTTCAGCTTCTCCCTTCTTCTAGCTGAGGCACCTGGGCTTGGCCAAGGCTACTGCTGGAGACCAAATTCCCCTGGAGAGCAAGATAACGAGACGCTCTGAAAAATTCCTTTGCCTGGTCCAAGGACACCTGGTACTGCTAGGCACACACATCCCTGGCACGCACACACAAATCAAGACACAGCTAGAGATGGACAATCACCTTCCCACATCCCATGCCTTCGTGTGCTTCTACCCTTCAGTTTGGGTAGCGGGTCGGGGACCGTCACTCTCTAGCTGCTGGACTGGATGCTGTTTGCCTACGTTGGACATTTCCACATCCGCTGTACCCTCCCCTGTTGCAATGTTATGTCTTGTGATTTTATGTTTTTATGTGCTCGTTGCTGAGGTATTTTTTTTACCCCTGATTACATACTGCCCTTCTCGAAGAACAGTCTGGGAGGGGTTTTTTACACTCGCCATTCGGCGGCGACGCATCTGCCCCACTCCTTCACAGCGTGCGGACAGCCCAGCGGAGTCCAGCCGACCACCAGCCTCCACGGAGATGTCGCTAGAGTCCACGCATGACAGAGAGCCAGAGCCTGCCGTGAAGGAGCGACACAGCACTTCATAGCCCAAGCCTGGAGATCATGACCAAGTGCGTGAGCCGGCTACATCGTCCTTCCCCGAGGGAGTGTTGATTGAGTTCTGGAGTTCAGTAGAAAGCCCCGCTCACCTTACCACCGCTGAGGGTGAAGGCTCATGTGACTCTGTGTTCCCTCCCACCCTCCCTCTTCTGCCACCTCTCGGCTCCCTCGTCCCTCCGGCTCCGCCTTGGTCAGTCATCGACCATCCTCCGCCTCAGGACTCCACTCCTCCGGCTGCGCGCCGTCCTGCCATCTCCGTCAGGCTCCTCCTTCCCTCCGTCTCCTCCTTCGTCCTCGGTCTCTCCGGCTCCGCAGCGCTCCTCCAGGTCCCCACCTCGGCCTTGGTCACCTGAGCCTGCAGCTCCGCATCGGCCCTCCGGATCATCGGCATCACCCCGGCTCTCTGCCTGCGCGACTCCATCCTGGGCTCCCTCTCCATCTGCGGCATCTCCGTCAGTCGGCCCCCTGGAGTCGTCAGCCCTTCCTCCTCCATGGCTCCTCCCTCCGTCGACTCCGCCCAGGGATTTCTGGCCTCTGGATCACCTTCTGCTTCCTCATACTCTGTTCTCCTCCATGGCTCCTTTCACCATCCACTCCACCCTGGACTTTGAAATTTTGTTTGTTTTTGTTTTCTTTCCTGTTTGCTCCCTCTCCCGCTTCACGCCTTCCTGCAGAGAACCCGCCCTCCCGCCGCTGTTGTACTTTTTTTAAATCACACACACACAGGGTAACAAAAACAATAAGTAATAATAATAACTCAAGGCAAGAAAGCTCGATGGGAACAGGCCATCACATTAAAAAAAAAAAATCAAAAAGCACCATTATAAAATACTACAGTAACCATTATCCTAACCAACTGATATGATTTAGAAGGCAGGTGAACTAGTCCGGATAGTGGATTTGGCCCCTGCAGGCCTTTCCATGGGCGTAGTTTACCCATTGATTTTAGTTGTATCAATGGGTAAAGAAGGCTTAGATTGTTTTTATTCTAGTGCAAGGCTCTTTATACTTGGAAATTAAGTTCTGTGAAATGTCTTTAAATGTGACCTCATCTGTTAAGAAGACAGGAAGATGGTTTGATTCTGCAATCAAGCTGAGTGCCATCATAGACCTCCAGGAGCATAATCTGACAGAATTATTCCATTCACAATCCGGATCTAAGGATTTTCCCTGTAAGCCAGCAGGCCATATTCAGACATATAAAGGGAAGATCCTTTGCAACCCTCCTTAGACAGAGATTGTTTAGTTTCTGTGCCATTGTTCTCTACTTGTATGAAGTTCAGTTCAAAATGGAGCCAAGTAAGATGGCCATTATCGCATCAGAGCGCGCTATTCCCATCAGTGCAGTGAATGATGCAATCATGCCACGGATAGGCTACACTATTCTGGCAGTTATTATTGGTTTTTTCTCATTTTTTGGCATCATATTGAATATGACTGTAATTGTGGTGACGTTGAAGCACAGGCAGCTACGGCAGCCGCTGAACCTTGCCCTGGTCAACCTAGCTGTGGCTGATCTAGGTTGTGCAACATTTGGTGGTTTACCAACCATGGTCACCAATGCCATGGGGTACTTCAGCTTGGGCAGGGTGGGATGTGTGCTAGAAGGTTTTGCTGTGGCCTTCTTTGGTGAGTATCTATTTTGAAGCTTTTATGATCTATGTCTATTGAATTTGATTGACTATGCATGAAGATTATAGATGGTAAAACAGTTAGATGGTCACAGTGATTTAGCCAAGTAAGACATGATCCTGGAACAACATTACTGTCTTTTTGACTTATCCCAATCCCTACCCATAAACCTACCCCTACCCAAAATGTATGCCTAAGGAAATGATAGCTGAATAACAAGGGTGTAGAAGCACCCAACCCTGATCATAAGCCTAAAACAGATATTTCCTGAAAAATGGTTGTTTAGAATCTTGTACTTGGTGAAATCATGCTCACCTAGTTGGATGGATATTATTATTGGCATTTGCAATTGTATTTTTTGTTTTCTCCTGCTGTCTATGTTCATGATCAGAATGTACTTGCGATTAATTTTTCTATTAAAAAAACAGGTATCACTGCTCTGTGTTCGGTTGCGATAATCGCAGTTGAACGATGCGTGGTGGTCTGCAGACCAGTGGGTTCAGTCACATTCCAGATGAAACATGCAGTTGCAGGAGTGGTCCTCTCCTGGGTCTGGTCTTTCCTGTGGAACACTCCACCACTTTTTGGATGGGGTAGCTATGAACTGGAGGGTGTGCAGACATCTTGCGCACCAGACTGGTACAGCAGAAATGTGGCCAAAGTTTCCTACACCATGTGTTACTTTCTTCTGTGCTTTGCACTGCCTTTCTCTGTCATTGTCATCTCCTACACTCGCCTCCTGTGGACACTAAGACAGGTAGGAAAATCCCTTTCTTCCCAGGAAAGGACTGGGGAACATGTCATGCTGATAGAGCAGTAGTAGAAGTATTTGTCAGTTTACATTCCTGTATTTGCTGAAATTGAAAATCTGAAATTGTGACTTTATGGGATAAAGGATAGTTTATTATTATTACTATTAATTAGTTGCTTAATTAGAATACATATTGCTAGCATATAGAATAGAATAGCCTTTATTGTCATTGTACAGGGTACAACAAAAATGTAAAAAAGTGCAGTCAAATATAAATGTAAAAATGGCTGATCATTATAACTTATAAAGCACATTTTAATGTATTTTTCTGCATGGCTATATTTTAGATCCCTTAATCCAAGCTAGTACCAAAAGTTAACACGTACAGTATCTTATGTTCAGTTAATTAGGAGTTTATTGAAGCAAAGTTCACAATTAATAATGAGAACTCTTCCCTAAACTAAAGTGTGACTGTATTATTTTTTTATTAATTACCTTATCTGCCTTAACAATGGGTTGGGATTTTTAAATGTTGTCTTTGGATTCAGGATGTTGGCATGTTTGTTTTATCTACAGGTGACTAAACTGAAAATGTCAGACGGAGGAAGCACTGCCAGGGCAGAGACCCAGGTGGCCTGTATGGTGGTTGTCATGGTGATGGCCTTCCTTCTCACCTGGTTGCCCTATGCTGCATTTGCACTGTCTGTGATCGTAGACCCCAACCTTTACATTGACCCAGTGATCGCCACTGTTCCTATGTATCTGGCCAAAAGCAGCACAGTTTTCAATCCCATAATCTACATATTTATGAACAGACAGGTAAGTCAGGAACCAGTCCTGATTTTGAGGAAACAAAACACTGCATATTTTCTTTCTGATCATTAAGAGATAGAGGTTCATGAGCTGAACTGAGCACATCAGATAAAATGTGCATGTGACCCCGGGACCAACACCAGTCTCTTGTGTCAAATAATTCTGCATGGTTATTAAATAAGAAATATTTGTGTGAAACATGAAAATAATTCATCTAATTAATCAATTACACTATTCCCCATAACAGTCACAGAGAATTTAATCATGACCCAAAACACTTTTTCTGTATCAGTTCAGAGAGTATGCTGTGCCGTTCCTACTCTGTGGCAGAAACCCATGGGGAGTGGAGCCACCAGAACCGGAAGAAGAGACCACAATATCATCTGTCAGCAGGAGCAACAAGGTCACTCCTTCATAAACACTTCTATCACTTCCTATGTATGAAGGATGAGCCCCTTTTAATTAATAATGTATTTTTTCCCTGAATGTTTACACTAAAACTGAACTTTTACTGGCATGCTGGTGTCTGTTTTTTTAATTTTCTGGCTGTTTTGATTTTAAAAAACTCGTTAATTAAATTGGTTGCATACTGCATTAAGATTAATTGAAATTAAATGAATGTGCTAATCCATTTAGAACGCTGTGTAATCATATTATAGATAATATTCCTGACTTTTCCTCCACCATATGTGAAGCTTTGTGAGGATCTGTGCATTCAGTTGATTAAATGGAGATATGCTTATTAGCTTCATCTTTAAGATGATGGACTGATTAATTCCCTGCTAAGCTCTGATGCTCCCACATTACTAAAACACCTGTCAGGAATAAGCTTTTTTACTAAATAAAAGAGCCCTATAATATATGTGTATATATATATATATATATATACAGTATATATATATGAATGTAAAATATTATAAATCCTAGTTTAATTTAAATATCATGAATTGTGACAAACAAGAACATTTCAGTAATCTTAATAAAGAAAAGTCATATAGTAAATTACAGAAGCCCTGAATCACAAGTTTGTTTGTTTTATTAAAAGAAGAAAAAAAATTGTCAAATAAATAAATGCATTAATGAATGAATGAATGAATAAATGTCTGTTTAAGGGTTACTCAAAATTAAAATTTAATTAATCACCCCCGTGTTGTTCGAAACCCGTAACTGCTTTTCACTGTCACAGAGTGGGTTTATTTTCAAACACCATCCAAACGTTTCCACAAAGAAAGAATATGGGATACATTAATGGGATATTTTTTTGTGTTAAAAGCCCACTTTTATTAAGCAACTGTAGGAAGGCACTCAGAAATGTCAATGTGAAAGCCTGAATTTCCCCAAAACAATAAACTTGATTCTTGAAATCTGATTGGTAAATAACAATGTTGTTCCAGGGTCAACGAAGAAAATAGAAAATATAGTTTATGAAAAACTATTACCATAGAAAACATTTATGCCAATTGAATAAATCCATGAAATGTGGAAACCATTTTATTTTTATTTGCAATAGTTGTCCTCCTCAATCATGTTGACCTTATACTAATGTCATAATACACATTTGTGTCCTGATAAACCATGGGCTACAGATCAAGAATACACACACATATATCTCAAAATTGGTAATCTAACGCAACACATTGTTAGTTCAGTTCCTCTTTCTTTTTTTGGAATCAATACTGCTTCTGAACGCATTCATTTAGGTCAGCAGGGAAATGTCTCAGGGATGTGGTCTGACTGTTTTTCTTTTTCATTTTCATGTCCTTTGCCAGGTGCAGATATGTCCTGTTCTGCAAATGTCAGAACTCTCAACAGTGTCTTCATCTAAAACTGTTTCTCATTTCTTCTGCACTGGTAACTGTAAAGCAATCAAAGGCCTTAATATTTTGAAGATTTTTTACACATTTAAGCCATAAACACATTTTAACAGTAAAGAAATGACTTGAACAATATGGGATTTTTTTTTTCCAGATACACTTACAAATAGCTTATGTTTAAACCATAAGGAAATGCAGATATGAACAGCTTTTTTCTTTAAGTCAGAACAGTCTTAAGTAAAATAGCCCATGTGACATTTTTGCTCAATACTATAATAAAGTATTTTAACTGTTATATGTATATTATTATTATTTGTTTTTGGTAATAAAACAACTATAGTAAGCTGTATACACAAATTTCTTAACTATACTGCACTAAGTATATTATACTGCAATACACTACAGTTTGCTTTAGTAAAAACTAAAGTATACCATAGTTTTTATTACAGTTTATCAGTTGACTATAGTTAATAGTAGGTTACAGTATGCTGTAGCATTCATTAACAAAGTGTTTCAAATACTATAATATAGGCTACAGTGTAATACACTTTACTATAGTATGGTTCAAAAGTATGGTTCATTTCTTATAAATCACGATAGTATTGCGATTTTGCAATTTTAATCAAAACAAACTGCCGATACCAAATAAAATAAACAGCATATTTTGTTAAAAAGTACAGTTTAAAGAAACATATATATATATATATATATATATATATATATTTTATATGATGTTCTAGCTAGATTTATTTTATTAATGACTTTAAATAGCCCTTCCTTAAAGGAATAGTTTAGACCCAAAACAGCCTTTTTACAAACTTTCTTCAAAATATCTTCCTTTATGTTCGGCAGATTAAAGAAATTGATTCAGATTCGGAACTACTCGAGGGTGAGTAAATGATGACAGATTTTTTTTATTTTTGGGGTGAACTATTCCTTTAACTTCCTTAACAACGTCGCCGCTGAACATTGACGCCAGTGCGCAGTACCGGAAATAAGTTTAGTATCCGGTTAAACAACAGTGACGATGGTTTATGTATCAAATGGTAAGTGCTAAAACAGCTCTTGATTTGTTAGGGAAAATAATGTTGTTTCTGCTGAAAAACCTGCTTCATTGTTGTCATATTAAAGAAATCGTCATACGTGTCAAGATATAAAGTTTAGCGTCGTCGTGTTAACGTTAAAGCTAATGCATCCAGCTAACGTCACACTGTGTTGTCGGTCACTCTCTGCCTTGCATACATTTTTGATATGACACCAATATTGGTATGAATTGTCGATACATTTGTTTGTGTTACAATGGAAATAATGTTACGAAGGCTATAATGATGAATAACGTTACACAGCTCCTCCTGAATGTCAATGAAAGGAAGCTGACGTTCTTGTCATCTTTCTGGCTCGTCTGTTTACATATTCCCGAGTCAGTCTGTTCATCGCTACCTCTGTGTTAGTTACCTAAATATTTATAATAACGTTTTTGACATAGTAGGATTATTAAGTTTGCAGCAGTTGTTGTTTGAACAGTATGAACGACATATTTTGTTGGGAGCTCATTTTGTTGTGTTGTGTGATATTTGCATGCCGTTTCTCTCTCCTCAGGGCAGGTTCTGGACAGCAGGACCCGGTCGCCGTGGAGCTTGTCTTTCCTCAGCGATCTCTTCTGGGGAGCTGTCGAGTTCATCGGCTTGTTGTAAGTTGATTTTGTTTGCATATGTGTTTTCTGTGGCCAGCTGGTCAATAACATTACTTCCAGTTTTTATTTGCCTTGCCAACATGTTCACTGATCTCACCAGGATGAAGTGAGTGAGAGAATGCAATTCAATTCAATTCAAATTTATTTGTATAGCGCTTTTCATGATGCATATCATTGCAAAGCAGCTTTACAACAAAGTAATGT
>JAUCNO010001851.1:15614345-15628945 GCA_032353835.1 Enteromius viviparus
ATAATTTATATATAATTTATATATATATATATATATATATATATATATATATACATACAGAGGGGGGGGGGAGGGTTATATATATATATATTCACAGGAATAAAATGTAGATACAGCAAAATAGAACACAGCTGTTTTACATAAAAACATTTCACAATATTATATGATCTAACAAATGCAGCCTTGGTGAACGCAAGTGACTTAATTTCTACGAAAATCTTACTGAAACTTATGAATGGTTCTTTCTTTCTTTTTTCCCCATGGTGCTGCAAAAGTGCTACAGGAAGCATTGCCAGCGATATAAAACCACACATGCCTTTTCTTTTTTGGTAATCTATTCATCTTGTCTCAAAATATCACTGCACAGTTGTGTAACAATGAGCGTGGAAACTCAATGGAAACAGAATCGTTCCACTGTGTTTAACTCTATTAAAATAAACATTTCCTCTCTGTCTAACAATGCCGCATTTAGTCAAGTGTCCAAACCACTAAATGTCTTGCTTCTGGTTAAGTGGACAGACGCATTTTGAAGAACAGCAAGACTCTCAGGTGAATCATTTAACGTGAGGCTGGATTATTATTGAGACACCTCAGCAGGGCTTTGCTTGCTGAAGAAATCCAATATTAATCGGCCAGATGATAGAATGAGGGTTGTGTGTTGGAGGTTAATGAATTATATAATAAAAGGTGACACAGGACAGAATATGATGGTGAGGAAAATGTGCTGGAGGGCTGATTCCATAATTGAAGAACCAGCCTCATGAACTTTTTCAACATCACCTGCTGTTAACACAGACCTTGAGAAACACCACACATGACAGCAGGCTATTGTAGCCTAGTGCTGTTAAACCATAATGCCAGCCCAAACGCACACACAGGCACAAATGCGCACCCACACACACACAGAGATATACATGCAGACTGATATACGCCCATGCGCTGCTGGCTCTTAACAGGTGTAAAGCCACATCCTGTCTCAAAGCACAGCTTTCCATGAGCTCAGATATGACAGAGCAATCATTGTGTTTTTGTTAACACTCTCACTAACAAACTCTTTCATGTATAACTCTCTGTCTCTCACAAACACACACGGATGCTTTCATAAATAACCGTCTCCCTCAAACAAACGTGCACGTGCACACACACACACACGCGCACACACACACACAAAACAGTCGAGCAAGAAAATCTGACTTTTTAAATAGTTTTTCTGTAATATGTATAAGTGATGTCTAGGATTTCAAAAATCTATTAGATAATTGGGTCCATTTTAACTTCAAGTCCGCATGAAATAATATTTTTTATTAAATCCTGCGTTCATTTTTTATTTATCTGTGCACAGAATTATTATTTTTTATTTATGTGCACTGGTGCGCTGGCAGGACAATAATTCCTCCCCTCCAGCAACCTGTCACTTACAGAAGGTTGCAGCAAACCGCAGCGCACCAATAATTTCCCGATAGCAAACAAAATCAACTCCGACCATACGTTTTTCTCATTCTAGAACCAAGGAAGGCCTTTCAACTTTAAGAATCATTTAAAAAGTATAAATTTAATATATTTTGTATTAAAATGTTTATAGATCGCTTGCTTGAATGCCTGGAAATGACAAGATATTTCCAGTATTACCACGACAAAAAGTGCATTACCATCTACTCCGTAGTTCCAGGACAATCAGAGTAGCCATAATGACTTCTGTCCACCACACAATAACACAACGCACATGCCATGGCCATCAGAAGTACAACCTATTTAAACATTGTTGCCATGAAGTCTTTGGTCTGCAACAGTGTTCCCCATTGACAATACTCTTTCAGCATGTACTATGAACCTTGACATACTGCAGAAATGGTTCAGGAATGGTTTGAGGAACATGTTGCCTTGGCCCCCAGCCTGCCCAGAACTCAATCCGATTAAGCATCTATGTGATGTGCTGGACAAATAAATCAGACTTATAGGATCTGTTGCTTATGTCTTGGTGCTAGATACCAAACATTCAGAAGTCTTGTGGTGTTCATGCCTCGGTGCTCCAGAGCTGTTTATGCAGTGGGAGGATGGGACCTACAGAATATTAGGCAGGTAGTTCACCCAAAAATGAAAATTCTGTCATTAATTACTAATTGACCTTTAAAATGTACAGATTCATATAGATCTTTTGCATTATGAAATGTATCAATATTATTTTTCATATTATTATCAATCTAACATATATTATTATGCCTCTATGATTTGAAGTCATTACTTTATGATTCCTGCCAATATTAGTTGTTTGAAATAAGCCAAGCAATATCTTATTTGACCTAATTCTGCTTCCTAAAGCCCTGTTCACACCAAGCACGATAATGATAAGGATTTCAAGAGTTCACGCTTTCCTTTTTGGCATGCTGTCTGGGGAGCGAGCTGTGAGAGCGGCAAACTCCGAACCCTAATGTACGAAGCCCTAGCGTGGGCAAGAGTTCGGCGTTCGGGCTCGTTCACCGTCTGCCCCCCGGAAAGTCGTGAACTAAATGGAAAACGGAGGAGAAGGGGTGGAGGAGGGATGCACGAAAGCGGGAAGCAGGGAATGAAAAGCTGGGAGAATTTATAGTGAAAGGGAAATGACTTGATTGGGTGCTTAGGTTAGGATGATTAGGTAACGGCCATCAGCTGTGTATGATTACTCTTTTAGCGATCCTCTCGAAATTATGTTTAAACATTCACTTAAATATTCAGATTTATAGAAACAGTTGCGCTGCATACTTATTTAATTTTCTTTTTTTTATTTTGTAACCTGTGAGGCTTTTTTCCACAATTAATAAATAAATAATTAAAATAAAATATAAAACAAAATAAAATAGCATTTATTTAAAATAAAAATGTTTCGTAATAATATACATTAGTGTTCAGAGGTTTGTAAGAGGTTATTAATTATTTTTTTATTTTATTTTGATGGTCACTTGAACACATTTTGTTGACAATAAATAACGTTTAATTTAATAATTGTCTAATTTAATAATTTTTTTATAAATAAATTGTGTTTAATTATAAATAAACTGGTGTAATTGCTGCTGAAAATTCACTGAAACAAATTACATTGTAAAATATATTTCAACTGAGACATTATTTTAGATTCTAATAATTGTTCACAATATTTTACTGCATTTTTGATCAAATAAATGAAGCCTTGATGAGCATGAGAGACGACAAATATAAAAAATAATACAGAACTCAACATTTTTTCACAGTAATGCTAAAACTCCCAACTTCTGTTTCAGTCAGGATGCTTCCTTAGAAGACAGCTACATATTTAGGCAGCTCACTACAGAGCCGTGATGTCATCAAGCTTGAAATGTAAACCTGCAGCAGTGTTGGGTGCTCAGTTATAAAATAGAAGAAAACAGACCTTGGGGTCATCTAATTATTTTTGTTTGCCATTTCCACAAATTGGTGTTCGGCATGCAAATAAACTGATGAAAAACGAAAAACGTAATGGAAGGATTTAACAGCGTATTGTTAGTATTGGGGGGGGGACGTGCACTCGTTTGTGTTTACATCAGACCTCCATCCAGATTGTTTTTCAACAGTTGTAAATCTTATTTTCTGTCTGGATAATTAGCTGTTGAGCCTGTAGTTTTCCGTTCAGCCTCAGCATCTGCAAAACAAGATTTGCCATTCAACTCGTGTAAAGCAATTCAGCACAAGGCGGCCAAATGAGACTGAATCGTGAGGGAGGAAGAACGTGTATGAAGCAAAAAGAATAATTAGGCTAAATGATTTATACATAAACATGAAAATGTGATTACACCCACTTTTTGATTAATAGCCAGTTGATAAATAGAATCCACAAACAAAATTAATCACCTGTGCTCAGTTTAATTGAATTACCCTCTTCCCGAAATAAACGGATCACCTATTATTCAAAATTAATTACCTTTAACACATTTAATGTGTCACTTGATTTTAACCTAGAATAGTAGTTGAATGTGGAGGCATGGTTTGTGAAGCGTGCGGATTTTTCGCTCGTCAGATGAGTGTAGCGATGGCTTTGAGATGGTCGCATGGAGCAAGAGAACGAGAGGAGATGAGAGTGCGAGGCAGACGGGAAGACTGCAGGGTGGCTAAAAAGAGATCTCAAGCTTTAATTACACTCAGTAATGGCTTCCCCACCACGTGCCCAGCCTGCGGGCATCTACTGTCTTCATGTTATTACAATGAGGGATTACAAACCGACTTCTCATTTTATTCGCTCATGCTTTTTGTCTCGTTGCTATTTTCATACTTGGTATTTTTTAGTTTGAACCAGAATGTTATAGTTCCCCCTCCTCTGTTTTTATACTGTTCTTGATTGCTGTTTGGTGACCATAAAATTATTAACAAAATACATTATTAAAATGTTGGTGTTTTCACAATAGAGCTTCTAGGCCTGTCGTCAGGGCATTGCATGTGATAGAATGAGTAATGAAGCATAGCATATTTTATGTATATTATTATTATTTATATTTTATATTAACGTATGTGCCATTTCTTTTTTGTCATTTTTTTATTATTTATTATATATATATATATATATATATATATATTTTTTTTTTTTTATCTTATATTAACATATGTGCCTTTTTTTTGTCATTTTTTTTCTAGTTCTATTTTTCTATATTTATATATACACTACCGTTCAAAAGTTTTAGAACAGTAAGACATTTAATAAAGATGTTGCTTCTGCTCATCAAGGCTGCATTTATTAGATTAAAAATCTAGAAAAAACTGTTATATTGTGAAATATTATATCATGTTATTTTAAATTGAAATATTTTTAAAATGTAATTTATTGCTGTGATCAAAGCATCATTTCTCCAGTCTTCAGTGTCACTTTCAAACCTTTCAGAAATCATTCTAATATGCTGATTTATTATTATCAGTGCTGGAAACAGTTGAGCTGCTTAAAAGTTTTTTTTAGGATTATTTGATCATTAAAAAATTAAAAAGAGAAGCATTTATTTAAAATTGATAATAATGTTTAAAACTACTGTTACAGTAGTTTACTGTTTCACTGCTGTTCTAAAGTTTGGGATCAGTACATTTTTATTCTTTCTTCTTTGAAAGAAATGAAAGGATCAATTAAATGAACAAAAAAGTCACAGCATAGATTTACATTTCAGAAATATTTCATATTTGGTAAAAATTTATGTTGTTTTTTTACATTTTACATTTACTTTGATGTTTATTCATCAAAGAATCCTGAGAAAAAAGAAAAAAAATATCACAGGTTCCAAAAAATATATTTGACTGTTGAGAATTATATTAATAAATCAGCATATTAGAATGATTTCTGAAAGGATCATGTGATACTGAAGACTGGAGTAATGATGCTTTGTATCACAGGGATAAATTACATTTTAAATTATATTCACACAGAAAACTGTTATTTTAAATTGAAATAATATTTCACAATATTACAGTTTTTTCTGGATTTTTAATCTAATAAATGCAGCCTTGATGAGCAGAAGAAACATCTTAAAAACCATTCAACATCTTACTGCTATAAAACTTTTAAGCGGTAGTGTGTATAGATGCCCACCCACAATAAATGTACACAGTACACACACATATACAAGCCAAAACTTTTATTTTAATCATTGCCCAGCACTAACAAACACTCATCTTTTGTAAATGATTATTTAAAAGATGTACACTAGCCATCATTTTATTGGAAGGTGAAAGATCATAATTTAAAGGCAAAATTTAAAAGGTGAAAAAAGAACATGTACTCACCCTCGTGTTTTTTCAAACTCATAAGATTTTTATTCATCTTTGATTTACAAGTGAAGGTGTTTTTAATGACAGCTGAGAGATTTCGGTCCCTCCATCCATTTACATTGAGATCCATATGCAGAGCAGCCAAGACTATCAGATTTAATTGATGTATAATCCCTGCTCAGTGTGTTAACAGTCCTCTCTCTGTCTCTGGTGATCAGGCGTTGTATGTGAACCCTACAGACTGCTACAGCATCCACTGGCCCATCTGCAGGGGTCATCTGAACATCCACAGCGGGCCGGGCGGCTCTCTCACTGCTGCGCTGGCTCACCTGGAGACCATCTGGTCTCACGCTATACAGAAACTTCTAGAAATCCCGCTGAAGGATCTGAAAGTATATGAAGAACAGGCTTCTGCTCACCGATCTGCTTTATTTCTCTGTCACATGGGTTTGAATGATTTCACGACTTTGTTTTGTTTGTAGTATTACAGATGCATCCTCCTGATCCCAGACATCTATAACAGGCAGCACGTGAAAGAAGTGGTCAATATGCTTCTGGTTAAAATGGGCTTCTCAGGTATGTCACTAAAACCATTTGCACCTGCCGGCGAGACATTTGTCATATACACCTCATATTCATACTCATAGATTTTCAGTAAGCTTGTTGTTGTTTTTGTTCATATGCAAATAGATCTATATTTTTATCCTGTAGCTGTAAATGTGAACTAGTGGATTGATAAGATGATAATGCATCGTAAAATTGATTTATGTTATTGAATTAAAATGCAAATGTATTGATAGCAATTGTTTGAATGAATGTAATAACACTTTTGTCTCATCCATTTTCTTAAAAATGCTTAAAGGGCTGAATCAGTTTATAAAACATGTAATAACTACTGAATTGTAAATCATCTGTTTAACAGGTTACTATATAGACATGCCCCTGTCCTGCTCACATGCTATACATTTTATTTGAGCGGGTCTTAAAAAGTTTGAGCTTAAAAATCCCCTGAATTTTAGATGGCCCCTTTTCCTTTCTGATTTGATATCAGATTCTTTGCCTTCGTCTTGTCAGTCTAACTCTATGATATATGAACTACACTGCTTTAAAAGGCAAAACGCTGGTGTGGTCTGTGTGTGACACTGTTAACACAGCCTAAATCTCCACTGCAGCTGTTGTTGTGCATCAGGAGTCGGTGTGTGTGACCTTTGGCAGCGGCCTGAGCAGTGCGTGTGTGGTGGATGTTGGTGACCAGAAGACCAGCGTGTGCTGCGTCGAGGACGGTGTGTCCCACCGCAGCTCCAGGTGAGAGAGACGCACTGTAGTGCTGATACGCTTTATTCTACACAATGTTCTGTACTATGTTGAGGGTTTCGGAAGGCAATGCTTCCTGTGGAAAACTGTAACCAAAACAACACACCTCTTATCCACGAGAAACACAGCAGAATAATGCACACTTCTAGAGGATTAATATGATTTTTAAATGTAATAGTGATGGATGGTGCTGTGGTTATAAATGCATGAACAACTTTTATTTTATTAAATTACTTGTATTGAGAAAAATACATTTTCTATGCGTGTTCATTTATATACATATGTATATATAAGCTGCTCAAAAAAAATAAAAGGAACACTAAAATAACACATCCTAGATATGAATGAATGAAATATTCTTGTTAACTACTTTGTTCTTTACATAGTTTAATGTGCTGACAACAAAATCACACAAAAATCATCAATGGAAATCAAATGTATTAACCCATGGAGGTCTGGATTTGGAGTCACACTCAATACTCAAGTGTAAAAACACACTACAGGCTGATCCAGCTTTGAGGTGATGTCCTTAAAACAAGTCAAAATGAGGCTCAGTAGTGTGTGTGTCCTCCACGTGCCTGTATGACCTCCCACCGACATATGGTCTCACAAGGGGTTCTCATCTCAGTACCTAATGGCAGTCAGGCTACCTCTGGAGAGCAAAGAAACACCACCCCATTACTGACCCACTGCCAAACCGGTCATGCTGGCGGATGTAGCAGGCAGCAGAACATTCTCCATGACGTCTCCAGACTCTGTCACGTCTGTCACATGTGCTCAGTGTGAACCTACTTTCATCTGTGAGGAGTACAGGGAGCCAGTAGTGAATTTGCCAATCTTGGTGTTCTCTGGCAAATGCCAACCGTCTTGCACGGTGTAAGATGGGATGTCTTTGTAATTGTCTATAATCTCCACCAGTTGTCTTTTCCATTTACACAACAGCATGTGAAATTAGTTCACATAGAAGTTTTAAACATTGTGTTGTTTAAGTGTTCCCTTTATTCTTTTGAGCAGTGTGTATAGTCTGTTCAAAAGTTTACATACCCTTGAATTTTAATACCGTGTGTCGTTTCCTGGATGATCCACGACGTTCTTTTTGTTTAGTGATAGTTGTTCATATAAAGTTAATTTTTGGTCCTGAGAAGTTCAACTACCCTCTGTTCTTCAGAAGAATCCTCCAGCTCCTGCACAATCTTTTTTTTCCCAAACAAATCTTGAAATCCAAACCCTTTCCAACAGGAACTGTATGATTTTGAGATCCATCTTTTCGCACTGAGGGCATTTTGGGACTATTATATAAGGTGAAAACATTTAATGCTAAAGAAGGCCACACTGGGGTAAAGTTCTTGAAATGGATGATCAGGGTAAATTGTGTTTATTTAACATGTGGAGTCCTTTACTTTGAGCTCTTTTGCCGTCTCTGAATTAGTGTTTTTGTCTTTTGGTGCAGGTTGTGTCTTGCGTACGGAGGCTCGGATGTGACGCGGTGTTTTTTCTGGCTCATGCAGAGAGCTGGTTTTCCCTATAGAGATTGTCAACTCAGCAACAAACTAGACTGCATGCTACTGCAGCAGCTCAAAGAGTCCTTCTGCCATCTGGATCAGGTGACCGACCGCATAAGGAGTCAGCCTTTTGTCAGAATTCATTAGGACTAGACAGTGTGACGATATATTACAGTGAAATAAATTGTCCATCGTTAGATATTTTGCTGTATTGTGTGTTCTGCAGTATGCAAATATATCTTCGCAACACACTTACTGAGTGATAAGAAAGCATGCATGAATGAGAAAGTAAAGAGTGGGACCCTCTTAAGAGTTATTTAGCACATTAAGCAGAGAAAAGTACTGTATTAAGTATTAACATCATATTATATTACATGTATGTTATGCTTTGTAATCGGATTTTTCCGCAGGATATTTCTGGGCTGCAGGATCATGAGTTTCGCACGTGTTTCCCTGACTCCCCAGTGCTGCTGTATCAGTTACGATTAGGAGATGAGAAGCTCCAGGTAGAGATGGACTGGATTGTGTGCCATTAGTGCTGATTTAGCTCATGTCTGCTTATTGACATCTGCCGTCATTGTTCTGTTTGTTTTATAGGCTCCCATGACATTATTCTACCCTGCTGCGTTTGGAATAGCGGGGCAGAAGATGACATCGCTGCTGCATCGCTCCCAAGGAGACGCAGAGGATCCACATGATGAGCACTTCCTCCTGACCACACAGAGCAAACAAGACCAGGTGCAACTCCTTACAGTTCCTGAGCGTCTACATCGTTGTTAAGAGAACATTACTGGAAAGAGCAAAAGCATGATTCTTAAGCAGCATGATCATCTGAGCTGATTTGGAGAAATGTGTCATCGCATCTCTGTCTCAGCAGTGAATGGGTGCTGTCCGAATGAGAGTCCAAACAGCTGATAAAAACATCCATAAGTAAACCACACTATTTAAGTCCACCAGCTAACATCCTGAGAAGAAATAGTTTGTTGCGTCTGTCTAAAATACAGATCTTTTATCCATAATAAAAAGTCGATAACACTTTATAATAACTACACACTATTCATCATTAGTTAAGCATAAGTAAGTACTCAATTCATTATAATGCATTAGTAAACAGTTTATAAATATAAAACTCAGTCGGCCTGTTTTCATTTTTGGGGGAATTATTCCTTTAAACTCTCTGTTTCTCTGCTTTTAGCCTGTTCAAGCTGAACCGGTGAGGAATGGAGGAGGTTAATCTCACTGTGTTTCTCTCTCGCAGTCTTCTAAAGCCACAGCTGATCGTAAGTTATTCCCTAAGGCTGCTGGGTTTGAGGGGGAATCCAGCACGTGTGACCCATCAGAGAAGGGAAATCTTGCTCATGATCTGGAGCTGGGTCACGCTCAAGCCGAGAGCCTCGCCGGTGGGGCAGAAGCCGAAGAAACATCGTCCGCTCTGTTGTCCAGAAAGGCGGCTATGACTCAGTTTGAAGGAAAAGCACTTGGCGTGGATAAAGCCATCTTACACAGCATTGACTCCTGCGGTAAATACTGTCACCAACACATGGGTGAATCACAACAGCAAATCTAACCCCTTTATTAAAGCTCTTCATTCTTATTATAAAAAAGTTCAGATATGAAAGTTACTGTGCATTGTACAATAATGTGCATCAAGAGTTTAGCTTTAGGCGTGATCAAACACATCTCAAGAAGCTAGGAAAGTTCTTCAGAAAGTTCCAGACTGTTTTATTTCTATAACTGAGATGCATAATCTAACAGCTGATTACATAATCTTTCCACTGATGTATGTTTTGTTAGGATCGGAGAGAGCTGAGATACAACTATTAGAAAATGGAAATATTGAGAAAATCACCGTGTTCAAATGCAGTTCTTAGCATTGCATATCACTAATCACACATTTAGTTATTATATATTTACGGTAGGAAATGATGGGAACATGATCTTAATATCCTAATGGATAATTTTGACTCATACAACATTGCTTAAAAACATAAAACTGATGACTGCTTTGAGTTTCAGGGTCACAGATTTGATTTCAAACAGGTGTTACTTCATTATGTTGTTATTTGTTGGTACTGGAGCCTTGCAGCGTGTGTTTCTGGGTTGATTTTCCACAGCCTCAGATGAAACCAAGCGTAAGATGTACAGCTGTATTCTGGTGGTCGGTGGTGGGCTGCTGTTTCACGGAGCACAAGAATTTGTGCAGCATCGTATCCTCAACAAGATGCCTCCGTCTTTTCGTTGTCTGGTGGAGAACGTCGATGTCATCACGCGACCGAAGGTGTGTAAGAAAACCGATATGTATGTGAGAGCAGAATCTAGAAGAAGCTATTGCGATTTCAATTATTTATTCAATGATTTATTGAAACCATTTTTATTCCGAATATAAAAAGCATGTATGTTTAAAGGGATAGTTCACCCAAACATGAAAATGTGCTGTTAATTTACTCACTCTCAGATCGTCTAAGATGTAGGTGACTTTTTATCTTCAGTAGAACAGTAATGAAGAGCTGAAACTGTGGTCTTTGATGATTCATAAAATGCAAGTCAGTGGCATTACCCATGATTCCTGATGAAATATTAAGTGAAGTGGAATGGTCATCTATGTAAGAGGGTTTTTATGTATCAGTGATGAACTGAAGAACTGCACCACATTTCTTACTGTACCTACTGTGACTTACTAGCTAGTGGTTACTAAGCCTCTCATGTGAGTTCTACATCCAGATTGAAGTATAAATAAGAGTCACTGAGGAGTCTGTCTTACATCTCTCACTGACTGACCTGCTGCATTGTGGGAGGTAACAGAATTTTCCCGTGCAGGACATGGACCCTCGTGTGATCGCGTGGAAGGGTGGAGCAGTGCTGGCGTGTCTGGACACCACCCAGGAGCTCTGGATTCACCAGCGAGAGTGGCAGCGCTTCGGTGTCCGCATGCTCCGCGAACGGGCGGCCTTTGTCTGGTGACCCCATGCCCTCGTTCTTATGCTTGGGACACGTCCAGCTGGCAGTACAGTGATATAAACCATCATCTTGCAAGTAATTAATTTGTGATAGTAATGATAACTGTTATGGTTAATCATAATTGAGCATTTTTGTATCCTTTTCAATTTTCTCTAGGAAAAAACATGCACTGTAACAATGTAAATTGTTTCTTACAGAGGTAATATGTATTTAAAAGGTGCTTGTTAAAAGTTGTTCTTTATCATTAAAGTTTTATACGCTCCTGTAATCGGTTTGGCTGAGTAACAGTGGTTTGTAGTATACTAATTTTCTCAAAAAGTGTTGCATTGGGACAGTATGATAGTTAGCCTCATGCATTTATTACGTAACCAAAATAACTGTATGATTCAATGACTGCGTTATCTTGTAGGTTAAATGTTACAATAGCCTGTTGCATAAAAGTAGCAAGTTATTTAATGAGAACCATTAAAAAGGTTATTATTTCTTTCTAAAGATCATACAAGTGGCAACCTCTGAGAATTTATTTGTATAGCTCTTTTTCTGATACAAATGATTGGACGTGATGGTGACATTATTTATTTAAACACAAGCTAGATGGAAAGTACAGTTTCTGTTTGCCGTTACAGGTAAGTCTGCTATACTAGTGTTCACACAGGCACATACAATACTGATGAAATGTGCACCCTGAACGCTCTTGAGGGTATTGCATTACAAGCATGTGAACATTTGCTGCTGACCTTTGATGATCCAATTCAACCGTTCCTATAAGCAAAAATGACTTGCATTTGCCAAAAATACAACTTTTAATATCACGAACTAGTAAGCAAGCCCATGTTTGATTATAAGTATCACTGAAGAAACAAAGCATTAGTTCATTTTTACGGAGTAATGCAGTATAATGTATGGAAGCGCCACTGAATAAAAAGTAAAAAGGTTATTGCGACTTTTTATCTCACAATTCTGAAGGAAAAAGACAGAATTGTGAGATAAAAAGTCTCTATAACCTTTTATAATATAAACTCGCAATTGCAAGTTATAAAGTTAGAAGATATAAATTCCAAGATTAAGTTGCAATTCTGGGAAATAAAATCTCTGTGATATAAACTTGGAGGGGGAAATGTGATCAGAAAATCAAATTGCATAATAATTATGCACCCACTGTGAAAATATCTTTCTCCAAACTGTCCCTGAGCAGGTCACCTCAGAAGAGCATTTGGATTTATGTATGTTAGCGATTCCAGAATCCGAAGGTAGCACAAACGGGTTGAGTTCAGCTGCAGAAGTGCTGAGGTTACCCACCTGACCTTTAGCCTGCAGCGGTCTGTGAGAGGGTTATGTTTTATTTGAGTAGACAGACCATCATTATGTTTGTCTAATGCAGTGTGGGAATGCTTCCATAGCACAGCTCAAGCTTTTCTTTATTAACAATTATGCCTTGCCTTCTTATCAATACAGAATCTGTGCAGACTAAACAAAGCAACACAAGAACTGCAGGCAGGGGTCACTGCAACCCAGATTAACTCCGATTTCTGCTGAATTAATTATATTGTGTTGGTAAATTCTAATAAAAATGGTCAAATCCACCATCTCAGTGTTATTTGTGCAATAATAATCGTGATTTTTTTGTTTTTATTTACCAAATACATGAGTAAATCACAGATATAGATCTTTTTTATAATTTATTAGACATTTATTTAATAAACATATATTATGTAAGAACAAGTTCAGAAACATTCACCACATTGTGAGCTTTTATATGTTTAATAAGAATAGATCCTTATTCTTTTTTAATGCAAGCTTTTAGGCAAATTAACAGTAAAAAAAAGGAAATCCCATCTCATTTTAACCCTTTACTTACAAGGTAACTTACTGAAAATGACAGATGAGTACTTGTGCCCAAGGCTGTTGGATTCAGTCAGACTGACATGCGCAGGACGGCAAGTCAGTGTTTATTTCCAGCTTCTCCAAGGCGTGTTTGAAGTAGAGGGACCTGAAGCATCTCGGCAGCGCTGGGCTCTGGACCACTCCACTCAACAGCTGCCTATGGAGCTTCTTCAAGTCTCTCGGCAGAACGAACATCCTGCAGCCTCTGAGCTCGGTCTGTGCGCTCTTCTCATTGTGCTCCAGGTTGATGACCCAGAATTTGTCCCGGGTATGCGGGTCATGGGCAGCACTGGTAACTAGGTTGAGGGCCAGGGCAAAAAGATTGCCGGCAGAAGCTGAGACGACATCATCAGGCACTTCAGCAAACAGTTTGGATTTAAGGTCATCTGCAAAGTGAAGTTTTGAGAGTTTATTTGAGAGTCCACTTTAGAACTGTTGAGTAATTATGACTTCTGCTGATCTGCTAACACTTTAATCTCAAGGGTTCCTCAGTGCATGTCAAGAAGCAGTCTACAGCACTAAACAAACATTCTTAGGAAACTGTCAACTGAGCATCCCAGACGTGTTACTGATCTAATCAACAGGATGTCTTCTGTTGATATTTCAAACAGTCTGTGTTTTTAGAATTGTAGAGCATAGAAGCCCAAAAGTTTTATTAAAATGAAAATACACGTGTATGTTTGGTTGTAAAATGCAAAAGTATATTAAGGTGTATTACTATATCAAGACCTCTTGATGACATAACACAAATCATATACTACTGGTGTAGGGACACCCTATTATGAACAGGTTTGACTACTTTAGCCATTTCCATGACGACGGTTAATGTTTAAGCATTTATTGATTTTCTAGGGAATTGTGTGCTTCAAATTTCACAGCAACAGTTTGGACTGGAGCCATTACTTTTACAATCGAATAAACATACATTATTCTATATCAATGCCTCTGTGTGAAAGGCAAGAACTCGCTGATTGAGTCATTGTGTAAGAACCTGACTGTTCTTCAGAAACCTGTTGTGCTGTGACTTTAGATGCAGACATTGAGCCAAAAACTCACCAATTATCAAACACAAAATAACATACATTATACATGCAACAGAGAGGGAAATACCATTTCTAAAGTGCCCCTATTTTGCCATTTTAAAGGTGGCTAATATTGTTTTATGAGTGTCTTAAAACAGGTTTACATGTATGCAAGGTCAAAAAACAC
>JAUCNO010001851.1:15650434-15665856 GCA_032353835.1 Enteromius viviparus
GTGTGTTTAATTAGGGTTGCATCTAAACTCTGCAGGGCTCCGGCCCTCCAGGAATTGAGTTTGACACCCCTGGTGTAAACGATGTGACATACATCCATTCAATACAGTATTCCTAATTTACACCTGTTTACAATGTCAAACACTTTGCATATTCCAGGTGAAATATTGGTCCAGATCAAGTAGAACGAACAGCAGAAGTATGTGAAGCTGGATTGCACTGAAGCTAGGTTTGACTTAAAGCAATTTAGCCTACAATCTTTGGTTGTTCTTCGTGTTGTTGTTTTACTCGATTAAAATAAATGAGACTTTGACTTAAATTTGAGAAATTATGTCTATTGTCCTAGCCAGTGTTAGAGGTAAAGCATTACAAGTAACACGAGTTACATAATAATATTACTATTTCCAAGTAACTAGTAAAGTAACGCATTACTTTTTAATTTTAGAGTAATATAACTGAGTTACTTCGTTTTCTTATTTATTGACTGACAAGTCTCCTGACCTCATGTTGCTAGAAATCAGAAATACAGAGTGTAGGTGCACTGGTCTAATAAAATAAAGCCACGCTTTTACTGATTTTGCTGTTGTATTTGTCTCTGATGCACTTTCTCTCTTTAGCTGTAAAGCATGTGCACTTCTCTGCCTCCATATAAGTTCTACCCAAAATGCAATGGTCCAGCGCTCAACATGACCTGTTACACTGCAAGAGTGATTTTTCTTAAAGAACCACTAACCTTTTTACTTTTCAAACATTTTCAAGGTGCACATTTACCTTTTATGACCTTGAACATCACATAAATGGACCAAGTCAAGCATTTCCAAAAAAATTAACAAATACAAATGAATTTTCAACATAAATATAAACACGCACATATCTGACATTTACACTCCCACCAAATTACTATAATTTATGATGAACATCTTGTCAATGTTTAAATAAATTTAGTAATTTCACATACCAAAAATTAGAACCATGCAGTATATCTTTTGGTTCAAAAACTACTAGTTGAACTAGTGACACTTAACACTTTCAAGAATAGACATTAAAAACAGATTTACTCTAGGTTTTCTCTACAAGAACCACTAGTTTATGAATTCAAGAATTGATGGATTAGTCAGTCATTGCCATTTTTTCCCTAGCTTCCTATTTTCCATTTGAATTGTGGCCTTTCACACCAGTCCGTCTTCATCTGCACAAACAGCAATCCCTCGTCCAAGTCTTTATTCATTGCGGGGGAGCTCTTCCTCCTTGAGAATCACATCTCCATCCTTGACATTTCGTCTTGGTGAGTGCCATCGTTGTCTGAGGGTGATGTTCGCCAAATATTCCTTCCTCCATCTACTCCAAAATTGTTGTGTCAGATAATGTACTCTTCGCTACCTTTTCCTCACATACAGGTCTTCTGACACAAATTTCGAGTCAAGAGGTAAGGAAGCTTTCTTCAATCGTCCTCCCACCCTGAAAACACCATCTTGCAATACTAGGTCAAGTTGGAACAGCTAATTACCTTGTGGTAATTTGCCATGTCTCAGTATTTGTATCTCTTCTTTGAATGCATCTATTTGTTCCAATTTTACAAGCCTGATGCCTGCATTTCTCATGTCTTCAACATTTATGGGTTTAGCTGACTTGTCTCTTGTAAATTGCTAAATACGAGCAACAACGTTTAATGCAGTGTGCCATTTTGAAAATCGACTTAACCTCTCCAGAAAGTTTTCATTGTTTGGTACATCTGTTGGTAGCGCTTGCGTTGCCCTGATTTCAGGGTCGCTAATCAGAAGCTCTGGAGCGGTTTCTGATGTAACAATTTGTCTTTTCCAGAGAAACTTGGGTCCATTAAGCCAATTCGAATTGATCAACTCTGACACCTTGAGACCCCTGGAAGCTTGATCCGCAGGATTTTGTTCTGTGTCTACATAATGCCACTGTACAGGGTCAGTCGTCTCTCTGATTCTTTGCACTCTATTCGCTACAAAAACGTGAAACCTACGGGCTTCATTGTTAATGTAGCCTAAAACTACCTTTGAATCGGCCCAAAAATATTCTGCATCAATTTTGAGCTCCAGCTCCTCTTTTAACATGCTACTGACAGCTGAAGAGATCACCGCTGCGGTTTACTCAAGCCTGGGTATATTCACGATTTTGGTGGGTGCAACCCTTGCCTTTCCGAAGACAAAGGAGCAGTGGACTTTGTCTTCACTCAATACTCAAATATATGAGCACTGACTATAGCCATGGCTACTTGCGTCTGAAAAGTGGAGTTCGATCCTCTGAACAGTCCATAGAAAGTCAGGAGCAAAAATCTTGCAATCTGGAGATTTAGCAGGTTCTTCAAATCATTTCTTTGGGAAGTGTTGCTGGTTTCTCATCCAAGTCTACTTTTAATGAAAAGGTGTCACTATTTACATTCCATTTAACTCCCAACACTGTCTGGACTGGGAGTTCATCAGAACCAATCTCCACATCCTGGATTTCACTGGCTCGCTCACTGACAGGGATAGACTCCATGACCTTTCTGTCATTTGAGATGAACTTGTGTAGACGTAATTTCCCCTTTTGACACACATTTCGGGCTTCTTCTACTAGTCTGATAGCTTCATCCACTTTTTTCACACTGATGAGCCCATCATCAACGTAGAAATTACTTTTGATGAAACTGGCTGCTGCAGGGTATTCCTTTTCATTCTGACATGCAAGATACCTCATTCCATAATTCGCGCAGCCAGGAGAGGAAGCTGCGCCAAAAAGATGGACTTTCATGCGATACTCCTTTGGCTCTGAGTTTGTATCGCCATTTTCCCACCACAGGAACCGTAAGTAGTCTCTATCTTCCTGGTTTACATGGAACCTGTGGAACATTCTTTCTACGTCGCAGATAACTGTGATTGGATATTTACGAAACCTACAGAGCACCCCTGTTAACCCATTAGTGAGATCAGGTCCAGTTAACAAGTGATCATTTAATGCAGTGCCATCATATTTGGCAGAGCAATCAAACACGACTCTAATCTTCTCTGGCTTTCTAGAGTGATATACTCCCTGGTGAGGTATATACCAAACGTTTCCTTTCTTAGGTTGGGGTTCAGCTCTCTCTGCATCACCATCCTTGAAGACATCTGCCATGAATTTGACATAATCATCCTTAAATTTTTGGTCTTTCTCAAATTTTCCTTTTAGGCGCTTCAAACGCACCAGAGCCATCTGCTTATTTTCAGGTAACTGTGGGCGTGTCTTAAAGGGGAGGGGCATCTCAAGGTGTCCCTCTGAGTTCTTGTGAATTTTGTCATTCAAAAGTTGTGTGAATTGTATATCATCTTGTGATATGCTCCTTTCCCTTGGACTTGTGTCTCTAAAGTCTGATTCAAGAGCTCTGATGACAGAAGCTGGTGTCAGTATTGGGACTTCCTTGACACATACACGATGACACAGGCCTGTAACTTCAGTTGACTTTGTAATGTGAGGTGAAGAGCCAACTATGCTCCAACCCAAGTCTGTCCTGATGGCATACGGTTCGTCATTACCTCCTGTGATGACTTGACGTGGTGCCAAGGCTCTTGAGCAATCGTAACCTATCAGGAGTCCTACTTCACAATCCAGCAACATTGGGATTTCCTGAGCAATTTCATTCAAATGATTCCACCTTCTAGCGGTTTCTGAGGTAGGGATGTGGGAACGTTCAAGTGGAATGAAGTCTCTGGTATAGGCAGGTGGCAAACTGATTAAGCCATGAGAGGTAAACCCTCTAACTCTGAGCCCACTAACTCTTTTACTCTGTACCACGGAATCTTTTCCCATCATTGTAGTAAGCTTTAATTTGACTGGCTCTGAAATTGCACCCATCCTCTCACATACTTCTTGATCCACGAAGGTGTTGCTGCTCTGTGTATCCAGAAGGGCATAGACTAAGGTCTCTCTTTCAGGAGTGGAAGTTGAAGAAATCCATACAGGCACTATCATCGATGTACTCCCACCATCACCACTCTCAACGCAACAGGAAAGGGAAGATGTGTTCTGTTCTACTTGCATAGCATGTTTAAATGCGACTGCTGCTGAAGATGGGCGGTCTTCATGAAGTGGTGTGGGATGATGTTTCTTGCATATACTACAAGTTGCTTTACTCCTGCAATCCTTTGAGTTGTGTCCTCGCCTAAGACAGCCAAAGCACAGGTTATTGTCTAATATGAACTTTCTTTTGTCCTCCACAGACTTGCTGTCAAACGTCAGACATTTGTAAATGGAATGGCCTTCCCCACAACACCTGCAAGTGACTGGGTTGGAAACTGAAGGCACAGTGTTGGCTTTATTGGAACTGTTTGAATCCACTGAGTTTCTTACTCCAACACCGTATGACTTTGTCACTATTCTTGATTTGTCTGATGCCTTCACATTAGTGATGAATGCATTAGCCTTTGAACGCTTAAGTTCTCTAAATGACTTGTCTTCCGTGAGCTTAAGGGCATTAAAGGACGTTACAGGATTGCATGCTATTTCTGCTTCTTGTGCCACGAAATCAGCAAACTCCTTGAAAGTTGGGTATTCTTCCGATTGTCGCAGCTGTCCTGTAACATGCCGATTCCAACGAGATGTCAGCCAATCAGGGAGTTTTTGTAGCATTTTCTGATTTTCTTCACAGTCGTTTAACACCTGTAGGCCTTTGATATATGGTATGGCATTGCTGCAGGCTGTCAGAAAATCACTGAATTGTCTCAGTTTAACAGACTCTCTCGAACCAATCTTTGGCCAGTTGTTCAGTTTTTCTCTAAACGCACGCTGGATTACGAATGAATGGCCATATCGAGAATTCAGTGCTTCCCACGCTTGATCATAGGCTTCATCATCCTTTCTATAGAAGCTTCCTTCCAAAACAGATTGTGCTTCCCCACTAACATATTTCTGTAGGTAGAACAACTTATCAGCTGGATTTGTGCATCGCCGTTCTATTAATGCCTTGAAACTTGTTCTCCACTCTAAGAACTTGAGTGGGTCCCCTGAGAAAACTGAGGGCTCAGGTGCAGGCAGTCTGCTAAGAACCATTGTGTCATGTAAGGCTTGTACTACTGATGATTCACTGCTAGTATGGTTTGCCTGTTTCTCATTGTCTGTCTTGCATGCTTGTTCTTTCTTTATTTCTTTGGAAGATGCTAAAGGACAACCGAGAACCTCACGGCTTGCTGCTACACTATCCCTACAGGACTCAGCTGAATCAACTTCAGAGTATACTTTGAGTTTTGCAGCTATTACGTGAAGATCTCTCTGATTCTCCAGTCTTTTAAGTTCTAGCCTTTGACTTGCAATGGCCTCTTCCATCTCTATTTCTGCCTGCTTTGCAGCCAACTGGGCGGCACACTCTGCTCTTTTTGCAGTGATGCTTTGCTGGTCAACTGAACAGTTTGAACGGTGACTGCAAATAGACTTTGGGCTTGTAGATGAATACACGGACTGAGCATATTCTTTGTCAAGCACCATACGAATTCGTGCATCTTCTGCGTCAACATCAAATTCTTCTAGCCCCACTTCACTCATACGCACTTTCATCAGACCCATTATATCCGATGTTACTGCTGTACAGGAATCCATTTTTCTTCGTATTTCAGTAGAAGGGACCGATTGAGATCTTATAAGCTCATACACATTTTTTACTTGAGTTTCCATTCCTTCTACACTATCCATTAGGTCGCTTAAGTCTTGGTCAGAGCACTCACCCTTAATTTTGGAGCGTGTAGCTTTAACTTGCTCTTTCCAGCTCACATACAACTTTATGAATTTACTCTCTTTTTGAGAAACATCTTGCTGTTTAAGCTCCTGCATTTTTGGAGTCAACTTTCTCTCTCGTGAGGACTTCCTGGGTTCATCTCTTTCTGAAGTAGCAGCAGTAGGTTCTATCATTACTGTTTTAAGTGACTGTATCTTGGACTGCATATCACCTATGAGGGACTCTAATCTTTTCCTTTCTGTATCATTAGTTTGAGATTTTAATAATTCAGTTAGTCTAATCAACTCTGCTTGAATAATCTCAATTTGCTCTTTTGAACCACACTGTGATTTTCCCCCATAAACTGACATTGCAAATGCTTACCGAAACACTTGTAGTAACTAAACTATTACTCTCAGATCAAAAGTACTCTTAGCACAATTCACAACAATATTACTGCTAAAGCATAAACATCAGAAAGCTTGTAATGGTAAACCAATCAAAGCAGTATACATTTCCTTTTTTTTTTTTTTTTAAACAGGTGTGAATGCTAAGACGGTACAGTCAAACCAGCAGTTAATTGCAGAGTGGAACTCTTCCAAACTCTTAGATGGAATAAACACTGTACTCTAAAGCCTTTGGAAAGGATACTTGCAAGGCTGTAGTCTACGTGGAAGAATGTCGCCCTCTGCTGGTTGCGTTTCGGTTCTTTCCTTGGCTTTAACAGCTGTGAAATGGCAAGCCTCTTCTCCAACGCGACGCTGCCGTGCTCGTGTTTCCGTTTTTCTCCGACGTCTTTTCCAACGCGATGCAACCGCGATCTGGCTTTCTCTTCAGATCCGACTTTCTTTTCTGCATGCGCTGCTCCTTTTCTCTCGTCTTCTTCGTGCACGAAGCGCCCGTGATCTTGCCGTCTCTTCTTATCCCACCGGTGTCGTTCAATATCTCAAGCCGTCGACTGTGATGGCGTTACGTTTTCACTGTAGCTGCACTGGTCTAATGAATAAAGCCACGCTTCATACTGATGTCATTTTGCTCGTTTATTTATCTCTGACTCTCTCTTTCTTCAGCGGACACCGTGAAAACTACAAAAAACAGAACAAGCATATTTAAATATGCATTTCTTTTTCACAGTCCTTTTCTTTTTCTCAATCGAATGTCCATTGATGTACAAGTATACATGTGTGTCCAATCTTAATTCAATTTACATAACTTACAAAGAAACACAATTACATAAACTGATATAACACAACATTAAACACACAATGTAACAAACTTAAACATGAATTACCGTGTGCGCCTTTAGACCATGCAGATAAACGGTTATCTTTTCAGGCTGTATAGCATGTGCCTCCATATAAGTTTTCTTTTACCCAAAATGCAATGGTCCCGCGCTCAACATGTGACCTATTACACTTCAAGAATGAGATTTTCTTAAAGAACCACTAACCTTATTTTTTACTTAAATCCTAATGAATTTTTAAAATAAATAAGAACACACATCTCTGACATTTACAAATGCCTTTTGTTAAGTTAATTAGATACTGATTAGATAATTAGTACTGGTTAAGTAGCATTATTTGTTAAAGGCAGAGTCTTCGTGCGGTTTATCAATTTACAGTATTTTGTAACTGTAGTATAATTTCTAGTAAAATTAATTGTAGAATAATAACCAATAGGGTTGGGTCGTTAGATGATGCCATCGTCCATCGCCGATAGACATCACGATGCTGAGCAGCAACCAGCTCGCGAAAAACACACTATGGTGGCAAATCTATGCCATTAATAAGCGAGCGCACCAGTGATGCTGGCGAGCGCAGTTAATCATTTCCGAGAGAGGAAAACGGGGCCCGTGAGCTCATTTCAAACCCTCAGGCGCGCTTGATGTGTCATCCACGCACAATTCAAGCACTCGCACGTGATTATCCCTGCGCTTGATCTTCTCTCACCTGCTCACCCAAACACTATTTTTGTCAGTCGTGGGGCGGGGCTTGGTGTTTTAGTTACAACTAAACAACCCCCCCAACAAACGCTGCCTGCGACGATGATGTCATTGTCCATCGCAATGTTTCACATTACACATTATGATGCCAAATTGGTCGACATCGCCCAACCCTAATAATCAATAATAGTTTACTGCATTTTTAATGAAATGCAATAGAATTTTAGTATCTGGAGAGATGTTTTTAATTAAAATATTCATATTAATCAAGCGTTTATTGTATTAGTGCACCTTATTTTCAAGATTTACAGAAATGCATGTTTTGTTTTGTTTTTTAGTTATGATTATTTCTTTTTTTCACAATACTACTTATTACTCATGTCTCATTTCAGCTTTTATTTGGCTGTAATTTTGTATTTATAGCAGTTTATATTTATATCATTTTCACTGAATACATTAAAAATACGTTTTAAAAAGTTGTCTTGAGGATGATGCTGGTGACGTTGAAGGAGAAGCGACCTTGATGCTGTAGATCATTTATAGCCAAAGTTTAGCTTTTAAGTTCTAGTGCATTTAATTGGGCTTCAAGATTCAGGAGTTATATTATTATGAGAAGATTGTCTTGATGGACAAAAGCTTTCATAATTTTTTTGCAAAAACCCAAAAGCCTAGGGAACAATAACTCTGTACTCAGTGTGCAGTATTTTTAAATCTTTACTAGACACTTACTCACGTTTGGCTTATGGAAGTATAAAACAGTCACCAGAATACTAATTATGATCACTTGTCACCACCACCTGATCCAGATCACACCACCTATCAAGCACCACATAAAACCACACACCACTCTGCACACAGTGCGGTGTGTGGTTGTGGTCTTTGTCGTCTCATTGTCTCCGTCAGTGTGTGAACATCTCCTTATCCCTTCCATCTGCAATCAAGATACCAACGGTCAACATCCAGTATTATTTCCCAGTCATATCCAACTCAATTCTACTCGCCTGTCATTCTCTCAACTGCATCTGTGAACTCATTGTTAATGAATACATTCTTATTGAACTTACCACCTGTGTCCCGTCCACTTCATAACAGACGCTCGGACCAAGACTGTTTTAATAATAGATTAATTAGAGTTCCTCCGATCCATTCCAGGAATTAGTGGATGGCCTCCGCTGAGCACTACTTACCACACCACCACCACTACCACCGGCACTAGCACCCGATCCTCCAGCCACTCCTGCACCAAACCCGGAAGTCGCTTCATTTAGATGACTATCCACTGTTCAGCCCGGGTCGTACGCCTGTCCACTCCTGAGCACTGTAGCCGCCTCTCCCTACCCACCAAGGGACCACAGCCCTTCAGAACCCTCCACAGAGCCCATGCAAATAGACAATCGCCGTCTCACTCCGAATGAGTGCCAGCATCGGATGACGCTGGGGTTGTGCCTTTACTGCAGGCAGTCCGGACATGTCATCCGGGAATGCCCCCATTGTCCTCTATGCCTCTAAGAAAGGTGTGAAACATCGAACGGACTCGTGTCCGAGTCGGCCAGTGTCATGAGGAGGAGATTCGGCTCTTGGTTCTGGAGGGTTCTACCATTGACAAGGTTTTGGTGCATCCGTGGCTGGTGAGGCACAATCCCGTCCTCTCTTGTGGCTCAGGTGAAATACTCAAATGGGGTCTTCAATGTTGGCCGGAGTGCTTTCCCAGATTACCTCTTTGCACTCCAGCTTCTCTCCCTTTATGTTCGACTTCCATTAAGAGCCAGATGGAGAAGCAATCAGTTGAGATACGACCTTGCTATGGCGAATTTCAGGAAGTCTTCTGCCCCAAGAGAGCTGCCCGCCTGCCACCACATCGACCATTGGAATGCGCATCTCTTTGAAGCATATCTCTCCACTTTTTAACACCCACAAGCAATTCTGGAGAACCGAACACTATACTGAATCGGCCAGCTGTTGTTTCATGTTTGCTCGCAAAGGCGGCTGATATCCCCTTCTCAGTTAGGAACTTCACTTGATCTTCCATAATAGATAGGAGGGGACACACAAATAGTAAAATTGGATCTGCTGAGAATACTTTAAATGCTGACAAAAGGTCGGCCAGGCTTGGAAAATAATACTCTTCCCAAATCCTGTCGACAAACAGGCTAAAATATCTCTTTTTGTCTCCACTAAGTGCCTCAAACAAAACTCCTGGACATCTCTTAAAGAGTCTATGTTGTGAACCTTACATACTTTTGAGAATCCAACGTTTAGCTGATCTTGATAAATGATCGTTGTCACTCATGTAAACATGACAGTTTTTTCCCACAATCACAATCAGATGACAACTTCAACATTCCTGAAGTGTACCATATGCATCAGACTTTTAGCCAACGTTCTGTATTAAAACTATATTAATATTAAACAAAAATTAATGTCTGAAGAAGTATTATTATTAAAATGCATGATGTGAATGTGTTTATACGTATGTCTTTTTCTTCAGATTTGAAATGCGTGTATTATGGCGTGTGCAAAGCGATCTGCAAAAGAGTACCTCGAAGACGCCAGGAACAACTTGGTGACTCAAATGAAAAACCTTCCCCTGATCATTGAGAGTCTTTATCAGGAGAAAGTCTTCAGTGTCCATGACATTGATGATCTCAAAGCCGAGAGGACAGAGTTTGATAAAGTCCGATGCATACTGGACCGCGTCATTAAGAGAGGTGAAAAAGCCAGTTATGAATTACTCAAAATTCTGGATGTTACTAAGAAGAAGACATTACATCCTGATTTACACTCCTGGATCAGCTACTTTCCCTTCAGAGATGAAGATACAGAGGCCAGCTCTTCATTTGGTGAGTAGAGGAATGAAAGAACATTTTGGAGAAATTAACTCATTTAAACGTTTAAGTAAGGTTTTTTTATTTGTTGTTGTTATTTTTTTAGGTACAAAGCCCTGTCGCATGTACAAGACACAGCTCAAGAAGTAAGCAGAAAGCATCCTGAAGAACCAAAGGAAATGTTTCTGTAAATATTTGGATGACAAGGAGCAAGGAAGCTTCAGTTTTATACCCTTGGTTTTAAAGACTGACCGTGTGATGAAAACTAAATGCAAAATAAAATTGAAAAACAAAAAATACAAAAAGCTACGGCCCAAGAAGCTAAGAGCGTACATTCCTATCGAGGGACAAGCTCTTAAACCTGAGGATCTCCTGAGATGGCAGGACAAGAACATCCTCATCATAGGAAAACCTGGAGTAGGAAAGACTTCAGTTGTCCTGGAAATGATGCGTGTTTGGGCAGAGACGGATTACAGATATATAGACTACATGTTTTACTTTGATGGAAGTGTTGTGGCCCACAATAGTGTCTCCAGTCTGGAAGCTCTTTTGTTTGATGGGTATTCAAAACCAAAGGAAACAGACAGAAAAGAAGTGTTTGAAGATATCGAGGAAAACTCTGAGAATGTTGTTCTTGTGTTTGATGGTGTGATGAATTTGGAAGAAGAATCCATCTTCTGGAAGATCATGAACAACGATCTCCTGCCTGACGCTAAGATTGTGGTCACCTGCAGATCAGAGGTGGAAGATCATCCTCTTCTCTCTGACTGGCCGACACAGACCGTTTATGTCCAGGGCTTCAGTGAAGAGTCTATTACATCTTACTACCAGAGCAGGTTGGGTCACGATCCTGATCTTCTAGAAGTTATTCTGAAGAATCAAGAGCTCTTCAGTCTTAGTCATGTCCCACTGTGTGCTTTCATGATTGTAGACACCATTAAGTTTAGAAATGACCCTGAATGCAGCCGTCCACACACAGTCACAGAGATGTACATCCACATTTTCCGCTTTGCTGTGAAGAAACATGGAAATAAACAAAATAATCAAATAGATGAGTACCTGAAAGAGAAGAAAGATCAGATTCATCTATTAATGGAGAAAGCTTTCAGTTCAACTATGAAGAAGAGCCTGAACCTTCTAGATATCAGCAGTGATGAGACACACATTTGTCATGCTTTTCTGAAAATGATCACAGCAACAGACTCGCCAACATCTGCAACAACATACTGTGCGTTTCTCCACAACACAATGCAGGAGTTCTTCTCAGCGCTGTGGCTTCTTGGACATCCAGGTGATATTGAGAGAGTCGTTCAGCTCTGTCAGACTGAGGAGCATAAACACATGAGACATGTTCTTCCTTTCTTATGTGGACTTCTGAGTGAACACAACACCAGACTCCTCAAGTGTCTCTTCACAGAGGATCAGATGAAGAAGACCTCTGACTGCTTCACTGAGAAGCTTCTGGACACGTTTCTTCAAGCTCCGAGTGAAAGTGAAGACGCTGATCTTCTCTATGTGTGTCAGTGCTTGTATGAGCTCCAGTCTCCTGAAGCCTGTTTAATGTTCCTGGAGAAGATGAACCATCGGCTTGATCTTGACCTGGATCTTGATCCTCATCAGTGCTGTGCTTTATCTTACGTGATCGGTCAATCCAGAGATAAAGAGGTCTATCTGAATCTGGAGGACTGTAATGTGACTGATGCAGGACTGAACATGATGCTCTGCTGCTCTCCAAACATCAGGTACTAGAAATCAGTCTGGTTAAACTGATCTAAAGGTATCATGTATCCGCCGAGGGAAACCTCACCGTGGCTAGTAATTCTGCCTCCTGATGTCTCTGGAGTGGTTAAACAGGAGGTTAAATACATTTTGGTATATCTCATAGGCAAACTTTGGTTTAATTATTCTATTTTTTTATTTCCTTATTATTCCTGTTTCTATGAAAATACGAAGATGTATTATACAGCAAGGACTTTCTCCTCCATAGTTTGGGAATTCTGCCTCTGTTTTCTAGTATTCACGTCACTACTGGAGAAAGCTCCTGATTGGTTAACGCGGCACAAATTTTTTCCAAAGTTCAGATTTTTTAACTATGCATGTCAAGCGCCAGAATCGTGTCATTCGCGCTGCTTAATTCACGTGGAATTCATGGAAATTCCTGTTGAAGTAAAATGCAAACACATAACAACACATAATAGCAATGACATATTAAAATAATTCTCCACATTTTGAGTGATTTAATGTTTTTGTAATGATTAAAAAAGCATTTAGCTTGTTTGAGCACAATATCATTGGAAATATTTGATTAAATCTGAAAAACCTGCAGTAATATATCTGTGAGTTACTCTGTGAGATGGACAGCTACAATTATCAACTGTATCTCCCTAGAAATATTTCAGGATTGTCTGTCGGGGGTAATCCCTAAAGAACAACAAAACAATAAATCAATCAGTACACACTCTGATGTTTGATTTCTTTGCTGCAGGTTAAAGACTTGTGAAGATCCTCTAAAACAAATCACCTTCTTTGTAGAATTCTTCCATAAATCATCTCGGTGTGACTGTGAACTTTCTGAAGAGAGAGGACGATACAACCCAGAAAAAAACCAAGCTCTGCTGGATCTCTGCTCTCATCTGAAGAACTATGAGACTCAAACAGGCAGGAGGTATCTTCCAGCATTACAGTCAGTTTTCCAGTCTCCTGATGAATGGATCATAGATCATCTCTCAGAGAGAAAGATCTCCGTCCTCCTGGAAGTGCTGAAGCTCCAGACAGAGAAGAAACCAGTAGAGCTCAGAAGATGTTCAGAGGAAGAGAGAGAAGTGAGGAGTTTCCTTCAGTGTCTGCCCTACATCTCACAGCTGAGGTGAGAACATCTCTCTTACAGTTATTGTGAAATACACACATGGTCAGAATTGTTGGAACCCATGATAAAAAAAAAATTAAGTTGTTCATCCTTTTGAGCTTTTATTTAAGAGAGTCATACTAGCAGAACCCCTTTATTCAATGCTTTTTGAGACCTCCATCTGTCAGTTCAACAGCTCTAGATGTTCTGATGAGGTTAGAGAACACCTGCTGAAAGATCAGAGACCATTCCTTCATCCAGAATCACTCCAGACCCTTTAGATTCAGCTCCATGGTGCTTCTTCTCTTCAGTTCACCTCACTCTTCTTCAGGGTTCAGCTCTGGTCACTGAGACATTGTTTGAGGTCTGTGTTTGGATTATTGTACAGTTTAGAAGATCCAAACATGGACTATTATAATATTTCTAACAGAGTCATTCACTTATTATTTTTTTATCTGTTGGTATTTGATATAATCGATGATGGCGTGTCTAATGAAGTCAAGGACCTCCAGCTGAAATATAGGCCCACAAGACCCTGAGACTCAGCTGTTTTCTGCAATTCTCCAGCTGTGCTCCTCATACTCTCCTTCTCTCAGTGAATCAGGACAATCTGGACACACGTCCTCTTTCAGGCAGTTTCCTAACATTTTCTGTTGATTTCTTATTATTGTCTGTGAATACTCATCATATCTGTAGATGTTACATCTGTTGTTGTCTGTTAATAGCAAAACTATTGCATCCCCTCCCAGCTTCATAGTTTAATTTTGATCCTGGACTCAAGTGTAAAGAAATACAGATCGTAGGAGTATCCTTAAAGTGCTACTTGCTGAAAGGACCTTTGAAATCCTTTTTAAGCAAAAGTAAAGAGCATGAAGGAAGTGTTTAAATCACTGAGGTCAAAGTTGAAACAATATCCTTTACTGTAAAATTACTGAATATATATTTATAATGGGTATCAAAGCAAGAAATCATGTGGTTTTATTGAACAAAGCTGTGAGAAATACACAGTGTGTTATAAACAATAGAGTTGATATACATTACTAACTTTAATAACAATGAGTGAAGTTTCATTAGAGTTCAGTTTACTGATGCTGTGGGGCTGTTGTGGCCTGATGAACAGAGCTGTCACCCAGAGCCTAAAACCTTTTCTTTTCCTTAAAGACCTGCAGGGATTGTTTTACAGGTCACTGCACGATCTAATCCTTGTTTAATTTAGTTCAAATATGTACTTAATCTTTAATATTTGTTAATATCTTTAGGACAGAAATGCGATAGCCATTGTGTCCAGGTTGATGACAAAGAAAGTAATAAAAAAGCACATGAACAAAACAATCAGGGCTGTCCTTGACGAAGCGTTTTTTAGTTCATCTGCTGTCAGTGGTTCAGCTGGAACATTATGAATAAAGACATGTCAGATATAATTTGTATTTGCTTTGATTATTTTTTTATTCACATCACAATTCAACCCGTGTATGTGTGTGTGTGTGTGTGTATGTGTGTGGATTAAGGCTAAATTTATGATGAAATGTGACAGTTTAATCTATTTATGTAGATAGTGATGAATATTAATTACTGATTGTGTTTTGAAGTATTATTTAATTTCCTCTTTCAAACGTGTGATTTCTGCTCTCCTGGGTCTCATGAAACCTCATGTTTTTACTGTTCCTTCAAAAACAAGACTTGTGTTCAGTGTAAGTCTGTATTTAAGGTTTATAAAGTTATCAGAACTGTCCATTCATTATTAATATTTCAAGTCTAATTTAAGAAGTGAGCTGAAACCAGGAAAAAAGTATTTTTTATTTTGCATCAAAGCTGTAATAACTCTTGCAAAAGCTCTGTTTATTCACTTTTTTAATTCACTATTATTCTGTTTTGTTCCAGATTCTCTGATCAGAGTGAAAGTGTTGTAAGCAGATTTCTTCTGAGACTCTTCGATAAAGCAGCAGAGATTGAGACACAGACAGGAGAACAGATGCTGAACCTGCTCGTGTCTGTCTGCTCCAGATCTTCTGATCGTGTATTAACTTACATATTTAATAACACTGATTTCCTGCTGGATCTCTGCTCTCATCTGAAGAACTATGAGACTCAAACAGGCAGGAGGTATCTTCCAGCATTAC
>JAUCNO010001851.1:15688866-15703671 GCA_032353835.1 Enteromius viviparus
GCATCCCTACCTGCGCTTGCTTCATTCATGGGGCTGCAGTCTGATTCACCTCAGGTGTTCTTAAGCACCTAGTCAGTGGCGTCACCCGAGGGTGCCGCACCTGACTCTAATCTAGATGGATTTCACAGCAGATTCAGAGCGTGGTCTCGCCGAAGGCGTTCCCATAGCGTTTTGACGCAGTGTCTCGTTCCTTCAATGAACAGGGGTTATATGCATAACCCTGAGACGTTTCTTCATCAGAGTTGGAGAAATGTAAAATTTCATCACTTGCTTAGCAATGAGTGTGAATGGGTGCCGTCAGAATAAGAGTCTGATAAATAATCCACAGCACTTCAGTCCATCAGTTAACATCTGGAGAAGACAAAAGATAATCCAGCATTAAGATGTTTTTAACTCAAACCATTGCTTCTCCAGATGTTCACTGATGGACATTAGTGTGATGTTTTTAATCAGACTCTCATTCTGACGGCACCCATTCACATCCATTGGTGAGACACATTTCTCCTGATCTGATGAAGAAACAAGCTCATCTACAGCTTGGGTGATCTAAGTGTGACCACATGTTTGTTTCTGGCTGAACTATTTCTTACAGGCGCAGCTGATGAAGGCAGAGTAGAGTTCTCTGGTCAGCAGAGGATCAGGCATGTCTCTCAGAAACTCTTTGAGCAGCGCCGCCACGTCATGAACGCTGTGTCTCTGGTCCAGAACAACATCAGCACCCTGATCGAACGCTTCCCGCAGCTGAAACACACACAAACACGTCAGCCTCACATACTTTCTCCCACCAATATAGTTGTGCAACCTTTCCAGTTATTTGGCATTATTAATGCAATGAAATCATTCAAGTCATTGAAGGTTAGTGCACACAACAACATTATCTAGAGCAAAGTTTAAAAAGAAACTGATAGCTGTTAAAAAAAGCTAATAATGAATTAAATAAAGGAAAGGTAAAATTAAAAATGAAAAAAAAAAGGCAATACTTAATAAAAGATTTCATCATTTGTTTACCTGGCTGTCACAATACACAATGTTATATATTAATCACCATCTAACAAAGGACTGTATGAGACTGCATAATAAATTTGACAGGTTTGCATTTTTTTGTTTTAAGTTTAAAAATATGTAATAGATAAATAAATAAATAATAATAAAATAATTATTTAATTGGTTTGCACTGTGTTTGGTCAGTCATGTGACTATTAATTATTAAATAAATAAAAAAAACAATATTTATTAATTATTTAATAAAATATTGAATTAAATGATTGAATACTGAAATATTAATTTAATTTAATATTTCAATTATTCAATTTCAGTAAAGATTAATTTAAATAAAGGCACTTTATCTTATTTGTTTATTTATTTCTCTCATCATAAATATTTAATCATCTAGACTATGAATATCCAAACTCAAAAACTATTTAATGCCTAACCCAAAAATTTTATTTAATGTATTCTGGTTTCCTTACTAGGCTTTTGTAAAATAATACAAAATAAATAAATAAATAATAATAATAAAATTAAATAATTACAAATAAAATAATAGAGTCATTTGGGTCTGACCTGTCGAACTCTTTTCTTAGAGCTCCCGACCCGGAAGATGCCCACCGTCTGCAGACCTTAACAGCAGCAAAGCAAATAACCGCCACCGTTACTGTACGTCAACATCTGTATGGACAGTCATCTGTATGGACACAGCGCTGATCTGACACTGACCATACTTCTGCAGGTGTTGGCAGCAGCTGTCCAGAACGCGCGGCACCTGTCTGTAGATGGGGTTCAGGCTGAGCTTGGCGTCACTCGTCTTCTTCTTCTTCTCTCCGTGTGACTCCACGGGCATGGAGAGCTGAAGAGCCTCCAGCAGACGAGAGTCACTGTCGTCTAGATCAGTGATGCAGTCCACAGACATACCTCCCTGCAGCGGTCAGACAAATACAGCTTCAACCCTCATTAAACCACTTACTCAGAGCTTTAGAAATGTAACAGGATACATGACTTAAAATCTAACACTGGCACACTGTAACTACTTCACTTACTTTTGATTACTTCTCTACATGTTTTCAAACAGGTAAAGCAGACAGGGTCAATCTTACAATAGTAGAATAAAAATAAGAATTTGATCTTAAAAGCACAGCAACTACAAAAGCACTTAATTTGAGATGATTTCTTCAGTTAAATGCAGATTTAAAACCATAACAAGGAATAGTTTAGTAGCTTTGATACCGTTTTTGAAATTTTATTTCACAGATTTCTACTTAATAAAGAATTAATTCTTTAATGTAAGGTCTAATGATAAATGGCATCATTTTTGGATTTTAAATGAAATTAAACAACAGATTACAAAGGTAACTTTAATCTATTAATGGTTAGTTTTAATGGTTAAATATTAAAATATTTAAAATATTAAAATATTAAAATATTAAAATATTAAAATATTAAAATATTAAAATATTAAAATATTAATGGTTTTAGTGCTTCAACATAAGAAAAATAGTTGCCTTGTCAACCAGCTGAAATTAAATATGTTTTGCGTAAATGTAGCAATAAATATGTAATAGACAAATGAATAATAATAATAATAATAATAATAATTTTTATATTTTTAATATTACTATTATTAATGATAATATATTGTCACAAAACATTTTATTTATGATTGCTATTTTATTATTAATTATTACTATATAGTGTCACAATGTTTTAATAATTATTAGTTAATTATTAATTTACTATTGTCAAACGATTGAAGAATTTTTTGAAGAACATTTTAATAATTATTATTATACATGTATTATTGTGTCAAAAATATTTAATGATAATCATAATCGATTCTAAATGAATTACTGTGTCAAACTTTTTTCTGCATCAGTTATCAGACACTCAAAAATATGATAATGCTTTATAATTCTATCTGGCAGCATGAACTAATGATGAAGTCAGATTAATAATCATTTCGACATTTTTCAAACAATTAATCATGATTAATCAATAATAAATACACGTTTTTGTTTGCATAATATACATGTGTGTTCTGTGTATATTTAATATGTTTACATAAACACACACAAAAAATATTCACATGTATTTATATTTATATTCCTATTATTTATATTACAAATAAATATATTTTTAATGTATAAAAATAACATTTTATTCTGAAATATACACATGCATGTGTTTTTTATTTATACTGTATATACATAATAAATATACAGAGTACACACATATTGTGTGCAAACAAAAACTTTAGTTTTGGAAGATTATTTGACAGCACTAGGAAATATTGTTTTATGCGCTTGAGCTCACATATACTCTATGCTACAACTACTCATCATTAGTTCATTAACAGTTGCATTGCTCATTGTTAGTTAATGTTAGTTAAGCAGTGGTTATACCCGTCTGCGTGAGCGCAGCGCCGTCTCGGGTGTCCCGGGCGTGGTTCCCTCGTTCGGCGTCTCTGAGGACGAGCTGAGGGACGAGTTGCTGCTGGAGAGCTCTTTGTTGGTGGATCTGCGGCCTGTCAGGTGCAGGAGGGACGAGACTCGATCGGCCGGCTCCTCCTGAAGCTGCTTCTGACGCCGGTCGTTCACGATCACCTGCGAGAGCGGCACGCCGAACGCCTGAGCATCCGACTCTGACAGAAACACACACACACACATTTACTTCTGCTGCTCCAGAACAACCTGGGGCTTTCAGTTAATATTTAGTCATAATTTACTCATGTAATGTTTTAACAACATAAAAAATAAAGGTGTGATTAAAAAATACTAATACAAATATATTTTACTTATTTCAACATAAAGTAAAATTGAATATAATAATTTTAAAAATGAATTGTAATTAGTAATTTCATAATTTTTTTGGTTTTAATTAGTTTTTAAAATAAAATAAAATAAAATAAAATAAAATAATCATTATTAATCGCATCCAAAACATTTTTCATTAACATTATATATATATGTGTTTACTGTGTATATTTATTATGTGAATATATAAATACACATACAGTAAATATTTTGAAAATATTTACATGTATACATTAACATTCATATAACTTACATTACATATAAATATATTTAATATATAAACATAACATTGTGTACATTTATACATAATAAATATACACACTACAAATACATATATTATTTTGGATGTGATTAATCATTTGACAGCACTAAAAATGAATTAAAATAAAACAAAAAAAAGGACATGCATATGTTTGATGCAAATAAAAACTTGCCAAATTATTTATAAAATATCACACAGACACTCCTGCTTATTACATACTGCTTAATATATAAAGTAATAAAACATGTCATGCACTGGACAAAAAAAAAGATGAATTGAATTTACTACATTTTTTAAAATAAGTTGCAATCAGTTTATTTTGGCTACATTTAACAAACACCCCCCTGAGCACCTCCACCTCCCACAGAACAGTGTTTTAACGTGAAGGTGAAGGAATGTGGTCAGAGGTCTGATCTGCAACATAAATAAAGCAAAGGAGCGTCTCAGAGTGTTGTTGTTATTTCTCGGCGCAGTCGGACACAGCGGGAGCGTCTGCATTCCTGCGCAGCCCTGAGCCGGATCACAATGCATTCTGGGTCAGAGCACTGTGCATTAATATCACAGAGCAGCTACAGAAGATCAGACGCACAGCACTCTGAACATCTCACATATTTGCTTCTTCATTTAAAACCGTATAGAAACGTTTCAGGACCAAATCTGAAGAGAAAGCAGACGGTGTTTCTATATGATTAATCGATCACACTGATCATGTGACTCTGTTCAGACGGTCCGATGTTCTTCCACTGAAGCGCGACATGTTAGCAAACAAGAAGAATGAACATCTGTTCATAATATTGACTTAAATTGAGGCTTCTATCCGAAGCTACTTACAAATGAGGACAACAGAAACCAACAAAAGAGAAACAATAGAACAGTCTCAGTTAGATTCAAGTAGTAGCTAGATTTGTTTATGACGTAATAAATAAAAATAAACATTTTCATGTGTGTTTTTGATTTTTCTTGTCGTTACATGTATATATTGTTTTCAGTTTTATTATTTCTAGAAACTATGGCTGAAATAAAATAAGTTTGAACTACCTACAGTGTTTTAAGATCAAGTGCTCTGAAACTTCTCTATACTGAATGTGTTCAAAATCTAAATATGAAATATTAAAAATGTATGCATGCACAATGCAGGGGGTTTCATTTTAAACATGCCTGAAACACACCAGGACTCTTATTTTGAAAAGTCAAAGAAATAAAATATGCAACATGTTAGAATATATATAAAAGTGAATATTGGTTATAATCTACTGTTGATAGATGAAGCCAGTCCTTCACAATAAAGCTTCTTTACACAGAAATAAAGGGGACTTGACTGAACGCAACAGTATTGATTGATTTTGACTTTAAATGTTGCATTAGACTATATGATTTTAGCCCCAATTTAAAGACCTTTGAAGAAAAGAATTAAGACTTGTTTTATACTATTTAAGATATTTCATACGTTTCATAGCCCTAGAGTTTTTTTGTTAAGATACAAAAGCACATATTCAATCAAAGAAGTCAGACCTGACCATTATTTCTTGTGGTCAGCTGGCAGCTTCTGACAAATCTGTAAAAACCAAACGCATACCTTTGTCTCTCTTTTCCTTCGATAAAGAATCCAGCTTCCTCCTGAGTGACTTTTTCCGCTTCTGGCCATCTGGAAATAACATCACGCACAAAACATCAGAAACAGAGCAGAAAATAAGAGCTGAACCTGAAGACAGTCACACCAGAGGCGCTTCAGGACGTCTCTTAGATGCTGAAATGCGAGAGTCTCTGTGTACCTTTGGGGATGGTGATCTGGCAACCCAGATCGAAGTCTTTCAGGAGTCTGCCCAGAGCCACCTCCTGCAGCCGGACTCTCTCCAGCTCCGACAGACTCTGAATGGAAACCGACTGCATGTGGAAATTATGAGCGGCTGTCTTCTTACAGCTGAAATCTCCCTGTGAAAGACCAAAGAGAACTGATTTAATAAAGCAGCAGCAAGCAAACTAAATATTACAATATAGGCCTATATGCTGCTATGATCCTCAGAAATCATTCTAAAGCTGATTTACTGCTCAACAAACATTTCTGATTATTATCAGTGTTGAAAATGGCTTTGCTGCTCAATATTGTCTGAAGAAAGTATGGATAATTACAAAAATAAATATACTTTTATCTAGCAATCGTGTATTAAATTGATCAAACATGACAGTAAAGACGTTTATAAATGTTAAAAAACATTTCTATTTCTTTTGATCTTTCTATTCATCTGTAAATCCTGAAAAATAATGCATTAAAGGTTATATGAAAATATTTTTTAAAGATTTTTCTTATGTTCATCAAGTGTGAATTTATTTGATCAAAAATGCAGGAAAAAAAATTAACATTGTGCAATATTATTGGGATTTAAAATAACTATTTTCTATTTTAATATACATTAAAATACAAATTTTTCTGGGACGTTCAGCTGAATTTTTCAGTGTCACATGTTCCTCAGAAATCATAATATTATACTGATTTATTATCAGTGCTTGAAACTTTTGTGTTGCTTAATATTTTTTTGGGAAACTGATATTTTATATAAGATTCTTAAATGAATAAAACGATAAAAGAAGAGCATTTATTTTAAATAGAAATAATTTCTAACAATACACACTATCATTAAAAAGTTTGAATGTTTAATTCTTTTTTTCATTTGAAGTTTTTTTTCAGCTAGGTTAAACTGATAAGGCAAAGATTTATATTGTTAGAAAATATTTATGTTTTAAATAAATGCTGTTCTTTATAACTTTTTATTCATTAAAGGATCCTGAAAAATATTTGCTATCACAACTAATGATGCATCAGCTTTAGAAGGATTTCTGAGGGATCATGCAACATTTTAGACTGGAGTAATGACTGATGGAAATTCAGCTGTTCTGTTATTGCTCCATGTATAAGAATGCTGAGAATGTTTCTTAGTGGTGCGTCTCATTTACAGCTGAAATCTAGGCTTTCTCTGAGCTGGAGAATGAGTGAGACTTTAGTAAACCCTGTGGTGATGTTTGGACAGATACAGTCAATACACACAGCATCTCTCAGAACAAGCTCTGGAGAAGTCCTGCAGACCTTCGCTGATCGTCCGGATCTCCTCAGACTCTGGCAGACGCTCGTCAAATCAGATCACACGGTTAACTAATGAGTGGTTTTTACAAATCATTAATATGTTGTGTAATAAAAACTGCCTGGCAGATAATATCCCCTCTGCTTATTAATATTAACCTCTTCATTATGAAAACCTTCTCAGATTATCATTTGTCTTTCCTTACTTGCTGAAAATGTTACTATATTTTACTACTTGTGATTCAGTTATAGCTATAAGCCTATTAGTAGTAATTAAAAATAAATAATGAATTATTTAAAAATTATTATAAATACAATTTAAATGGTTAAAATAACTTTTTAATACTAGCATTTACATACTAGTGCATGCAAAAACATGAGCAAAATCTGTTTAACTACTTGCTTTATTTTAATTCAAATAATAAATAACAACAATTGTAAAAAAAAAAAATAATAATAATTTTATCATAAACATACTGTTAAAATAATTGTAACTAAAATAATTAATTGAAATGATAACCAAGTAATTATTTAAAAACAAAAATAGTAAATAATAAAATTATTAAATTCATTATTGAAAATAATTTATATATATACACCATTTTTTATTTTAGATTTTACATTTTTTAAATTACTTGTAAGTAATTAATTACTTGCATTATTTTAATTTAAATAAAATACAACAATATTTAATAATTACAAAAAATAATTAGTATATACATAATATTGTTAAAATAATTGTAACTATAATTGACCTTTCGCAAAAGCCACGCCCCCCTTAGTTACTGTTGCTAGCCCGTCAACCTTACCGACAACTACGGATTGTCAACCATAGATAGTAGTAGAAAATATGGCGAGTAGAGGTGTATCTGTTGGTGAGATGAGAGCGTGAGAGAGTCAGCTGAGCATGCGCTGCTCGACTGTGAAACAGCCTACAAGGATTGCACAGCGTCGAACGATGTGTACTAATCCTCACATAAAAAACACACACGGAGGAGGCAGATAATGTCTGTATATTCAGTCAAACATACTCAATATCACTACAATGTAGCTCCGGTCTGGGAGAGGCGATAATGAGAGCGTGAAAGAGTCAATGAGCGTGCGCGGCAGACTATGAAGCAGATCGCGCCTTTTTTCCTCAGAGCACTAAAAATAAGTTTAAATTGCCTGTTAGAACGCGATGTGAACTGACGAAATATAAATTTAGAGAGCTAAGGTGAAGTTGCTAGCAAGCTGGCTAAAATTAAGTTCATTAACGTGAGCTAATACTAGTACGTTACGTCTAACGTTCTGGCAGTACTATACTAGTGATATACAATATTTGCTGACAGTACAGATAACTTTAATATCCAGTTTTGTAAATATGAACGTCTTGCTCATAGTCTTACTAGCTAGCTATCGTTATGGCGTTATACTAGACTTGCCTTACCTTCGAGCAGACGTAAGTATGCTTGTTTATTTTCTTGACATTTAACTGGTACTGGGGCCTTCCACACTGCTTAATCCACTGTATGCACCGCTCATATTGTGTCTTTGGCTTTGGGAAGGGAAAAAAACGTGTGTGGTTGGACAATGGCCGTTTCGGGGCGGGGTTTTGCGAAAGGTCAATTGTGACAAATAATGGACACTTTTTTTAGAATGTTTAAAATACATTAAAAGTTATATTAAATGTTGTTTTTAAAAGTTCAAATGTGGCAAGGAATGTTTGGTTGTTCTTTAAAAGTTGTAATCATGACAATAAAACTGGACTTTGAACATTGTTAAAATTAAAAACAAACATTCAAAGTAAGAATGTGGCAAGGACTGTTTTACTAATCTTTAAATAACGTTCAAATCACAAGAAAACTGGACTTTTGAACATTCTTAGAACATTCGACTAATTTTTCACCCAAAATGTGTTATTTTAATGTTTCTGATGTAAGAAATATTTTGTGAACCTGTAAATAACAAACCAACAAGAAAATTGGACATTTGAGTCTTTATAAACAATTCAAAATAATGTTCTCACAACGTTTTATAACCTCAATTTGTTATATTGAAATATGGTTTGACTTTCAACTCTGCCCACATCAAAACCTGACAATCTTTTGTGAAATTAACGTCCACTTGTTTGTCACTGTAAACACCTGTATGTGTGAACACCTCTTTAATTCATCACAGCCGAGGAAGCAGATGTTGACTTTGATATTAAGAGTCTTTGTCCTCATGGCACACTTGTTTAATGCGATATGAATTCTCTGTGATGTGTTTAGGTTCATGTAGGATCCATGAGGAGTACGAGTGTTGGGTGGCTCAAACTGAAGAGTAGAGACCCGTTTGCTCACCCTGTCATCCAACCTAACTACCTTTCCACCGGTACGTTTGCTCTGCTCAGAGCAGCTTACAGTAAATCTACAAATATCAGTGTATTATTAGGATACTTGCACGTCTTCAAAATGACAAAATTTCCCCACTTTCTAATATATAAAAGTATACATATAAACAGTGTTAGGGAAAGTTTCTTTTAAAAGTAATGCATTACAATATTGTGTTACTATCTAAAAAAAGTAACTAATTACGCTACTTACATTACGTTACTTTTTAAATATGGGCAGAGCTTGAGTGTTTGTTTTTAATCTAAGAAGTTTTATTTATAGCAAATGTAAAAGCACACCTAAAAGTGTCAAAAATAAACCTGAAGAAAAAGTAAATGCACATTTGCAAAGCAGAATACAGAAGAAAGTTTAATACTCCTCAGCCATACAAAAACCTAAACAATGAAGCATTGACAAGCATGACATTTTTGCTCGTAAATATGGTTGAACTGGATCATTAAAGCTCAGCAGCAAAGACATTGGTTAATGAAATGAAATATTTTAATTAATTTTGATGAGTACTAAATCTATTTTTGGAGAGTGAGATGAATTAATGTACATTCACATTTAGTCTAGAACCACACTGTATTCACACACAATGCTCTGTGTTTCTGAGGCTCGTCAGTCAATAAATAAGAAAACAAAGTAAAGTTATATTACTTTAAATTAAAAGTAATGCGTTACTTTACTAGTTACTTAAAAAGTAATTTTATTGCGTAAATCTTGTTGTAATGTGTTGCATATAACAGTAGTAGACTTTGAGTGCATCTAGTTTACATGTATATTTTTAGCTTGTACTGTAGCTATACTAAAAGTGTTAAAGGTATACTCACAATTTAATAATTAAATACTTGTAAGTAGAATTGTTTTGAAGTATAGTCTAGCTCAGTAGTTTTATACGGCAAGTATATTCGTAGGTTTTGGGCAACGACGTTTCACGAGTTCACACAGAAAAGAGTATATTGAGAAATGACTATTGACTTTCTGAATGTAATAAAACTCATGGACAGTAGATCTGAACAAGTGAAGGGGATCCCCTTGTATCATGCAGAAGTGATGATTCTATTCGACCAATCAGTCTTCTGCAGTGATATTAGCTCCACCCTTTTAGTACTTTAATAGTAGCTTAAATATATTAAGACCTTTTATGTTGCATGCGTTTGACTGTGCTGACCGTCTCATGTTCTCCATCTCCTCACGTCCCACAGACACTGACATGTTTGAGTTCAGACAGTGCATCAAGCTCTCACGGGAAATCTTCGCTCAAAAAGCCTTCGACCCTTTCCGAGGCCCCGAGGTGCAGCCGGGCCCCGCCGTCCAATCGGATGCAGAGATGGACGCTTTCATCCGACAGAAGGCGGACAGCGCCTACCACCCGTGTAGCACGTGTAAGATGGGCAGCGGCTCGGACCGAGAGGCGGTGGTGGACCCTGCTCTGCGTGTCTACGGCCTGCAGGGGCTCAGGGTGGTGGACGCCTCCGTGATGCCCAGCATGGTGAGCGGGAACCTGAATGCCCCCACCATAATGATCGCGGAAAAGGCAGCAGACATCATTAAAGGGATTCCCTCGCTCCACGACCCCGGAGTTCCTGTTTACCAGCCCGTGACTCTCGAGACGCAGAGATAAGACCTGCCCGTACATGTTTAGACTTGTGCTTTTAAATAATGGGACCAGGTGGCAGGCCAGATTTTCCAGGTTTAAATGAATCAATGGGCCACATGATCAAACCAAGCTTCAGTCTTAGGCTCAGCTTCATTCACCTTCAGTTCAGACACATCATTGCTAATGCAGTTAATGAAGTATGACCAGACATGATTTTGTTCATTTCATGAGATTCCGTCCACAAGTGTCTTAATGAAACATACTAATATCACGTTTTAAAGAAGATTTATATTTTGTCCTGTCGCATTTCAACACTATCACAGTTATGATAGAAATAACACATTTCAGCCGCTGAGCCGACAGGAAGCAAGTATGTATGCAAATAACTCTTTTTCATGTTTACATGGAGAGAAAACGAGAATCTTTAGACTTCTTAAGTGTTCTTTATTCTGGTACTATGGCTTTTTAATACTTTACTAAATTATAATGGAGTACGAAAAAGAATGTAACAAACATAGACCAATTTTAACAGATTGAAAATGCTTTGAAAATCACTACAACAAATGTTTATCTTTTATTCCTCTCAAAAAGAATAAAATGATGAAATTGTAAAAGTCTCCTGATGACTGATTTAAATAACAAATGTCCAAAAATTGCCAATGCAGACACTTGCATGACCTGAAATAATCATTTGCACAATACCAATGACCTTCACTTCATTTCAGTAATAACTATAATCTACACACAATCTTATATATTTTATATTCTCAAACTATAACAACCATACAGACATGCCCCTTCAAAATGAAAGGAAATCAATTTTGCTATTAAAACACTGTCATCATTTATCCATTCATTCAACACATACATGACTTTAATAAAGCCTTTGTAATCAGACATTTAGTTAAAAATAGATCCTCTTTAATGTCTAGTATCTTGAAAGTGATAAAGGCAGTTGAGAGTTATTCTAAGTGCTAAGTTTAAAAAGGAAAGGTTGGTGTTTTATATCACAATGACAAACATACAGTAGTTTAGAAACAGCGTGGGCTACGACGTCACATCTGCCTTGAAAGCAGTTCAGCCAGATTCATTAGCATAGGAATTGAAATGATCTGACTCAGAATGATTTGTTCACAAACTTAACATCGTACATTCCTGAACAGAGCTGGATGTTGGTCGAGCCACAGCAATACTGCACACAAATTGCATGGACACTTATCAAAATACTTTAATAGCTCACAAACACTATCCATACAGGTTTGGACTGAGCGTTCGGGTAAGTAAATGATGACAGCTTGTTTTGGGTGCACTAAATATTTTTTATAAGCCCAAATGTCATCGTTATTAATTACAGAACCAATGAAAACACTGAAAATAAATAAGAAATGAAAAAATACAGTTGCTGTGTGAGCATCTGTTTAATCAGTATAGAGGCAGATATGCTCACACTAACAGTAAAGCACACCCAGGCCGACATATTGTTTTGATATGTGAAGTAACTGCTTCTAGAGAAAGAAGCTGGAACAGGAACAGCTTTTGGACGGACGGTGCTGCTGTGTGAAGCCCTTTGTAAGATCTGTTTGAGTTTAAGTTAAATGCCTTATTTTGTGCATTTTACAGCCATAGTATAGGGAAATATCATATGTACTTTTCCTGCACCACCAAAGTTGGCATCTTGCATTATTTCATTGTTTGAAAACATGAGTATAGATCATTTGCCTTTCCATTTATGTCATCATACGTTTGGTCAAAAACGATTTACTCACCTTCCGGTTTCACCATGAAATACAAATGAAGTTCAGAGCTCTATAGTCCAAATAAGTTGTGTACCATATTCCAAGTCAGATGATTAAATTTAAATTTGCATTCCTACATGCCATACAAAGATGAGATGCAGCAGATTTGAAGTCAAAGATGGTACAGTAAAAGCCATTAACCTTGATGCAGCTTGAATACGGAAAAACTGGACAAAGACATTCAATCAATCATGACTTTTGAGGCATTTAAGAATTAAAATATAGTTCAGTTACCTTACTAAGAGGAATCATAATTAGTCGTAATTGCCTTGTACTGTATGTGTGAATAAAACTCTTGACTCAAATAGGTCTGAAGAAATGCTGTTTGGTATCTTTGACCAAGTGGACTTTGGCTGGTAAGTTGGTGAGGGATCTTCAGAGGTCCAGTGCATGCATAGATTCAGAGAAAAAAAACACTTCGGTCGGCAATGCCATCACATTTGGATCCTGCTGGAAATTTCCCAAAATATCAAAAGGTTTGCAAACTAAATGAAAAGGGTCAAATCTATTGGTTCATGTAAGCCAGCAGATCTTTCCATGACACTCCCGTTTAAAGGCACAATTACCTCATTCATTCGTTTTCTACATTATTTAGTTTTGTTGGGCTATTTTAATTCTCTACTATAATACTGAGACGTAGATCATTTCGTCTGCGAGATCCTCCTCACGTTTATTGCTCGTGTCCGTCTCCTCATCACTGTAGTCACGCAGATTGTTCTGACGCAGGGCGGCCTCGTCTGCTTCCGGCCCGTGGCCTAGCGTCACATTCAGTAAATTGCTAGCAGCACTTTCCATCTCATCAATCGTCATGTCACAAGCATCTGCAATCTCGTGTTTTGTTGCCGTCACAAACTTTGGATCCTTGGCAAATTGGCCCAATCCACCAGATATCATCACCTACAACAAAAGACACGTGTCAGGCAGCAGTTGTTGTTTTAGACTACTTCCTGTCTATAGCCAACAACAGAGGCAGACCAGTCTGAGGCTTTGCAATATAGTGTAAAGACCCCAATATACTTTAAACGAAATCAAATAACTTACAGATATTACATAATTTCGTATAAAATCAGGTCAATACAAAGTTTGTTTTTCGGCAGTTCAACAGTTTACCAAAGCAAACTTTTTGGGCAAGTTCATTTTGGCTCCTAAAGACTTTTGAGAGTCCACTGGTCTGCAATCGGTGGTGGCTGCACTTCCTTAATGTTTATTACTCATACCATGGAGGTCAGATGGGAAAACAACAACCAAAACAACAACAACACCAAGTTACAACTGACATGAATACACTGGAGTGTCGAGCTGAGCTGGTACAACCCTACAAGCCTAACCCTAAATGTATCCGCACCTATACTGTATGATCGCTCACGATTCGGACAAGGCATTCAATTCCTTAGCATGAAAAATATATATATATTTTTTATTTTTATTAACTTTCACACCGTCAGACAAAAATCCACCAAACTGTGGGAATGACCCCTTAGGCCAAAAAGGACCAAACCAGGATCATTTGAAATGGATGAGCTTTAAACTCTTACGTAAACCAACTAAATAATGAGCTTAATAATGACACTATTGTCTTTGAGCTGTTTTACAGCAGAAACTGAACTGAACTAAGTTTCCATAATTATTAAAAATTATTCTGTTACTGGTAACACTTTATCCACTTTTGACATTCTACTGACAGTAAGTAACTTTGCAGTTAGCAGTCATTAGATTATTAGTGACTGTCTGCTTATTAACTTCTAAAGGCCCCAATATACGTCAAACAAACTTATTCATTCTTCATTTGAGCGCAAAAAGAAGTTCGATAAGGCTTAGCAAAAGTACACTGTTAGGTGCTGGGCATCCGGCCAGAGGAGAACTGGACCCAACTAAGCCTGGTTCTCACAAGGTTTTTTTCCCCATTCT
>JAUCNO010001851.1:15725773-15743243 GCA_032353835.1 Enteromius viviparus
TATGCTGGCTGTGCACAGAGACTAGAAAGAGAGGCAAGAACAGTCTGCTGCTGACCACTCACAACCTTTAAGATAGTGAGCTTTTCTTATTAAAACAAGCTGCTACTTACTATTCAAGCGTGAGTTTTAAGCAGTGAAGGGTAGTGCTTGTTCGTCGATATTCAGATCACAATGCAAAGCAACACGTAAAAAGACGGTCATGATAATCAGTAATTATGTCTCCATTGGATGAAATAAATGCCTCATTTGTAATAGCTTTTATTGCTTTGGTGTCATAGCGTCAGGACTTAGCATCACGTTATGATAAGAGGCATTCGACCAATCACAAAGCACTGGATAGCTTGCCAATCAGAGCACACCTTGACACTTTTTAGGACAATGAGCTTTGTACATAATCGACCCGTTTCAGGAGGCAGGGCTTAGAGGAGAAACAATAATGTACAGTAATATTACTGTTTTCACTGTAGTTTTGATCAAAATAAATGTACTCTTGGTGAGCTCTACATTTCTTTCACAAACACTAAAAACCATACTGAGTCCAAAGTTTTGAATGGATACACACCTGGAAGACAGTCAGCAGGGCTTGAGGAAAGTTGTCAAAAGTGCTTCGTTTGGTAACAGTCTCATCAAAGTTAAACTTTCCACCGAAGAGCTGCATGCCAAGCAAACTGAAGATAATGATGAAGAGGAAGAGCAACAGCAGCAGGGAAGCAATGGACTTCATGGAGTTCAAAAGAGATGCCACCAGGTTACTCAGAGACGCCCAGTGACTGGAATCAGAAACAAGACTCAACATGATCCCAGCACTGTGATATTTTAGTTATTGGTCACATATTGTGTATAGTGAATTTCAACAGAACTGTTGATTGTATTTTTTACTGGCTCTTCAAGAGCAACTACCAGTTGGACATTTGGGGCTCTTGAAAAAAAAACTACAAATGCAAATACAAGATGTTGTGCACCAACTACCCATATATTTCTGTTTGATATGTTCTATATTTTGACTACTGACACATTATACACATCAGCAGTGAAGTGTGAGAAACAAATATTAGTCTGATGAGTCCCTACACTTTAGCATATGGACAGATTCTCACTATTAACTATAGTTGTATGTTAGGATGCCATTTATATTGGCTGTTTCGTAGCACTAATTAAGCACATATTCTGCATGACCATAGTCTACACCCATAATCTGAAACTAAATGAAACTATAAATAAGCAGTAAATTAGGAGTTTGAGGCACAAATGGTTTGTCAATGGCGAGACTGGACCTTCAAATAAAGTGATCATCATCCTGTCGTTACAGTGATATGAAGGCAGCAGAAGAAACCAGCAGATGATTCTCACCGTGTGACTTTGAATATTCTGAGGAGTCGGACGCAACGAAACACAGAGATGCCGAGAGGAGACATGATCTCAAGCTCTACGAGGATCGTCTCCACAATGCCTCCGCAAACTACGAAGCAGTCGAAGCGGTTGAAAAGTGACACAAAGTATGCCTGCAGTCCCAGACTGTACATTTTAATCAGCATCTCGCATGTGAAGAGGGCTAACAACACCTTATTAGACACATCTGCAGACAAAAACAAGAACAAATACATGTAATCTCTCAGTTTTGGCTCTCTTTTTAGAGACGATAAGTAACTTTGCACGTACATGTCAACCATCAACAAGAGTACAGTATATTGTCTGATTAATATCTGCTAACTCTGTATTGTTATGGTCTCCCAACAGACCTCCTACTGATTATAAGTAGCCTTGAAAGTACATGTCAACATATTATAACCCTACCAGTCTACCAATCCTCTACTAATGAGAGTAAGGTGCAAAATTACTTGCAGACGTGTTAAAGAGGCCTTCAAAAGTGAAACCCAAGCTTTATACATTTTTGTGTCAGCATAAAATAGTGTATGAAGCGAGAAGAGTTTCAGTGAGTGTCTGCTGTGAGTTTCTCACCCTGGACCTCCGTGAGCCAGTCGGGCTGGTTATAATGTTCAGATGATATCGTGAGTGTATTGAGGAACACCAGTAAAATCACCAGCCAATAGAAGAGGGTGGACTTCACCACAGCTCGGCACTTCCGGCGACAATACCTGTTCCAGCAACGCCAGCGGCTGCAGAGATAGGAAGTGATTGGACAGCACTGCGAACGCTACACACGTGAACACATGCTGTATGCTGTTTAGATGTGTCCATGCATGCAATATGGCCAGAAGACTGTTCAAGCTTTGAGTTGCAATGAAACACAAAGCCATTTGAACGCATTCATATCAAACACAACATACGCAGCAAGCTTCAAGCATAAAGCACATCAACATTAATAGGTCTGTCACGATAACAGCTTTTAGTTGGTTATATAATGCCCCAAAAATAATTGAGCTAAGTGATATAATTCTCATTTTAAGACCATTTTTGCCACTAAATATATATCACAGCATAATAATGCAATAAGGCCTACACATTTCCAAATGACAAGAAACCTGTAATTCTTAAGAATATTTAGATTATGGATATTCAAAGTTTTAGATACCTTAAATTTCATAAATAGAAAATAAACATTTTCTTACAAAATGTGCAAAGTAACATGTAACCTGACTTCTTTTCTCTGTATTAATGAAGGGTGCACACTATTGCTTAAACACACTTAGCAGTCAGATGTCTGTTTGCACCAAGGCTCCTAAACAAGGCGATATCTGCCAGTGAAACTATTTTTTGTAGAAGCACTGTTTTATGATTTGAATGAGCACCTCATGACTGCAGCGTGTTGTGTACTGTACGAGAAGCTGCAAAAGACACAGGCACAAGTGGAACGCGAATTCCAAATATTTATGTAGGTATAATGAGCTTTATATTGCATCATCAAAAAATTGTAGTCATGTACATATATTGTGCAATATGATATTGATTATTGTGACAGGACTAACATAAAGAGCTTGAAATGTTAAAATCAAAGTGCACGCACACACACACACACACACACACACTGACATGCAGAATGATGAGGTGAAATGACATCAAAAAGACAAAAGAACAGCAAAAGACACACAACTGGAACTGGATCCAGCTTTCAAACACACACTGAGCTACTGACCTGAACTTCGACTTTGTCAAATTCTGACTGAAAGAGTGAAACATACGCCATCACTTCGTGCCACATTAAAAGCCGACAAAATGTCCAGCATGTGACAACTAGTTAACATTTCATTAGAGATTCTTTGGAGGTTATTGCAGGAATAAAAGGGTGTTAAAACGACCTGTATAGCTGCTTACCAGATGGGCCCACAGCAGACTTTTTCATCTTCTCCTGGGTTCTCCGTGTTCACAGACTCTGTCTCACTTGTGGGGATACTTGCTGCAAAGACACAGAAAACACATCACTGAATACAAGAGAGCCTAGTCTGCACTACTGTATAGCAAAGGCAGTGCTTTTTTGCAAACAAAAACTGTAATAAAACATAATAATTATGCTATGATGCTTAATTGCCCCTGCCTCTCCAGCAATCACACTCACAGTACGAAGAACCAACAATGCAAATAAATTCTCCTTTAATCAATCAGAGGGCCTCTCTGCTAGGACGAGTTGCAAATTATAAATATACTTGCTGAGAAATCACAGCATCTTTCAAGAACATCACTGGTCAGCTATCTGGACTGATATCTTTCAGCCGTTAGTGAGCAATGACGCTCCCTGGTTATTGCAGTGCATTGTAGGAGTTGTTTATTCTGTGATTTGGAACTATTATGACATTGGGAGAGCCCTAGACAGTGCCCTGACTTACACAGAGCTGATCGAGACACATACAAAGAGAATGACATCCATGACTGACTGACTAAGAACACCTGGACAGCGAGCACAGACCAAACACACAATGATGCATGTCTGAATACAATATTTTTATAACATCCTATGCACTAAAATGTACTTTTTTATGGTATCATAAATGTGATATTGTCTGCCTATGATATTCAACAACAATAATGTAAATATGTGATTTCACAAAATTCACAAACTTTTTCCATCAAAAAGAGTGAACTGTAGATGATTGAAATGTCATCTGCTAGTCAGGGAAAGAAAATGACATTACACAAGTTATACAAACAAAGTGCATACTCATATTCCTTACAGTATAGCCCTAGTGGTCGTTATTTTCAATGTTTGGTTACACTTTAATTTGATAGTCCATTTAAACATTCTACTAACTGTAATTAACTTGTTAACTACTGTACGTCAACTAATTCTTATTAATTTGTAACTACGTGTCTACTAACTCTCAAAGTAGACTTATGGTAGGTTTAGGTTTAGTAGAATAAGTTGACATGTACTTATAAAGCTTCTGATAGTCAGTGTGTAGTATGTAATGCACCCATCAAAATAAAGTGTTAGGAGATATTAAGCAGGCAGTCTACTTATACTCTAATGACTACTAGTAGACATGCAGTTGCAAAGTTGCTCACTGTTAGTAGAATATCTAAAGTGGACTTTCAAAATAAAGTGTTATCCAATGTTTTTAACTGAATATGTTGCTACAGTATGCATCTGTCACACTCAAACACACAAACAGAGCAAAATTTACCATGAGTCTCAGTGGACTGACTGAACCAGCCCGAGTTTCCCGTGTTCTTCCTGTGGGTGAGATCGCCCAGCATCACCCCTTCAATTCACAAGCAGGTCACATGCATTTAAACAAAGAGCAGTGTCTATGAGTGTCTACTGCACAAAACACAGCAGTACTACAATACTCCAACACTACAGATAGACAGAGAGAGAAAACAAGAAGGACACAGAAGGTAGTTTGCTGTTTTGATATTAAGCATAACAAAGCAAAGACTAAAAAGAAAATTACAATCACACTTTCACTACACAAGCAAGCTACACGTACTAATACACTAATACGAAGTACATAATAAAGAGGCTAGGCTACAAATTATCACTGTCCTTAATAACCATAATGTAACTATTGTCAATAAACTCTGTGTTGTGGTTAATTGGATTTTTGCACTTATTTGTGAAAATGTCACCCATTAACAACAACCTGTGAATTATTTAACTGAATTAGACTTGGTTGAGATTTGCCTTCACTTCTGATCCATACGTATATGTTCATTACTCAAGAAATTTCAGTCAAAGGCAACTGATAGACATCTTTTTAATCCACAGGTGTTTGGCAATGTAACTTATCTGACATAATATGTAAGATTTTCTATTTTTCCATCACAGATCTGCTCTAAGTATGCCGCACACAACCTAAGTGAAGCCAAAACATTTTGATCACCATCTGGAGACTGGCTGCAGTATAGGTCATAAACAACTGGGACATGAGCCAAAAGTCACGCTAATGTATGTTCAGTAAGTTTGCTCCAAACAAATAACTACTGCGCAGACAGTGTGTAAACAGTGTAAGCTATATGTAAAATGAAATTAAAATATAAAATCTCAAACTTCAGAATATCAGACTGTTTAAGTCACATTTATTAGAAATAGTTTTTAAATGCTTTTTAGGATCTTTCTACTTTGTCTGAGCCTTCTTTTTCTGCAATGTTGGCCTTGTGTCCACAAATAGTTTTTGTCAAGGAATTTTTTAAAAACACTCTCCAAAGCGAATACATTTTAAAGAGGTCATATGATGCAATTTCTGTTCCTTTACAGGAACTCGAACTGCGTCGAAACGCTAGGCGAACGCCTTCAGCGTGACCACGCTCTGAATCTGCTGTGCAATCCGTCCAATGGAAGGGCGAGATCTCATAGGCGGGTGACGTCAGAGACCAGGAAGCTTAAAAGCACATGTGGAGATACCAACACCAGCCTTCATTCATTCAGCAAGCACTCTCTGTGTGTCTGTGTTACGTCTTGTCCGTAAGTCCTTTTATTGTTGTCGGCCCTTACATTCGTAGGGTTGCATTTGACAAGCTAGAGGCGGATCCGCGGCTGCACTCACAGGGAACCCAAGTGTCTGCACACTACTGTTGTGTTACAGGCATGCCACAGAGACCTGCTGAATGAGGTGGAGTATGTGCCTTTGGGTCTGCTCGGTGACGTCTCGACATCGGCAGACACATGGGGTCATGTATATAAGTGGTGGCACTTACAGTGCTACAACCCCGCTTTTCAGATCAGGGGGCTGTGGGACGAGAGCAGCCCTTGATGAGTACCAGCTCCTCATATTGGGAGGCGACTGAATGCCTCCAGAGGGGCTGATTCGTGCCCCTCATGGTGGTGTGCCATCATCAGGGCATGACCAAACACCTCTAACATCAGAGGCTAGCCTCGAGAGGCTGGTTCCTTTAATAGACAAATTAGCAGCATGGAATGGACTGCCAAATGTGTCTCAATTGGTCCTGCAGACTGTAGAGAAGAGTGATCGAACCCTGAGTTGCTTCAGTGGCGACGCCCGCTCTGGTAGGTCACAAGCAGGCTCTGGTCATGGAACGTGAAGTAGACACTGTCTTGACGTAGGAAGCCATCAGGGTGGCCTTCTTCGCGTAAAGGAGTCCGGGTTCTACAGCCGGCACTTCATAGTTCCAAAGAAGGACGGAGGGCTAAGGCCCATTTTTAGATCTCAGGCAACTAAACCGCTTAGTCAGTCAGCTAAAGTTCACAGTTGCACCCTTGCCAGGACACTGTGGGTATGGCCCCCGAGGGGGCGCAACTCATAGCCTCCCAGTCTCTCGACTGAGGTTGTTGAGACCATCCTCCAATTCAGTGCTCCCTCCATAAGGAAAGTGTACACCTTGAAGTGGAATTCTTCATTTCATAGTGCAGAGTGTTAACTGTCCAGTCAGTACAGTTCTGGGTCCACGTGGGACCTGGCGGTGGTGCAAGAGGCAGGCCCTTTCAGTGGCCCTTTCTTACTTCACTTTTTGCCCTGACTGGCCAAAGCATTTTTTGTACTCTAGAGGGGGGTACATCTATAAAGTCCTCACCGTGCACCACGGCCTATCGGACTACAGGTTTTTCATCCTCCTTCCCTTTGGAGAGTTCTGGAAGGAGTATGCCATTACGTGGTCAGCCTACTGTTAGTAGCACCATCCTGGCCGGGCCGAGTATGATTTTCGGACCTCTTTTTCCTCCTCGACGCTTCTCCTTGGGAGATTCCGGCAGGAAGGACCTCCTCTCTCAGGTAGGGGGCACCCGGTTGCACCTTCGCCCAGAGTTATGGAAACTGTGGGTATGGCCCCCGGGGGGTGCAACTCATAGAGCCTCCAGGTCTCTCAACTGAGGTTGTTGAGACCATCCTTTCAATCCAGAGCTCCTCCATGAGGAAGGTGCATTGAAGTGGAAATCTTCACTTCATGATGCAGAGTTCGCAAGCAAGACCCCGTTAACTGCCCAGTCAGGACAGTTCTGGAGTACTTGCAAGCTAGATTCTCTGCACATTTAGGTGTATGTGGCAGCTTGATCAGCTTACCACTCACTGTTTGGTGTAAGGACAGTGGGCTAATATCTACTGAAGTTACACGTTCTTCATAGACCAAGTGGGTTGTGGACGTTAATTATATGGCTGTTGAGTCTCCTTGCCCCTTGCCAACGGGAGTCATGGCTCACTCGACCCTGAGTGTGGCAGCTCCTAGCCTTCCCTGCAGGTGTCTCGGTTCAAGACATCAGTAGGGCAGCTGGCTGGTCTACACCTTTGACCTTTGTAGGTCATATGACCTGTACTTTATAACCAATTAATTAACCAATAGTTTTTAAAATGGATACTGCATAAAAAAAATAAAAATAAAAACATAACACTTCATGTAAAATAGTACTGAACTTTACAAAAAAACAACAAAAAAAGGAGGTGGAGGTGATACCACTGATCATGTGCACACATGATGTTTTCTTTTTCCTCAGAAAGGAAAAAAGTGTTGTGTATGCATAACTATAATTATCAAATAAAGGTATAAAACATCTTTAAATTATCGAAAATCAAACTGCAAACTGTATTTTAGCAAACAAAAGGGATTTATTATTAAAATAAAAACATGGTAGAAATATTGTTTAATCATAACTTTAAAAAATTAAGTTTTTTGTATTGTTTTAATAATTTTAGTAGTAGCCTAGTAAACAGAACTTTTATTTTGGCGGGTTGCAGCTTTACAGATGTTGTTCATGTATTTATATCCTTATTTAGTGAGCCGCCATTTATTCATTCATACAGAGATGATCAGATTGCATAAATCAGTGAAAAATTTATAGAAATAATAATCCTGTTTCATTTTTCTGCCACCACTGCAGAGGCATGTCACTTTTATCAATTACAGGCTCTGACAAACAACACTCAAGATCAGGTCAAATGTATGTTAACAATCATGACATTAAACACTTGGCTCGGACTTGCATGTATTTGTGCATGCATTTATTCATTTATTTAACTGCTTGAGGTACTGCTAATGTTAGCGTCCTCACAGCTTTGTTGTCAAACATACTGCTGTTCTTTGTTCAATGTAGCATCCATTCAACAAATTAATTACTTTATATTGACATGGAAATATTGACTGGAGTGTACTGTATACATACCTTTTCATTGTCTGTGTTTTAAATGTGCACCTGAAATGTCAGCAGTGTCCGCATTGTGCTCTCTCAAGGAGCGCGTGCTCTCTCACGTTTCAAAACATATTGCATGTTTCATTTCGCCGCTCTCGCACTTTATAATGATAACGAACCCTTCCCAGCAACCCGGAAAAACTAAGATTTTTGCCGATAACTGATGAATCAACTATCGGTGCCGATTAATCGGCGAAGCCGATACATCGGTCGACCTCTAGAAACACCTAATTAAAACATCCTCGTCACGATGTGGTAATTATTACAGTTCTGTAAGTCACTTTGTGGACTGTGGAAACAGAGACCTTCTTTGCCCCACATTGGTTTGGTCCACTTGCCTGCTGCCCACTTTACCTCACTAACACACACACACACACACACACATACACACACACACACGAGTCCAACAGAGAGAGCAGAGTGCTTCAGTAATTGTGTGTAAGTAGGCTGTTAAGGCTATTTTATTCACATTAAACATGAGTTTAAAGTCTTTATGCTATGCACACATACTGTATCTATCCTTACAAGTACAATTTTGCTGTATTATTTGTGTCCCCTTCCAAAATTGCTCTTGAGAAACTGCATTTTACGTACGGCTGCGTTTTGCCTCTTGATCTCCATCCTCATCATTATCAGGGTCGATGTCCTCAGCTTGTGTGATCCAATCCAGATATCCCTTCAGATCCTCCTCGAGCTGCTGCTTCTCACGCAGTTTCTGGAAATCTCCACGAGCCTTGGCCTTCTCACGCTCCTTCGAGAACTCTCTGTGGTGCACACATGCAGACAAATTCACACTAGCAACACCGTACTATATGGAAGAGAACATGTACCCAGATAAGGACCATACAGTAGATATATTGATTTGGTTACGGCACTGTGAAGGATGCATCTATAAAACTACAGTAATTGAACAGCATTTGGATAAAATAACTCACCCACTGAGAACACCCAAAACTAGATTGAGGACAAAGAAGGAGCCGAAAATGACCAGACTGACAAAATAGACCCAAGGCAACTCAGAGCCCATAGCATCATTCATCTGAAACACATGGAAACACAGCGACTCTTAGATTAACTCATGTTAAAAACAGAAATACGGCAACTTTTGAAGATATTCAGGTCATTAGACTAGCAGAACTTGATATCAGTGAATTTCCCATCTTGTATGCAAATGATGTCCAATGTCCAAGAGAATGTCCAAAGTGAATAATTCACAATGATGCGTTCTGTAAATTGCATTAGTAATTAATCTATCCAATCACTATTCACTAATAAGAGCCTTCTCTCTGTAAACTTTTAATATGCTGCTTATTGATAATAAGGCAGTTGTTATAGTAGTTATGTTTAGATAAGGTATCTAGTCCTGCACTCATGTGTGCTTTATAAGTATTAATAAACAACCATTGTACTATTTACATGCAGTAATAAGCACCTAGTAAATAGTAAATATTGTTTCCTAAATGGTGTTACCTAAAGGGTTATTTTTATAATTTGATATTAAGCGGAAATATTCTTAATGTAGTAAGTAATGTGTAACATTCTTGGTTTGTTTTGTTCTGAGTTTCTATGTGTTTTTGCATTTGTATTTGGTTCAGCTTTGTTGTTTTGTATCGTGTGATGTTTGTTGTCTTTCCTCATGCGCTCCGTTTTTGTTAATCATGTATTCTGTTCAGGTGTGTGTCCCTCGTTAGCGTTCATTGTCTCCCCTACTTAAGTTTCCCTCTGTTAGTCTTTGGTTGTCGGTCATAACCGTTGCATGTGGTTTTGTGAATACTCTGTTTGTAAGTTTATGTATACTACTCCACGTTTTTGTTTGTCATTAAAAGACTTTGTTTAAGACACAACGTTACATAATGCTGACATGTAGAAGATTTTTTGTAAAGTGCTATTGCAACTGGACATTTACAGTTTATTTATTTCGATTTGTGTAATCTGAAGCATTAAGTATAAACAGCAGTGGAAAGTATTTTTACTTTGTTACTGTAGTGAAAAACATTTTTCAAGAATCTTGTCAAAGTTTTTTTGTTTCGTTTTTTTATATCTTTATTTTTCTTCATTACGTTCCAAAGCCTAATATCATACTTTTTACTCCATTTGAAACCAAAGAATTTGACAAGATGTAACAGCAATGCTTGATTCATCAAAGAGCTAATCCTTTAAATCGGTTTACAAACCCCACTGAATCATTCACTGACAAATTGAACTGATCCTGTTACGGCAGGTCAGGCAACGCAGAGCAGAGGAATCTAAACACAGCATTTCATTCCTTGAAAACAAAAATAAAGAAGATGGCAAAATATAAAAGTAAAGTAACAAAAGTAACACTGAAAAAAAAACAGGATAAAGAGGGGTAAAATGAGACACAGCTTGGATTACTTAATTAACTAATTGTAAATAGGGAAACAAACTGGGAACAGGAGACAGGAGCTAAACACTGGAACAAAGGAGAACAAACAAACAATCTATCCAAACGCAGAAACTTAAGGGGATCCGATGACTGATTCAATGATCCGGTCTGAAAAAGCCTGGAGTTTCACAATTCACTGAATTGATCACTCATTTCCACTCCCTGGACACTTAACAAAAATACTGTGATTGGTTGTTTAACAAACCATCGGTCTGAAGGTCTATGTGAGTGTAACTGAGGTCCTGACTCTGTGGCCAATATAAATCCCAGGATGTCTTTCAAAAAACATGTCCTAGTTATAAAATTTAGTGATGGTAGCAAAGACCTGCAAGCTGCTGCTCAGACTTTACCAATCGAAACTCCGGTGGGCCGAGCCCAGGAGCAGGCCATTCCTCTGGAGGCGTGGGTTCTTATTCCAATAGGACACTGTAAGCCCACTAAGACATAAGCAATGGCTATGGATAGCATCAACTATTCAGCAAGATCTATCCTGCTTCATGGCAGCTTTTTACAGCACTCTACAGAGTACAACTAGCTGCCCTGAGTGCAGACAGTGGCCAGAACATGCAACATTCATTATAACAGAGTAAATTGGGGTTAGGAAGAGCTAGAAAAGTGATGACTTGTGCCTGTTAGTCATTCTTAAAGGGTGCTGTAAAGACTCCCATCAAGGGGTCAAACATAAAGGCTTCACAGCTCTGGCCGGGTATTCCAAGTCATGCCTTTCGCTTGAAAGTAGAGGACCATGCTTAATGTTATTGGCCAAGAAGCTGGCACGTAATGAGGAAATAGCTGCATACATGCACTCCACCAAGTGTATGGGACAGAGACAGACCAAAGTAGAGTTTTGATAAGACAACTCCCTAAATGTGAATATCAATGGTCTGGGATGAGGGGTGTGACGGTAAACACCTTTCAGATTCAATAAAAACAGTCCCCTGATTAAGGCATTTGAGAACGAGGATGGGCATGAGTCCACAATCTTTCTTGGGAACTAGTAAATAATGGCTGTAAAAGCCTGACTCGCAGAAACCATCTCTATGGCTCCCTCTGTAAACAGATTTTGCACTTCAGCCTGGAGACCATGCAAATTGTCATAAAACACCTCTGAAGCAAGGAGGTTTGCAATCAAATTGTAGCCTCGTCCTATGGTCTGCAGAACCAAACTTGGCATGCCCAGAATGGCTTTCCAAGCCTGAAGCTGGCAGTAAGTGGTAGCAGGTAATCGCTGCATGGAGGTGGCGAACTGACGTTCCTAGTATTGATCTTTGAGTATGAGGGTCCGCTATACCAGTGGTTATTTATGTGGGAAAGAATGAACAATGCTTCCATTACCCAGAGTTAAATGTGGAATTGGAAAGACAGCACAAGACTTCTTTTTTGGTGGTGTGGAAGGACCAGTCCCTCTTATGGTAGAGCTATGTTTGTTTTGGTGATTTGAACCACCTAACCCTAACCAGGCTGCTGTTGGAAGAGGTGCTACGGTGACCAGCAGGTGGTGTTCGCCTTGTAGTCAGTGTGGGACCTAGCACCCCAGAAAGTGATGGGGACACTATGTTATCAACAAGCACCATCCTTTGGATGAGACGTTAAACTGAGTTCCACACTCTCTGTGGTCATTAAAAAATCACAGGTTGTCTTTCAAAAATAACAGTGTGTGACCTTGGCATCCTGGCAAAATTTGCCCATTGACCTCTGACCTTCATCGCCTCCTACTCATCCCCATATCTACTGATTGGCTTCATTACTGTCTCTTCTCCACCAATAAGCTGGTGTGTGGTGGGCGTTCTGGTGCACTGTGGCTGCTGTCACATTATCAAAGTAGATGCTGCACATTGGTGGTGGATGAGGAGATCCCCCTCACAGTATAAAGTGCTTTGAGTGCCTAGAAAAGTGCTAAATGTAATGAATTAGTATAATTATTCATAGATGTGCAGCAACCACCTCCTCTAGAGGGAGAGCTTGCCATAACCCTTTCATCAGTGCTTTTAAAGGAGGCAAAATTAAAATAGTAATTTCTGAGAAAAAACTGTGCCAGTCCCTGGGAACACCTAAATTATTACAAAATTAAGATGTGTTTTGGTAGTTAAATCAAATGTTTTTGAAATCAAAAAATTTTAGATCAATGCATATCCATACAAGTTTCTTCATCTACTACTCTTTCTTATACTGAAGGATTAAGTATGTTAAAAAACTGAAGAATAAATAAACATGGTATATTTAACAGTGCTTGTAGTACTTTAAAAATCTTATATAATAAATTATATATTATTATTTTTATTATTTTATTATTAATTATATAATTATTAAAAAATAAATTATTTTTGTATTTTAAAAACAGTAAAATTGAAAAGCATTACTTTCGCTTGAGTAATACTTTATTATTATTATTGTATGTGTACTTCATCCAGCACCGATAGGAAGAGGCTGACATGCTTTCCTGTGTTTTCAATGTTGCCCGTCTTCTGACTTTGTCCCTTCAGTCTTAAATAGTCAATCTCATTAGCATCTACTGAGCTCTCTGTGAGTCATGGAAAAGCGCTTAGATCAGAAGTGGATGCTCCCAGCAGGAAAGAGCAAATAGTATGCCAGCAACAGTAAACATTTGAGCGACAGGAAGACATTGTGAGTCTCACCCAGTACAGCACGTCAGTCCAACCCTCCATGGTGATACACTGGAACACTGTCAGCATGGCAAACAGGAAGTTGTCAAAGTTTGTGATGCCATTGTTGGGCCCATGCCAACCATCCCTGCACACAGAGCCATTGAGAGGGCAGTGACGCCCATGACCAGAGAGAGAACAGGGAGCTGGGTCCTCCTCTGCTAACGTACCTGTGTGGAGAATGAGAAAGATGTGGCTAATTCTCAGTAACTTGTGCTATTCTTGTACTGTGTGTATGAGTACCCTGGTTAGAATATCTTTAAGACCCATTATTTTTTCTATTTTGGTGTGTGTGTATTTATGTAATGCAAAAGACATTTTCAAAACAGAACATTTAAGGTCTAGTCCTGGCTTAGTCTGTGAAATTGGCCTTATCATGAATTAGTCTAGTGAATGTGAGAACACACTGACGCGTGCCGTTCAGATAGCAGGTTGCATGCATCTTCCCGATGAACAGCTCCAGCCCAATGATGGCATAGATGATGATGACGAAGAGTACAAGCAGAGCAATGTGCAGCAGAGGAACCATGGCTTTAATGATGGAGTTCAGCACTACCTGTAAGCCTACACACACACACACACACACACATATTATTAGCATGTTATCCGTGTGTTCTGGCTGTTAATGCTGGGTAAAGATGGTGACGCACTTGGTACTCCGGACACCAGGCGGAGGGGCCGCAGAACTCGAAACGCTCGTAAAGCCTTGACATCGAAGCCACCCGGCTTGCCACCTGACTGCCCGCTGACATCTCGATCTTTGGTTACCAGCTCCAGCACGACACTGAAGAGACTAAACACACATACACTCATCAGTATTAACAATCATAACTGAATGTGAGTTCAGGTTATTTACAACATTATGGCCCAGTTTCATAGACAGGGCTTAGCCTAAGGCAGGATTTGGCAATAGATGAATAAGGACATTTAAGTATTTTTTATAAACAAAAAAAACATTACTGGTATGCATCTTAAGAAAAAACAAAAGCACTGACATGCCTTAAGATCAGTCAGTGCAAGTGTCTTTCAGTTTTAAGAAAACTCTAGGCTTAAGCCTTGTCTGTGAAACCGGGGGTATAAGTTAAATGTAACCGCAGAAGACAAGAAAAGAGTGAAATTACAAGGGGAACTGCCATAGTGATTAAATCAATTAACATCCACTATATTATACACTGCTATCTTTTTCCCTTCTGTATGCATGTTATGGCTTTATGCTTTGCTTTTCTATGAATTTCATTTATCATCACTACACCTTTTTACCATAACGTTGGGACGTCAGATAGAACAGACAGCTAAAATGGCAGATACAAGTTTAATTGGCTATTTGGCCTGTCAGTCATTTATTTGTCTGCAGATCTGTTGTGATGTGCTGCATGCTTTCTTTATACTTACTTCACTTCACTATCACTTATAGGGATGTTTAAAAAATCAACAAAACAATTGGTGATAACCAACAAAAATTCATTTTAAGCAATAAATATATAAATAAATATGGCAAATATTAAAAATGCAACTGCATCTATTCTCTCCACAATGCACACCATATACAAAAAGCTGGATTTATGTATTTCTGAAATGTGACTGCGGAAATACACTTGTATACAAAATATGTAATAAGCTCACACCACTTACTTGATAAATAAAAATGATGTTTCTGTTTTTGTTAAGTGTTCTTAATTGTAAATATGACATGCTGAAAGATTGTTATCTTATTTATAAAAAAAAAAAAAATTTAATTAAGTGGCACTGAAAAGCTAGCACTGAAAAAAGTCTGTACAGCATTGCAAATACCAAATAAATACAGGGCATAAGGTCAAGTCAGGTGGGTTTTATCTTTTGCACATTTCATGGACCTGTATCTAATAACACTCATCTGGCACCAGGGCTAGGGGATGTCCCAGATGAGATTCTGCGTGATCCCTGAGGATCCTACAGCAGCAGAATCTCCATCCAGCATGACCTCTGACCTCACGCACTGGATGCCTCCTCTCCGAGCGGAGCTAATCTCATTACATCAGGTCAGAGGGCAGCACTAGATCAGGTTGTAAGCTCTTGTGAACAGTTGCCAGCTATGTGCCAGACAAAATCCTTTCAACAATTTCCAGCTAACATCCACTACTTCCTACAGAGTTCTTCAATCACGGCATCCTTGTGTAGACCAATGCTTTGTCATTAAAACATCCTTTAACACATGGCAAACAATTAAACAATATTAATAACAATTTAGTAATAAAACAAAGTTTTTTATATATTTTACAAACAATATTTCTTACATTTTGCCCAAGAGCAAAGTTCTTTGGAACTATGGATTTGGGAAAAAAACGTAACTATGTTTGGGTTTTGTGTAATGATGAAACTTGTGACTATAGTTGGCTAAAGGCGGAAATTAAAAAACATTTGCCCAGATTTTCAGTCATGTTGACACTAGCTGTCGAAAAAAGCAGAAACAATCTAATGCAAATCCATGTCCCAGTAACATTTTCTTGGTTAAATAAAAAAATATATATAATAATAATAATATTTTTACATTATGAACGTAATCAATATACTATTTATTAAAGCCAAATATGAATTAGTCTTTAGTCTTCCCATTAATGCCATTCTATTGTTCATTCAGACTGATTTGTGACAGCACATAAACACAAGAGGTCAGATTTATTACAGCTGAACATAACCATTCATATCCAATCATATCACGATGGAGGCATTGTCTTCCATTTATTCTCAATTACCCCCTGCTGGTCTGTTTAAACTCAACGGCTGAGGGGAGGCGAGAGAATCATCTGCTGGTGTCGCTGTTAATGTTTCTTTAGAAATTTATGAGCAATTTATATACTTTTTAATGTTATACTGGTGTTTTTATTTTGGTACTAAGAGTTTATTTTTGTAACCTTTCATGCCACTCGAAGGAAACGCCCCCTGCTTTAGACTATGACTCCATCCAGTTCCTAACAATAAGATGCTGTGGAACAACATGATATTGAGGAAATGATGACATAAATGTATTTTTTGTATGAACTATCCATTTAACAATCATGTGGTAAAACTGAAGCAGCTGATGAATCATAAGTGTCCATCCCATAAAGTATGGCCCATACTCACATATAGATTCATTTATATTACATAAATTATGAATAATTATATAAATGATATACTTTATGGTGCTCATGGTTCTACATACAAAAGCCACCAAGAGAACAAATATGATCAATGCTACAAATATTAATGAAATGAAAGAAAAGAAAATATAAACTGTCAATCATGTGTGATGCATCAGACAAGAACTTTAAGAAATGTGAAATATATTGATGTAGTTTGTCGTTGCTGTGTGTGCTGTCACTAGAAATTATGATGTGTTGGTCATCAGGAAACTGCATCACTATAAAGTGCCATACTTTAGCACAAAACGTCTCAGGGTTGTGCATATAATCCCGGTTCCTTGAAGGAACGAGACACTGCGTCAAAAAACGCTTTGGGAACGCCTTCAGCGAGACCACGCTCTGAATCTACTGTGAAATCCGTCAAGATTAAAGTCAGGTGCGGCACCCTCGGGTGACGTCACTGACTGGGTGCTTAAGAACACCTGAGATGAATCAGTCACTAGCCTTCATTCATTCAGACGCGCTCTCTATGAGTCTGTCGCAGCAAAACTTTGTGAATACGAAAGATATCTAGACAGCAGACTAGTTTAAAAAGATAGCCATGAGCCAGGAATTAGTTTTCACTAAATGTGCTTCTCCCTGCGGTCGGTTTCTCACGCCGCGAGATTCTCATTCCTTATGTGTGGCTTGTTTGGGAGAGCAGCATGCAGCAGCTGCTCTCGAGGGAGGAGACTGCTCCTCATGCATGCAGCTCTCGCTGGCTACTCTT
>JAUCNO010001851.1:15749085-15772201 GCA_032353835.1 Enteromius viviparus
TGATTGACTCCCTTTTGGAGCCAGCCTCCAGCGGCTAGTCGATGAATTGCAGTTTTAATCACTTCCGTGTTGGTTTCACTAAAGTGAGCGGGAGGTCCCTTGCTAGTGCTGCAGTCTTATTGGCTCACTGACTTTGATGTGATTAACCCCTTCAGGTATCGAAATTGGGTACCGAATGACGAGATTCTTTTCGATACTCGGTTGTATCGAGGCAATTCGGTCGGTACCTAAAAAGTATCAAACTCGATACCCAGCCCTACACGAGGGTGAGTAAATGATGACAGAATTTTAAATTTCAAACTGTTGCTTTAAACTCACAAAATAAAGTATTAAAATAGGGAAGTATTTAATTGAACAGCTGGCGGAGTGAAATAAGGGTCGTCGTGTGAGAAAGAGAGAGACAGTGGATGGAATGAGGGATGAGAGAGTGAGTGAAGATATAATCCTCCTATGATCCTCTTTCATCACCCTCCACCCTCCTGTTTACCGATGGGTTAGTGTCACCCAGCGCGAGCGCACAGAGGAAAACAACCACAAGCGTTTTTGTGTTTATTTTACGTACTGTTGCATTTGCTTCACACACAACTTTCACCCATCTGTGTATAACAAAGCCCCCATTCATCCCCATCATAAATTAACAGACACGCAAGCGGCAGTTCACCGATGCTCACCGCTTCACACTTGTTCAAAGGGCTTTCCCAAAGGCATGCGTTGAATTGAGAATATAGGTTTGTAGGCTGGAAATGATCGATGAACATGCATGAGTGAGTGCAATGGAAATCCAGAGAGAGAGAGAAAGGTTAAACACTGGTGTCATTGACTCAGCTGAGGCTAATCTTACCGGACAAGCCCTGGAGCTCAGCAGAAACCCAACCGAATGCTCACTCTGATTTAAAAGACAAAATACTATATGTGTTGTCATGATAACTAAACTGTATGAAGTCCAGAAACTGTTAGCAATCACTAGTATTTGCGCCTGGTTTTCTGAATATGAGGAGAGTTCACTAAAGAATATGCATGAGATCGGCTAAAAGACAATTAACTCTTTTCCCTTTTTTTTTAAAGAATAATCTGGCTTTCCATGTTTTCACTGGTACGAGGAAGGTAATAATACTTTTACTTATCCAGATCAAAACATTGCGAAGAAGAAGCAGAAACAAGCAACTGTGTAATTAAGCAGATACATATGTAAAATAAATCAGATCTTCAAGCATTAAATTGGATATATCGCAAAACTGTTACCTAATGAAATGTTGACCAAGGAAGTGGTTTAGGACTGTGAGGCTTTGACAGAATTTACTGAATCTATGTTTTGACCATCTATCTGAATCTGATTCAGATGTAGTCTTTGGCACCGTTTTCTCTGCTTTTTGTTTAAAATGTTGCTTTTTTAAATCATTTATCCACTATTATGTGTTGCTAAAAGAGACTGCAGGAAGATAGAATAAAGCAGACATCCTGTTCTTCCTTTTAACATATTGCATGTACATACAACAGAATATTCTGGGGATCTGTGAGAAAACAATCAAAAATGCTGGCGGTGGCTGGAAACGTACAAAAAATACTTAAATGAAAGTATTATATTTGTTATTATTATTAGGCCAGAGACCGTGCACAACATTTGCAAACATGTAGTTTGTGTGAAGCAGCATTTACTGCAAACTAAGCTGCTGTGAGATGCTGAAAACACAGCTTCTCACAGCTTGTCAAATTATATAGTTTAATTATGAAACTCTAGATGATGCAGGCTAAAGATAGTTTAGATAGTTTAACGACTTGGCACAAGCTGATTGGTTCGTGCTGCATTTGCAGCCAATGAGCCTTGCATTTGTACAGCTGGCTAGCATTCACTTGAGATTCCTGCTGCATGCTTTCTGGGTTTCTTTGAAAGCCTCCACCTTCCCCAGCTCCACCTGTATAGATCTGCTACCGGTTGTTTTATATGCTATCTGTGCAGCAGTATGTCTTGAATACTCACAGCATGGCTTCGGCTAATGTATTAGCAGAAGAAAGTTTCTGTACTTGCTTCACAGCAGCAGCAATAAAAGCCCTGATACACTTCAAACAAAATCAAAGAACTAACTGAAATTATGTAATTTTGAACAAAATCTGGTGAAAGTGAAGTTTGTTTTAAATTTGTTTTGGCAGTTCGAATCGGCTGACTAAAGGGTATGGAAAGTATTCAGACCCACTTACATTTTTCACTCTTTTTTATATTGCAGCCTATTTGCTAAGTTCATTTTTTTTCCTCATTAATGTACACACAGCACACCATATTGACAGAACAACACAGAATTGTTGACATTTTTGCAGATTTATTAAAAAAGAAAAACTGAAATATCACATGTATTCAGACCCTTTGCTCAGTATTTAGTAGAAGCACCCTTTTGATCGAATACAGTCTTTTTGGGAAAGATGCAACACATTTTTCACACCTGGATTTGGGGATCCTCTGCCATTCCTCCTTGCAGATCCTCTCCAGTTCTGTCAGGTTGGATGGTAAACGTTGGTGGACAATCACAGAGTTGTTGTGATTTCACTCCTTGATTATTTTAGCTGTGTGCTTAGGGTCATTGTCTTGTTGGAAGGTAAAGCTTCGGCCCACTCTGAGGTTCTAAGCACAATCCATTTAAGGATTATGGAGCCACTTTGCTTTTAGGAATCTTAAGTGCAGAAGAAATGTTTTTGTAACCTTGGCCAAATCTGTGCCTTGCCACAATTCTGTCTCTGAGTGTCACATCAAAGCGCCTGAATACTTAGAACCATTCAGTTTTTCTTTTCTAATAAATCTGCAAAAATGTAAACAATGTTTTTCTGTCAATATGGGGTGCTGTGTGTACATTAATGAGAGAAAAGAATGAATTTAAATGATTTTAGCAAATGGCTGCAATATAACAAAAAGTGACAAATTTAAAGGGGTAAAAACTAGTCTGAATACTTTCCGTTCACACTGTAGCTGAGCTGCCACAGATTTTTTGACAACGACCCGGAGTTAAGCAAAAAGCGACGTAAAGAAACACCAGATACAAGTTTTTCAAAGCCATGAAAAGAATGAATGGAAAGGTAGTAGGCCAGTAAGTATTACACCATACTGCTGCTGTCATTGTTCTTCTTTCCCACCTCTCAGTATACTAAACCTTTGTTTTTAATCAAACATATAGGCTATGTGCGAGTGTTGCGTCATGTTTACATGAATCTACACCCTGGCTCCAGCAGGGCGGGGTGTCAGTATGTTTAGAAACAGTATACCGCCACTTAGCCTTCTTTTTCGTTCTTCGTTTGAAGCCAAAAAGAAATTTGAAAAGGCTGAGCGACGGTATACTGCTTCAGAATATTCTGACATTTCAATTCTGAATGAATCTGGTGCTCGGAATATTCTTCATTTCAGACACTAGATAAGATGCTAGCGTCCTACACAGAGGCATGAATGCTGACAACTGCTGATTTAGCTCAATTCACAGAAATTCCAACAAACGTTTAAATGCACACTACTTATGACGTGTCTGTGCACTTGTCAGGTGATTAGCATGTTCCGACACACTGGCCTCAAGGTTAAACTCTTCTGGTATAATTTCTTGATCCCTTATACCCGCTCATCTCTGTCATCACCGCTCTGCTTAGCAAAAGGCAGAAATGGTAAAGCAAGCATCCGGAAGCAGCTGTTTCTGGTGCTGTGCTGCTACAGTTAGTGGTGATGTGGGGGGAGGGCCAGTGTTGTGACCGAATGCAGGTCACTGTGGCATCAAGTGCTTCACTAGTGATCAAGCAGGCTAGACTCCACAGAACACGCAGTTGGGCTCTCGTTACCTTGTGGTTAAAAGATTCGGCACCTAACCTCGCATGGTTGGGGATGGAGATGAGAACACTGAGTGTTTCAGTGTTTGAGAGAGTGGCAAAAATTAGTAGTCATAATTAAGGCCATGACAGACCTAATGAAACGAATAGGAGATGATAATAATAAACAGACTACAGATAAATTCAGTCTACAGAAAAACAGTGCTACAGACATGAGCTTCAGTCTCAAACTACTATAGCAGCCACAAGCACTGTATTTGGTACGGGTTTCAATCATAGAGTCTTGAGGTGTGAAGTAGTCTTTGTTCGTGTGGCTCTGCCCAGTATGTGAAAGAACAGAAAGCCACCTGTGCATAAACTCAAGTAGTCATGTAGAATAACAACGATCGATACATACAAGCAAAAACAAGAATATTAAAAGAGTTGTCAAGTCAAGTCCAGATTAAACATGACGGATATGGTTAATGTTGAAAAGCCTACAAATGTCACTGAGCTGAAGTGTTTCTTTGAGGGGTGGGCCAAAATATTAGAAAGAACTACAGGATGCATTTGTTAACTTGCACTTATTGCTGCTAATGAAGGTGTAAGCAGTTATTCTACTAGGTACTAGGTGTTAAAAACTTCCTTTACTTTTTATATAGTTGAGTTTTTTATTCCCTTTGTGCATTCATAGGTTTTGGTGGAATTCAGTGTAAAATATGTAAAACCACACAAAATCTGAAGGACCAAACACTGTATGCTTCGAATGCATTGTATAAGTAAATAACGTTGTATATATAGTGAGCATTATGGTTTCAGCACCATGGACAGCGCTGATCGCCTAAATTAACCAGAAACTCTAGACTGACATTATCAGTGCATTTATTTAAAGATCTTATGTACGATGTATTAGTGTATGTGAGATCATGTTAATTAATTCCCAAATTTAAATAATGCAAGCAAAAATAAATAAATAAATAAATAAATATTATGAAGATAAATTTAGTCTACAGTCTAGATGAGTTACATAAATCATGTTCTTGAAGGATTCTGATAAAAAATATCTGAATTCATATTCAGATACAACTGAGATATAACTTGAACACAAACAACAGAGCAATTATATAGCAGACATTTCATAAACCTTCAGGCACAAACACGAGCAGCATGGATGAGCACCTTTTGAATGTTTGCAAATTCGTCTTTGGGCTTGTGTAATTCCACTCTAATTCACTCATCTAATCTCTATTAGCAGAAACTAATCCCACAACACAGCCAATGAGAAATCAGAAGAGACGTCACAGTACTCACCAAATCATGATTAGTTGAGTTGGAATCGTCTTCAGGAAAGGGGATGTAAACAGCTAAGGCCACGCAGTTGGCAAATATTGACAGCAGTATAAAGATATCAAAAGGTCTGGAAATAACAAGTTTAAGGAGGAAAACAATAGCAAATATCAAACTGGATTAGGAAGTAAAATAACAATCATTTGTATTTAAAACTCTCAAAGATATTATGTGTAATTGTTTCTGACCACCCAAATACCGGACAGCCCCACTGATAGTCCTGTCCCAAACTCAGAAGCTAACATGTCGGGTATGGTGAAATCCAAACGCCGTTATGGCTTTTTTGAAGGGCATTGTGGGTGGGGTGTGCCACAGGACGGGTTATTTTAAATCAGTGTGTAATATAACCCCTTAACATGTCCACCCTCAAGACCATTAGTGAAGCACATGCAATGGTCAGTTCAAGGTAATTCAAGACATCTTACTGTTTATGTTCACTTGCCCCATAGTAAAGACTCATGTTAATATCAGAAGGCAGAAATGTAAAGTTTCAATAGGTGTAAAAGAAAAATGAAATGGCGTCATATTTCACTGCTTAGCCAGTTGGCCACACTACTGTCCCAGGCTTTCAATGTGAGTAAGGAAATAATTCCTAATTATGTCGCTGACTCGATGAAGTTAGACCCTCAATAGTTTTTTTTGTGAAGGAAGGAAACCCACCCAGCTCACTGGAAATACATGCCTCTGCCTATGTTTCTGCAGAACTCGCACCTGTCTTACAAAATGCTGCAGTTTCCAGTTGAAACGGATGCAGTATAACAACTTTTATTACTATTCAACCAAATAATAGGCCAAAGTTTCCATTAAGAAAGTTTAATTACACACACAGTTGCAAAATATTATGTTATGACCTCAAAACAATTTTAACGTGCTGTGTGATTTACTGATACTTTTGAAGGTTGGTGTCACATGTGTATGGTACAAATTCTGAGAAACTATGGTTCCCGGACATTTAAATTCTCAACCGCTGCAATGCATGCTTGAGCCAATGTAATAAAAATGCTGCAAGCATAATGTTTATTGAACATGTTGCTTTACCTAGAAACTGCCGCCAATGGTACAATAAGGCACATAATACCAGTGCTGCTGAAACATCACCACAAGCGTATGTTCTCAATGAGCCTGGGCTGGAAGAAAACCATGTCCTTAGGTGTTTCACTATCCCTTTAAACCAGTGGTCTTTAACTAAAGTTCATAGAGGGCTGTAGTTCTGCAGAGTTCACCTCCAACCAGCTCCAAATCACACCTGCATGGACATTTCTAGTGAACCTAAAGACCTTGATTAGCTGGATCAGGTGTGTTTGGTTGGGGCTGCAGTGGAGGAAACTGTGCAGAGCTGTGACCCTCCAGGAATTGAGTTTGAGACCGATGCTGCATATTATAGCCAAGTCATGGGGTGGATGGACGCAGTGTGTGGGTAACTCCAGACTGCAAATGCAGTCCCCGCTGATATAAGGATACTTCCACTCCACTAGGTTAATGCACGCTCTGCGCACAGGATTATTAAGAGTCAGGCAGAAAAGTGCTCTTGGAGGTCTGCTATTAGTGGTGCTTCCCTGTTTCTTGCTTTTGGCATATTGCTGGCGTTTCCTCTGGGCGAGCGAGCCGGCTGGAGCAGTGCTTGCAGCAGCAGAGAAGGTCTTGGTTTTGGGGGGACCCTGAGACTTTCTGGCGGCATTAATCGCGGCCTGCCAGGTGAGTGCGGCAGACTGGGCCGGCGAATGATGGCTGGTGATCGATGGCGCTTCTGACCAGACGGGAGGGCCATCACTAGAGACCGGGGCTCTGGTGCCACTGGCATAGTTTGCCCCTAAAAACAGATCATTGAGGGGAAAAAAGTCTTTAAAGGGATAGTTCAACCAAAAATGAAAATTCTGCTATTAATTACTCAATCTTGAGTAGTTTCAAACCTTTATGCATCTTCAGAACACAAATTAAGATATGTTTAATGAAATCCATGAACTGTTCCTTTAAGAAAAAGATACAGCACTGTATATTCATAAATATTGTTTGTATTATTCATATATATCATAGTGCCACTGTTATGTGAATGCTGAGGATGAATTGCACAGCTTGCAACAGGAGGAGTTCAGTGCTGACTGTAATATCAAAGCATGCTGAAGAGATCTGTTCATCGCTTTAGTTTAAAAAAAACATATTTTCTCTCTAAATTAAGGCAAGATTGCTTGCTTTGTCCATGGCTGCCCTCCAAAACAAAATGGTATTATATTGAAATAAGTATTTCCATAAGTAAGTAATTCTATTCTTGCATTCTGAATAGGATTCTAAAGGAAGTAAAAACTGACCTATCAAATATCAACATCGATTGAATTATTTCACAATCTAGAGTACAAAAATATTCAAAAAGTGTTCTTTCAATCATACACCATTTATATTAACATAAACAAACACACTTCTTTAAAATCAATCTAGAGCCCAATTACCATTCTAGAAAGGCTAGAACCCCAGAATGCCTCAATTATCTATAACCCAAGACTGAAGATGAGTGAAACAAACATTAAGAGATTGAAACAAAACAACATTTCTGCTTTCACTGAACACGAGAGCATGCTGAGGTCTGTTTTGTACACACAGATGTCCTAAACGTGTAGATCATCACATGATGATGTTTTTTCTAGCACTTCAAACCAACTTCTGTTCTGTGTGTTTGGACACTCTAAATACTTTTTGAGGCCACTACTTACTGCGATCTGATTGTGTAAAGCAGCTTGTAATACTCTTAAATCAAACCGTGTCAAAGATGGACACAGTTTAATCGTAATAACGGTTCGAATCCTTAACGCTGTACTGTACATAAGGCACCTGATGATTTTATATCTTCCGGTTTATATTTTATATATGGTGCAACTGTCACCATAATACTCGCGCATAAAGACTAGTATGATAGTAGATTCTACACAACTTTAACACCGACATACTTTTCCGTGTCACCAGTTAAATCCCTTTTAATAATAAACGTCACATCTAGATTCCTGCGTTTACCTTCAGTCGGTTCCTCTGGCTCGTCCATCCCTTCCTCCACATTGAAAATGTTTAAAGATTATTTGTTATATTCCAGTTCGCGTGGCTGCATTAAACCATCTCATCTATCCTGTTTTGACTAGCGTGCAATGATGCTGATGCTGATGCCTTGAGCTCCACGAGCGCATCTTCGCAACATCCGGGTGTCGAGGACGCGTTCCACTCCGCGATAAAGATTAAATCCACTGAGCGCCATTAGAAGCGATCACTCATGACGATGCCCCTCGGCTCGAAGATCCCTCGAGCACCAGCCAGTCTGTCAGGGATCTTATTCCGAATTAGAGAAAACCGAGCACTGTTTTTCTTTCATCCCCACCCCCGCGCGCTCGCTGCAGTTGTGCGTCTGTTTTAAATTAAGGCCGTGTTCGGGGAATTTGGTTGCCCGGAATATTCAATTACCTTTGCAGGACATCTAACAGGCTTTTCAACAGGTCACTTAGCCTATCCCAGGCTTTTGACACTGAGTAATTTGACACTGAGTATCTATACTTAGTTCAGACCTTTGGCTTCATAAAGTCAAGGTTATGTCTACTTATTTTAATCTTTAGATACAAGTAAACTGGATATAAGTCTTACCTCGTATTCCCAGTATGAACGCCATTCATCCCTCTCACTGAAGCGTATCATTCACTGAGTGCATGCTGTTTTCTGCTCATTATTGCCAGAAATTGAAAGCACAGAGGAACGTATGGGAGTGTGGGGTTGGATTACCTGTTTGTAGCAGATAATCCCCCATAATAATCCTCTGACTCAAACCTTCTGTGCTACTGAGAGCGGAAGCGAATAAAGCACTCTCTAATATTTCATTAAAAACGGATCTATCTGATTAGGAAGTTTTAGCAACAGACAATATGAAATGCAGCTAGACAAGAACCAGGCCCTTTATTTTAGGCTACTTCCATAAGCAAGTGCAAAATTAGTTCATCTTAGTTTTTTTTTTGTTTTGTTTTGTTTTTTATTTGTACCTATTACAATCGCGCGCGCGCAGAATGTGCGTCTGTGTAACAGCGACGTCTGGAGGTTTCTTGATAACATCACATGTTACATCGCACTTCTGAACGCTGTAGATGCATGCCTATTATTTTTAAATCTTGAGCTCAAAGTCCATTAAAAATTGCTTCGTACATAGATGGTTTTTAAATGTAAGAAAATGTAATTACACTCTAATAATCACACGTGGATAAAAAGTGCCCGCCAAATATTTTAAACTGCTTAACAATTTCTACATTTCTTTTGTCAATTAAGCACTGCTTTTTTAAATTACATAAATTACCTTTTAATGCACAATTATTTACACTGAGAAATAAAAGGTCCTGGGTTATGCTTTATTATTATAGTTCACTTTGAAAAGTAGAAATAAAGCAGGGGTATTCAATTCCAAGAAGTCCATTTCCTTTTCCAGCAGAGGTCCAGGTGATGCTTTATTTTTAGAAACAGTTTTTCAAAACATTTTCCTCTAAACATGGTAGTGCTTTACAGGGGGAAAAATGGTTAAGTGGCTTTTGATAGAGATAAATAAAATAGTTAAAATAGTCAAAACATGAGGTTATTGAGCACCAAAGTCCAAAGAAGTGTGAGTATTTTTAACAAACAAACCAATAAGTAAATAATATTTTATTAGTTGCTGCCAGCTGCATATGAATATTAAAGTGTATGTAATGTTTGATCAGGCTGTTATTGATTTTACATTTAGACAGAGTTGGAAATTTAAACGCAATGACCAGGAGACTCTTGGGTATCGTCAGCAGGCTTTTTTCATTGAGAACATGCTGTCAACTAAGCCAGTGATACACTGTGATACACAAGAGAAGGAAGTTCAAGATTATTCAGCAATAACACGAATGGAACACAAAGTGTTATTTTTGCTTATATGGTTGAAATGGATCACTGAAGGTCAGTAACAAAGCCATTAGTAGTAAAATGGGAATAAATACATAAATATCTGTATTATTTACCATTAAATCTTTCATGTCTATATAATATTCTGAGTTTTCATAAAACTCTGAGTTTGACTGTTGTGTTCACTTTTCTCAACATGGCAACATGTGAGCTGCCAATCAATACATGGGAACAAACTAACTGGCGCCACTTATTTGAAAAAGTAACTCCAATTTAAAGTAGTGTGTTACTTTAAGGGGTCATATGATATGATTTTAAAACATTTTTTTTTACCATGGAGCAGAAATATAACAAAGAGCTAGTAGCCATCAAAGTAGCTCTTAAATTGTGGCAGCACTGGCTGAAAGGGTCCTGTCCTCCTATAGTTACAGGACAGTGTAGGGGTCGTATGGTATGGTCATATAGTTTGCCATATTCTTTATAAGTAAAACTATCATCTGCGGCCAATTCTCCACACCACATCGAGAGATCGCATCAAGACACTTGAGTGAGCTGTGTGCAACCAACCCTGTATTTCTCACACAGGACAACCTCATGGAGAGCAAACAAACTGGCTCAACTGAGACTTACAAATACCTGCGTTCAGTTACTGAAGCCTTGAGGCTGGCAAGGGCAACTTCTAAATCCTCAGTTGTCATCTTGCTGAATCTGTCTTCTGCTTTTGACACAGATAACCACTAGATCCTCTTGTCCTCCCTTATGAAGATGGGCTCAGGAACCCCACTCCAGTGGTTCAAGACTTCGGGGTGTTTAGGAGGGCTGAGGTTTCATAGAGATGCACTGAATGTTTGGCAAATTATTCGACAGAAAAAAGTTACACATGTTCAGACAAATAAATGAAATTACTTTAAAGTGAAAATTGCATCGAACAATGTTAGTGTTTTTGGCAATGCAATTAAATAGCAACTTGCATAGAGTGAGTGTAATGAAAAAGGTGTCACATGCACTGCAAAAAATGCTTCCTAAAACTAGATTTTTTTGTCTTATTTACAGCCAAAATATCTAAGAATTGTCAAACCAAGAATGATTTTCTAGACAAGAACCAATTACTGTCTTGTTTTCAGAAAAAAAAAGCTAAAATTAAGTGAGTATTTACTTGAAACAAGCAAAATAGTCTTGTTTTCTGTTTGAAATAAGTATATTTTGCTTACCACATTGGCAGATTATTTAGCTTGTTTTAATCAAAAAGTTACTTAAATTTAGCTTGTTTTTTCAAAAAAAAAAAAAAAAATGTCTTGTCTAGAAAATTCTACTTGATTTCAGAATTTTTTGATAATTTAGCTGGAAACAAGACAAAAAAATCTAGTCTTAGAAAGCATTTTTTGCAGTGTGGGATCCATTTGCAGACTTTATTAGAAGAAAGCGTGGCATGGTCAAGAAATAGCTAACAGTAACAGCAGAGACAAAGTAAAAGAGTAATCCAGATAACAGGCGATGGTCAGGGCAGGCAGCAAATGATCAAAAACCGTTCAGAAAAGGACGAGCATTAAGTTCAGTGGCAGCTCTTTTGATCAAGACAGGATGGGCAGAGAGTTCATTAACATCCTCCTTGATGAACAGATACAGAGTTCCACAACAGTCCCTTCGATCGTGACGGGATAGGCAGACGGCCTCCCTGACAGGACAGACTAAGAGTTCATAGAGAAAGCCCAGGTCACACCTCTCTTCATCAGATTGCACTGTAGCTGCTCACATCAAATTCAAGGAACCAATGCTTGTCTACAGGGTTTGACTTCACTAATATACCTAAACTCGCTAGATCAAACTGTGCCCTCCAGATGCTTATGTTGTGCGAGGGAACAATCCCAGAGAGGTAATTCTAGCACTTACCTATTCAGTTTTTTCTAATTTATTTATCTAATTTATTTTAAAAACCTTGCCATGTGATCTGTGCTAGACTGAGACTTGTCACAGCACTAGTATACTGTACCCCTCTCATTGGTCAGATTGCTTATGTATATTTACATTATGAACTCTCAGTCTGTCCTGTCACAGAGGACGTCTGTGAACCCTCTGCCTATCCTGACACGATCAAAGCTCGAAGGGCTGTATCTGTTCCATCACGGAGGATTTTAATGAACTCTATAAAATGAATGTTTATTTCAGTACGATTAAACAAAGAAAATGAAACAGTAGTATATCACATTATGTTTAGAAGTGACGATTAATCGACTACTTGAGACTACTTGAGGCTTGAGTGAGAACGGTTGCTTAACGGAACCATAAGCGAACCCTGGCCGAAGCACGGACATAAGAAAAAGCCTACCGGAAGTATTCATCCTGAAATGTGTTCCGTGTAGGTACTTTGTAAAGATGGAGTGTGTGAATAAAGCGGGACAGCTTATGAGTCTGGCGGCTCTACAGCAACATGACCCCTACATAGTGAACCTACTGGACGTTGCCGGTCAGGTCGCGCTCTATACATTCAACTCCAAAGCAAACGAATGGGTGAGATTTCAAAAAGTATCGCCACATCAGCGCGCGCGCACGTCCGTTAGCCTGCAGTTGCTAGTAGCAACGCTCTCGCTCAGCATCTCTGTATGATGATCTGCTGTGTTTGTATGTTTATTACCCGTTCTATCGGTTCGCCAGGAGCACACAGGAAGCTATGAGAGCGCGTGTGTCTGCTGGAACGTCAGTATCGTGTATTAGCAGTTATGATAAACACACCTAGATAAACAACAGGTGTTTATAAAGGGACGTTCTAAAACGCTGAACTAAAAACTGACGAGGGAAACCCACATTTCTGTCAAACCTACCTTGTAATAATGTCTAACTACTGTCATAAGAGCGATTCCATATTCGACAGATAAAGTGAACAATATCACGTTAAGAGTTTTCTCTCCCATAGAAGTCCATTATAAGGAAACCGCTTAAAGTGGCTTAATGTAGCTTAACAACAACCAAGAGAAACCAAACTTCTGTCAAAATGTATTTATAGTAAGGACTCGCCACTGTCAAAAGAACAAGCTCTTATTCAGATTATAAAGTGAATAATATTATGTTAAGCTGTGGCTATGGGAAGTGATATTATTCACTTTATAAACTGAATAAGAGCTTCTTCTTTTGACAGTGGCAAGTCTTTATTATGAATAAAAGTTGACAGAGGTCAAATATGGAATCGTTCTTTTGACAGTAGTTGAAGATTATTATAAGGAAGGTTTGACGAATATTTGGGTTTCCCTCGTCAGTTTTTAGCTGCATAAGCCATGTCCCTTTTTAAAGGAGTGGATGTAAGATTACAGGCGTCATTTGATAATAAAACTATAATGAAAGTTAGCTTAAATCAGTTGAGAATCAATTAAAAAATTGCTGTTAACGTTAAATCGCTCAAAACTCATAACTACGCGTCAGTCTGCGATTGTAGGTTTTTTCGTTTTCCTTTCCTGATATTTAGTGATCCGCACGGTAACTGAATATGAGATCTTACACATTTCTCTTACTTCAGGAGAAGACCGAGATTGAAGGCACATTATTTGTTTATGCCAGGTGAGCGATGAGCTGATATTATTGGTAACACATTGATCTGTCTTGATCTGTAGTGGTGTGATGTAATGGAAGGATGTTTTTCTGCAGATCTGCATCTCCTCATCATGGCTTCACAATTATGAACCGTTTGAGTACAGAAAACTTAGTGGAGCCCATCAATAAAGACTTGGAATTCCAGCTTCAGGACCCTTTCCTGCTCTACAGGAATGGCAACTGTAAGGGAACACACTTCTTATTGTTCATCTGTTATCCGTCCATTGATGTGCTGTTAGTGCAGTGAGAAGCAGCCCTGATTCACTCTTATAGAGTCAATGATCTAAACTGTCCTGATTGATAGCATGTAGGTTTGGCCAGCAAAAGGCCTTCTTGTGTAACTGTACAAATGTCCAATATGAGTAATTTTATCTTGATCTTATTTGTTTCTCAGTCATCAATGTATTGCATTGCCTAATATGTTTTGAAGCTATCGTTTTAATCATGAAACTAATCTTTTAACTAAACATCTGCATCAAATTGCTTATTTATACTCGGTTATACTCTGAAAGAGCTCCATATTGTCACTATATCATAAAAGCCTGATGTATCGAACCTTTTTTGGTTTAGTAAAACTGTTCTCCAGTGTGGTCGTATACCTTTGGTTGTTTATTCGGCTGATATTTTACTGTAACTGTACAGATGGTCACAGCAATGTTTTTTCTCTTGAGGAAGAGCAGCTGAGCTGTATTTGATTGTGTCTGTTTCTCTGTGTGTCAGTGGGCATCTACAGTATCTGGTTCTACGATAAGGCCGACTGCCAGCGGATTGCCCAGCTCATGCTACAGTGAGTATCCATGCTTTAACATCAGTTAGATGCTGGTTGCCTGATAACTAGTGGCTGAATTGCTGCTGAATCTCTGTTGTCCCTGCGGTTAAGTTCGAGATGATCTGTGTGTGTAGGATAGTCAAACAGGAGTTGCGAGTGTCTCCCGACAGAGGTCTGAGCGGCAGGACGAATGGTTGTGTTCAGAAAAGACCCACAGATATCCTGGAGCTTCTCAGCAAGGCTAAAGAGGAGTATCAAAGGGTATGATGATCCTCGCTTCTCATTTTTCCCCTCTGTTTGTTTGTTGTTCACCTTCACCGCACATAGACCTGCTTATTATTATTATTATTATTATTATTATTATTATGGTAACGCTCTACAATAAGGTTGATTAGTTAACATGAACTAAGAATGGACCATACTTCTACATCACTCTAGATTATGTGAATTGCTATAACAAGGTGACTCGGCAGTATGAATAGTTCCTTAAAGAATCTTTAACATCTGAAGAACCTTTCTGTTATCATAACCAGATGCTACTTATCATATTTTTAAGTCTTTCTGCAATCTAGGAAGTTTAATGAGTTTCAGTAATTATAGGAATACAAGAAAGAGTTTACCTGAATGAAGTTGGTGTCCTGGTGTTTTTTTTTTGGTTAAATTCTATATTTGCTGACTTTTTAACCTTCACTTATACATGAATGTCATAAAATAATAAGAGTATGTGATCAGTGTTGGAGAAAGTTACTTTAAAAAGTAATGCATTACAATATTGCGTTACTCCGTTAAAAAGTAACTAATTACGTTACTTAGTTACTTAGTAACTCTCTAATGTTACATTACTTTTGTGTTACTTTTAAAAACATGGGCAGAGCTTGAGTGTTTGTTTTTAATATAAGTTCTATTTATACCAAATAGAAAAGATAACGAATAAACCTCAGGCTGAAGAAAAATTAATTTCACATCTGTAAAGGAGAAAGAAAGTTCAATACTCTTCAGCAATAAAAAAACAATAAAGCACAATAGTTAGTTTATGAAGTGGTTTCTGCTTGTAAGTGTGGTTGAACTGGATCATCAGAGGTCAGCAGAAAAGACATTGGTTAATAAAATGAGTTTAATTTAATTATTGCAGGTTTGCTTCATATTCTGAGTTGTTTTTAATTGATTTTGACTAAATCTGTTTTTTGAGAGTGAGATGAATTAATGCACACTGAGTCTAGAACTAAACTGTATTCACACACCATGCTCTGTGTTTCTGACTTCTCCCAACATGAGGTCAGGAGACTCGTCATAATATAATACACTTTTTAAATTCCACATTTTAAAAAAGCAAAACTAATAAACATTGAGAGTTTGATAATGTCTTAAAGTAAAACATAAAGTTAAGCTATTAATAAATAAATAAATAATAAATAAGCTGCTATTATGTAGTTTCTATTTATTAAACGGCGATACCAGCATGTAGTGGTTAAACCATGGCATTACATAGGAATATTATATTTCTGGCCACCAAACGCCTCTTATTTGCCCCTTTGCGCTGGAATTATTTTTTTTTAAGAGAACATTTTCTCTATTTTAACCCTAAATAAATAAGCATATTAAAAATATATGAATCTCTTCACATTACATATTGAAAACAAACCTTTAATTTTGATAATCCTTCTGCAGTGTATTTACATGGTTTATATTTAAAATGAACAGAAATGTTTGAGTAATCATTAACCAAAGGGTTCATGTTTAATGCATTGTCCTTACTGTAACATTGTTGTGTAATAAGAGAGCGTGAATAACTGCTGTTTTTGTGCGTGTTTCTAGAGTCAGTCATTTGAGAGAGATGTTCAGGGCAGCTCTGATGCTGTGCCATCACAGGAGAACAGAGAAGACGTCACCGCCGCTCAACATGAGAAGGTACTGCTAGTTATATCTGTTAAACTGTTTTTGCTCTTCTGTCAGTTCAGAAAAACAAAGGAAACTCTCTGTTAAGAACATGAAGAATAAAAAAAAAACGGGTCCCTTGAGACATCTGCTAAACTCATAAGTCAACAGTTAATATTAAAATATGATTGATATGATAATATGATGAGCAGTGTGTATTGTTGAAAACAGCCTGATTCCTGAAGCTGACAGAGCAGTCTATGCTGGCTGTGCACAGAGAGGCAAGAACAGTCTGCTGCTTGGGAAATATGCACAGCTGTATCTGAACTAAACTGACCCCAGCTAAATAACAAGATGCATGTCTTTAAGAGTCTACATAGCTTCAGTCATTCATTCTGTTTGTTACTGTGAAGAAAGTGAGCTTGCCATCACTGTGTGTGATTGACCCATGTGACATGCATCTGTTTTTGTTTCTTCTCTACAGCCGGGTCACTCAGTAGTGAAGCAGATCACGGTGGAAGAGCTTTTTGGCAGCTCTCTACCCAAAGAAGCACCCCAGTCAACAAGCTCCAGTGTGGGAGAAGGCCTGCGTGGGCCTGCGTTCGTCCCTGTGTCTCACTCCGTGGATCCTCTCCTCACTCCTCGCCTCTCTGCTGACCCCGGAGGCCCAGCGCTGGTCTCTCTCTTTCAGGGTTGTGGCACCCGAGACACAAGACCGGTTGCTTCAAATACGGAGGAGAGTCAGAGCAGGTCCACCAGTCATTCTGTGCGCAGAGGTTCAGGTGGTCCACTTCCTCCTGCGTATATGAGTCCTCTCACAGATGGGCTGCCCGTGTCGCTGCCGGGGTTCATGCCCGGGCCGCTGGTCACCCCACAGAGCTTCAGAGAATCTGCCTGTAAGGTTCCAGGGCCCTTCACGGGAAAGGCTGCAGTGCCGGCACAGGTGAATACATCCAGCAATGCTTTCATGGTATGTAGGTTTTTTTGTTGTTGGTAGTTTTTTATGCTAGTGCAGAAATGATTGATGAATTGTTTCCTGCAGTACCTGATGCACCTGTGGTTAATTAGTGTGAAATAATGTCAAAACTCATGATAAAAGCAAATAAAAAGATGAATATCTGTAAAGGTCAGCAGGTCAGCAAAGCCAAAATGATGGGATTTTGTACTTTTTTTTTTTTACTATTTATAGCATTATGCTGCGATTGCCTTTTGTGCTTTTGGTTTTTCATCACCAGTTTTTTTTTTTTTTAAGAATAAAGACCCATTCACTGCAAATACAAAGCTAAAAAGCCAACCCGAGCATGCCTGTATGATTAAATTAATTGATTTTTTTTTTTTAAAGGGACAGTGTACATTAATCAACATATTTAAATGCAAATGTACCCTAACCCTGATGCATAACAACCAGAGAAATAGAAGAACAGTAACCAAGAATGATAAAAAAAAATTATTATCTACACAAAAATGTGTATTAATTAACATATTGCAGGGTTTGAGTCATATTCTTTTTGCCTTTAATATATTTTGACACCCGTTAATGGAAAAACAAAGAAAACATAGCATTTAAAATATAATATTGCTTTTGTTGTTGATCTCTCTGACAGAGTAAAGAGGCGAACGCGTTCACGCAGTCCTCGACTCTGGTCAAACCCATCCCAGTAAGTGCACTTTTGAAAGCATCTGAAGTATTGTTTGGGGGCAGTATACAGACACGGCCGTTATGATTGACGTCTCTCTGTTATGTGAAGGCGGGGCCAGCCGTCCAGGGGGAGGAGTCTTCTCTGCTGCTGTCTCCTAGTGTGTTCCAGCACTCAGTGACCAAGACAGCCGAGCCGCTGCAGAAGCCCGCCTCCCCGACGTCTCCCACAGCAGACTCTTCCCTGTACAGCCGCACACAGCTTAAAGAGACACTCATACATCTCATAAAGGTACAGACTGACACCCGCTCGCTCACAAACCAACAGTGAAGAAAGACTCACTTTGGTCTTTAATGTCTGCCGTATTTGTTTTGCAGAATGACGCCCATTTCCTCAGTGCAATCCATGAAGCCTACATTCAGAGCCTCTCTAAAGGCCTCAACAACATCAAGTTATAGCCACAAACTAAGAGAACTAACCGTCTCGCACTACATCGACTGCTGATCGTCATCATTCATGTCCAGTCTGTTTGTTTATTCACTTTGTTACTCAGTTATGTGCGGTTACGTTAAGGGACTTGTGCAATATGAAGCATTGCTTCTTTGAGGAATTGCTTTTGATTTACGATCCTGCCTTAGACATACGGATATCATACAGTATCCCAGTCTCAATAGTGTTTTACTGTTAAATCAGTATTGTGGTCTGCAGCATTGGGATTCTTCTGAGTTCCGGCGTGTATAGATTTTGTGTAGGATGTGCACTATTTTCTCTTTTCTTACGAACTTTGTTGCTAAATTTGGTCATATAATGAACAAGGTCTTTTTTTCTTCTTGATACCACAGCTGAATAGTTTTGTGCAGGTGGTAGACTCTGTAAACATCAGCGTGTACAGTTATGGTGCCATGTATTGCTTTTTAAAATTGCAGACAGATTCGAATATGAAATAGTTTATTTAAAGCGAGATGCACCAAATCAATATTTTAGTGTGTCTGAAAGGTGTTCTAAGACATCGTATCAGCAGCAGGAGAAATAATGTATGTGAGGACCAGATCATTTAACACAAGCCACAATTAATATCATTTAATAAACAATCTGCTTGCACTAGAAGTTTTGTGTTTGGCAGGTATTTTGTTAAAAATTCACACAAGGTTTATGTGCTGTGCTTGTTTACAATTAAAAAAAAAAAAAGCTGCCTTGATTCTGTTGTTTTTTGTCCGCTGTTATCATGGAGAATTTTACATCCTCACCACAAATGAAAGTTGTCCTATGTGTTGCAGCAGCTGCAGACTCATTTCGAATGCATTCAGATACTCTGTTACTATGATTTGTCTCGAGTTCATGCACAAATAAACTCCCTGTAATTTAGAGGATTGTTTGCTATGTATTATGAAACAGCATAAGCAGCTCTGATAAGCATGTTTAAATTTGTATTTATGGGTCGCTGTGATTTAAATACTAATGTGGAGAGCTGCTAAGTTTATATTGATGTAAGAGAAAGCTTACAACAATGCTATAATCATAATCAGCCGTTAAATATTATGTGCTGATGAGCCAGAATATATTAAAAGCACTTGACGGGTGACGTGAACAACATTGTTACAGGCCTGTGAAGATGTGGGATTTATCAGGCAGCAAGTGGCAGTCACTTCCTGAATTTCAGGTTGTTGGAAAGGAAGTGGGCAAGCCTGAGTGACTTTATGGACAAAAATAGTGATGCTAGATGATATGCTTCTCTGAAACAAAAGAATGTTTCTAATCAGGCGGTTTTGAGTCACCATTGACTTCCATAGTATTTATCCACTGAAGAGGACCCCAGGACTAAAAGCATGTTGGGAAACAAAACCCAGTACTCCCATTAGTACACTTTCTTTCAGCATGCTGTCCCTAGAGCTCATTAATGTTCAAATCACATGCAGTGTAGTGATAACATTGTATTTAATGGGAAAACAAGTTTATGAAAGTTTTACACACATAATGCATAAAGCATATTGTAGCCTATATCAAATCATTCTGTTATGTAAGGGATCATGTGCAGCCAGCAGGTGGTTATCGCAGAACAATTCCCGACAGGCTTATCGGCAGCATGACGCGAAGGGCTTTATTCTGCGATAACAACCTTCTAGTTGTACATTATATCGCTTATTACACGGCAACTGCACCAAACTGTCAGCGACAGCGGAGTGATATAAAAAGTGTCAAGATGATGCTCTGCACCCGCGTGAGCCTGTGTTATTAGTTTCGGTTGTTATCTGGGAATGTGACGACTGACCAATCAGAATCCAGTATTCCACGAAGCCGTGTAATAGACCTTTTACAACACAGCTAAGAAACATCTTTGATATAAAAAGAAATCATGAAACCTAAATTGATTGATGGTTTTGCCTTTTCATGTTTATTCATGTAATTTTATTACATTTATATATATATATTTAGTCCATGGGCCTCATTTATAAAATGTTGCACAGAAATGATCCTGAATGTGATTAACATCTTCTCTCGAATACACGTGACTTACTCTTGATTCATAGAAAGAGCGTAGGGACAGAACACGGTGTATGCTTCTATGCATCACAAATAATCTTGGCATGCAAATTAGTGGTTTTAGTTCTTGAAAACGACTACTAATTAATATCTAATGTAATATAATTTACAGCCTAATATCAGCCACAAACTTAAAATACTCTGAAGCGCACAAGTCTGCTCAGACACAGAGGTGACTCCAAAAACTTTTCCACTTCAAAGACAGTTTTTTAAAGGGTGACCGTGATGTCACCATGTACGAGATGTTCCTGGACCATCATTCCAAACAACCAATCAGAACTGAGGAATATTTTTTATGGAAATATCTGTTTTAGGGTTATAATCATGGCTCTGTGCTTCCCTGTCCTGTCCTGTCACACTGAATTTTTAAATGAATAGATTTTGGGTAGGGGTAGTTTAAGAGTAAGGATTGGGATAAGTTTATATTTTTGGACTGTAATGTTGATCCAGGATCATGGAAAAATCATGGTGACCATTTTAATAGAGAGCTGGCGTGGATTTATAGATGAGATAGCTTAACATGGATACTAGTCTAGGGCTGGGCGATATATATCGTACGATATATTCAAGCGCTTCTCATCAGTAAAGACGGTTCTCTGATTAGCGGGAAAACTCCGTCAGCTGTTTTTAAAAGGAACGCAGCTTATGAACAGAGCTGTAGATCACGGAGAACCATCTTTACTGATGCGCAGAATATATATCACCCAGCCCTAATGTATATGCTATTAATATAAATGCTATTTTTCCATTGTCCTCTTCTGCTCTAAACATGGAGGGGAAGAAAACTAACTTCACAAAGTTTGCAATTCTGCCTTTTGTCTGGTCTTCTAGCATGGCAAGCCTCTAAAACCAGCTTGTCTTCTGATGCTCTAATCATGGAGAAAAATAAATACTGAATTCACAAAGCTTTTTTTCTGAATCTTAGGAGGATTAAAGCTCAGAAGAAGAAAACAAAAAGAAAACAAAAAGCATTTGAATGAGTTGAGACAATTGCAGAAATTGCAAAGAGGTGTGTTTTGGGTTGTTTGCTAAACAAAGCTCTTTTCAGCATCCCACACCTGCCTTGGCTCCGGTCCCGCTGGCTCGAGGGTTAAGGGTGAACTCGAGGCATTTCACAGCCGAGCGCTGTGCAGGTATACACCATCATCTTAGATTTATAAATAAGCTTTCCACTGATGTATTATAGGTCAATATTTGGAACAACTATATAAAAATCTGGAATCTGAGGGTAAAAAAATTTAAATATTGAGACTTTAAACTTGTCTAAATGATGTTTATACCGATGCATATTACTGGACAGAAATTATTAAATATCTTTATGGACAGAGGCAGATAAAGTACACAAGTCCATTACTTGAGTGGAAGTATAGATAGTACTGCTGAAATATTACTCCATTACAAGTGAAAGTTGTGAACACCAATGTGTAGTGGAGTGAAAGTTATAAGTACTTGTTTTTTTAAGTATTATGAGTAACCTACTTAATACACTGGCTAGTTTGTAATATCTGTGTAATAAAGAGCTTTTAAGAATGTAAAAAAAAACAATAGAAATTAAACATCTTTTGGAAAATGATTTTGGGATACAATTATTTTCTTTCTTTTAACACTCCACCATCACAAAACTATGCCCATTTTACACCACTGAAAAAAAAAAAAAAAGGTTATTGTGGCTTTTTATCTTGCAATTCTGCCTTTTTTCCTCAGAATTATGAGTTATAAAGTCACAATTGCAAGATATAGTTAAAATTGCGATTTAAAAGTCAAAATTTCGAGATATAAAGTAACAATTGTGAAATATAAATTCTTGCAATTCTGAACATATTTCTTCTGCTCAAAATTGGACTTGCAACTCGTAATTGTGACTTTATATCAAGCAATTCTGGAAAAAAAATCCGCCACTGAATAAAAATAAAAGGTTATTGTGACTTTTAATCTTTTTTTCTCAGAATTGCGAAATATAAATTCAAGCAATGACTTCATATCACGCAACCGTGACTTTATATCTCGCAATTCTGAGAAAAAAAAAGGCAAAATTGTGAGAAAAAGAACAATTACCTTTATTTTTTATTCAGTGGCGGAAACGGGCTTCAACTCAACTATGCCATAGCTATAGCTATAGAACGGCCCAGCAACACTGCTTTACTCGTAGGCAAAAACAAAACAATAATACAGTCTCTTACAGGTCACTGATAGGCTGTCTATCACCTGTAAAAACACCAATCACATTTAGAGAGGGAAAAAAAAATCACTGTAGAAATGACTTTCTATCTTGTGAACTTTGGTAGAAATGTACGATATTGAATATCTCAACGATTTTTGGAATAAAAGAAAAATGTATAATTTTGACCCATAAAATGGCGATTGCTATGACTGGTTCTGTTAAGAATGTATTTAATTAATTCATTTTTTTTTTGCATTAGACATGGTGATAAACGTGAAAGTCACACAGTGATGAATATGTGTGACAGTAGAGTATTGAAAATGGAAGCTCTTGGGAAAGAGAGGATTACAGAGATGCTCCAAACTCAAGAACAAGCGCCATCAACTTCCTCTACTGGTGTGCATCCCTCAAGACGAGAAGAAGCTCAGAAGTAGTGGCCCAGTCAAGTGGAAGACATCCAGCATCACGACCGTGATATATATATATATATATATACAGTATCTCACAAAAGTGAGTACACCCCTCACATTTTTGTAAATATTTTATTAT
>JAUCNO010001851.1:15781135-15797370 GCA_032353835.1 Enteromius viviparus
CGCTCTTCCGATCATGTCATACGCGCACACTTCAAGCACTTTCACGCGAGGCTTTGAAATGAGCTTGCGGACCCCGTTTCTGCGCATGTACATCTGTTTTCCTCTCCTCTCGCGGAAATGATTTACCGCGCTCGCCAGCATCAGTGGTGTGTTCTCTTATTAATGGCATAGATCAGCCGCCATAGATTAAGTGTGTTTTTCGCGAGGCGGGGTGGAGGATCACAATGCCGGCTCAGCATCGTGATATCTTTCGGCCATCAGCGATGGACAATAGCATCGTCTATCGACCCAACCCTAGTTTGTGGGAACATGATCCTGGAAGAAAGTTTTGTATATTTTAAAGTTGAATTATCAGGTGGACATTTTCTGATCGAGAGCAACATTTTCAGCGACTGAACTGAACAGAATTTAAAAAAAAAAGAAAAGAAAATATCTTTGCATACGTGGACTTTAAAGTGGATTCAAGTCGACATTACATTAAAACTAAAGTTTTTGGTAAACTAAACAACCTTAACAATAGTTATACAACTAACAAAAATACAAATAGATATATTTCACAGTAAATAATATTATATGAATAATTTGAGTCTGGAGGCAAACACTTAATATTAAGTAAAAATAAAAACCGTAGAGCGTAGATTTGTGCTCTTAAATGTTTATTTTTCTTTTCTTCTGTGTTTAATCTGGTATTCCCTGAATGTAGAAGAGATGATGTTAATGTCATTCATCTAATATTCTCTGTCCCGATAGTGTTGAAGACAAAATATGAAATGTTTTTAGTAACTGCGCTATGATGAAAACATGATTGTTATTAGTTTCCATTCTTACGTTTTTCTTTTACAGACACCAGAAAAAAACAAAAACATACACTGCATGAGAAACACAGGAGAGCGTCATGAGCTCAAATAAACTTGTGCTAATGTGTTTTCAGAAATCTGTTGGTGTGTGCGTCTCATACCGTGTGGCAAACATGGCCCTGAGTGAGGAGAACGTGGCTGCATCCTCTTTTAGGGCTTTGAGCTCGTTGCGAAGCTTCATCATGGTTTCAGTCACCATGGCCTTTTCGTTCTCATATTTGCTCTTCAGATTGGCCAGCGCCACCTCAGCGGTCTGGAAAACAACAACAAACACACAGCTTGTTAACGTTCATAACATCTGAGTATCTTCATGATTTACAGTCGCCAGTGTTGCATTATAGTTATACCAGTAATGTAATCAGATTACTTTAAGTTACACTACATTTAAATTTACAACAAAATATCAGAGTTACTTTTGTAAATAAGTTGCACGTACTTCACTGTCGATGTTAAGCCAATATAATTTTATTTATTTTAAATAATATTTAAGAAATCTGAAATTATTAATGTACAAAATAAAGACAACGAATTTTCTACAGTTAAATTAATATTTAATAAATATGAAATAAAATTATAACCAAAAAGGAACCAATTAGAAACCCACAGTACTGTGGGTGGTAACTCAGCGTCATCAAAATAAAAGTCCTACCTCAAACAATCCACAACAATTTATCAGCCAACCGATATATCAGTCGACCACTAGTTTACTGAGCGCAATGTTTGCTTCGCGATATATATAGTGTATAGTGATGAGGGGTTAACGCTGACCTGTTTGTTGGCCTTCAGGACGGTTCTCAGCGTGGCTATCTGCTCCCTCTTGGTGCTGAGGAGCGATTTGAGCTTGAGGATCTCCTCCACGCTGGCCTCCTGGTCTCGGTCTGCCCCAAGACCCAGCTCCAGGGAAGCCATGCGCTGGCGCGAGAGCTCGGTGGTGCGGTCCACCGCTAGCTGCAGGTGTCGGATCTGGTCACGGATGATGGCCACCAGGTTATAGATGTTCATGGGCTCTTTGCGGGGATCAGCCACGGGGGACGGGATGGAGGAGACCGGAGACGAAGCTCCATCGCTGGGGAAGAGGCCGCGGGTCAGCAGGATGGGAGAGCGCCGTCCGCGGCCGTCAGGGCTGCCCCAGCCGTTGACACCAGCCTTGCCTTCGCGGTAGTAGTCCAGCATGATGCGGTTGGGCGTTTCGTTGTTGCACATGCATACATGATGGTAGAGGTTGGCCAGCTCCTCGCTGAAGGTGGCGAGCTCATCTTGTGCGATGTTAAGGCTGCCCTGGGATTCGCCTGCCACTTCGCTGGCTTGACGGAGCTCTTTCTCCAGCTTCGCCAGCTGCTCACGGTCGGCTCTGCTGCTGCGCTCCTGAGAAGTGACCTGTGCACCTAAAGATGCTACCTGGCTCTCCAGCTGCGCCCGCTCCTCCTCATACTGAGACTGACAGGCTGAATGTTCTGCCTTCAACGTTTTGAGCTCCTCCTTCAGCTGACTCGCCTCAGACACGGCGACCTGCGGCATCAAACAAATCACACGTGATGTCACTGTTGAACTGGGAATGCATTACAGTATAAAAGACAGGTACCTAAATTAAACAAACAAACAAAAGAAAGAGACAGATCTGAAATGCATTTCTACATGGCCATATCTCCACATAGTGATAGCACTACCCACGTAAAATGACATTAAGCACTTGCAACTGCAGTGCGATTAAGTCCATGGTGACTATTTATATTATTTAATGAAGTACTGTTAGCTAGTACTGTTAGAAGTTCAGTGTCTGGACATTTGATTTATTTTGAGAAACACTGAATCTTATGTTTTGTGATGTGAGTTAAGAGCTGTTGCAGAAATCTGTTTGTCTGGTGTCTTTTGTTTCTGGGTTGTATTGACATTTGTATACTGACAGAGATAAACTGTGCACTTTACGTAACAAAAGTGTGAATGTGAGCGGAATATTTCTCAAAGTTCAAAGGGCTCTTACCCTAGGGCTCAAAATAAATACCTAAATAGTGTTTTTTAAATAATATTTTTTTAGCTGTAGAAGGAAAATGTGTTTATTGACTGGTTCACCATTTTAGATTTAGATTTGTTTTTTGATAAAAACACCACAAAAAAATCATCTACGTCATATTTCTGTACCTTGTACTTGCACTCCAGGATCTCGGGGCCGTTGATGTCCACCTCGTAGTATTCACTGTCCTCATTGCTGTCGCGATCTTTCTCGTTGTCCAGGGCGGACTGGCGCTCTTTGTTGGCCTGGAGCTTGCGGACGGCGTTGAGGTTCTCCGTGAGACGGCTGACCTTCTCGTGCTGCTCAGAGAGCGCTCCATGAGCCTGCTCCAGCTGCTTCTGAGACTCCTGCAGCGTAGACAGCAGCGTCACCTTCTCTCGCTCCACCTGAAAAACAACCTTCTTCATTAGCACCACACACTAACGCGGTCCACTCTGATTATATACAGGTCGCAGTCAAATATACACGCTGAAGTCTGACTTCTGTGAGGAATGGGATATTTTCAGAGTTATTGTATTAGCTGCTGCAGGCTGTAGTTTTAGTTTACATAATGTGTTTAAACTTTAATTTGGTTCAGTTTCTCAGACGTCATTTCTTTATTTTACATTAAACGCAGCATGATTCATGAATCTTCAGGTCTTGGTACCGCAAGGAAGATATGTTTTTTGTTTTTTTGGAACAAATGCAACAATTAATGCCATGACATTGAAGTCTTCCTGCTCATATAATCTGCTCTTGTGGAATTAAGACTGGCTGAAAATCTGCAGTATCTTTCCAGTCGGTAAAAGCAGAACCTCCTTCACTTCACTCACACATTAATTACAGGACTTGCTGAAACTAGCAGCGGTGTGTGATCTGTTAACCTGTACTGACATGACCCAAAAATGTGGCTGTTGAGATGGGAATTTTTGGCTCTGTGATATGGTTTGCGGTTCAGTTTAACGGTCTATTTGTTTGTGTCAGTTGCAGTGCGGCTGTAATATAAAAACCTAATGATACTGCACTGAGCTGACCTTTTTTCCTTTGTGTCTGAGGCCATATTAAAATCTTGAAACTCAACTCAGAACTGTTTTGATGGGGGAAAATGCGATTGGTCACTTCTGCTAAATAAGCATTAATAAGAAAAAAGTTTGAGTTCACATTCTCAAAGCAGAAGTCTTTCACTGTAACTTCATTCTCAAATGGAAGTGGATTTTTTAAAGGGTATCATGTTACTAAAAAAAATCTCTTGTAATGAAAAATGTACACAAAAATAGAAGCAGTCAGACATTTGGAGATGCTGGACAATCACGTCGTCTCAGCTGCCCTTTCATTGTGTCTGGAATGGATTTCTTGATTGATCAATAGCAGTGTTCAAAGGTCATGAGGGTCTGATTACCATAATAGCTTCAGCTCTCTCAGATTGCTCCTATGGTTTTTGCAAACATCACCACCACTGGACAAAACAGTATGCATAAAGACAACCCGTAAGAGGTCAGAGTTTCTAATTTGACCTCCTGACAGATGGCTGAACTCACTGTGTCAGATGAGGCGGGAGCTCAATGCAACGTCCACTAATAGGATTTAAACAGTCCAGCTGTCAGCCAATCAAACACAGAGCTACAGACTCGACAGGTTACCAACTTAGCCTCATGTTTCAATCACGTATACACAGTGTCTCGGAAACTTTCGTCCATCATAAAAAAAAACCTGGATTAGGTTTGGTTTTCTGTGTTTTCTCGTGGGAAAGGATCACAAATACAAAAAACCTGAAAAATTGAGACTCCTTTACAATATTTCACATGAAAAACCAGAGTCAGTGTCACTTTCAGTTAGAACTGAGATCTGTTCCTGACTGAACACATCTTACCTGCAGCAGCTGTTGTTTGAGCTTCTGGATCTCGGAGATGTTGAGCTCATTCAGTAAATTGTCCACGAGGCTGGAGGAAGGGTGGAACAGCTCTCCTTTTTTGGGCGTGGAAACGCGGTTGTCGTTGTTGTCGATCTTGTCTAAGCCATTCTCGTAGACGTGGAGGGGTTCGTCGTTGTTGGGCTCGATGGAGGTGTCGTCGCTGAACTTCAGCCCATCGAGGGAGATGCTCAAAGGACTGTGGTACATCGAGTCTCCGATAGTCATGTACTGCGACAACTCCTTTCTTAAGGCGGCCTGTAGTTATGGACAACAAATAACAGTGAATCAGAGCTCAGGGTGGACTGGCAGACGCCCACAGCATCTGAAACAAACACTTTCTGAAGAAACTGTAAAAACTTGGGTGCTGTGGGTGGTGGAGATTTGGTTTCTCGGGACGTCTGAGTGGGTTTTAGCGGGTTACTAAGCAACTACAGAGAAGTTCTTGGTGGATTCAACCACCCTCATGTCAAGTCCTTAAACATTTTCCTTGTGTTAACCAAAAACACATTAGAATTATTAGAAATATGCCTAAAAATGTAGATACTAAGGGAATTCCCAAAGATTTTTATGATTCCAGCTCCTGAAAATATTAAGTTTGCATCCCTCATATGTTATCATAAGGCTTCTGTATTGTATGAAGCGCTATATAAATAAAGGTGACTTGATTAAGTTTTACCAAAACATTTTTGATTTCCAGCTTACCTTACGGGGAGGTCGCATAATACCTAGCTGTAAATAATAACAACAACAGAGACAGAAGATCATCTCTTGCCTTCTGCTCCCTCTCAGTCTTGATGGTTTCCAGTGCCTCCCCAAGCTGCCTCTCAGCGATCTCCTTCAGACGGATGGCATCTTCCAACTGACTGTTCAGAAACTGGGTATCCTCCTCCAGGCGACGAATTTCATGTTTCAGACCCTCGAACTCAACCTACAAGATCCCACACACAAGCGAACTGTGACTAGTGCCACGCTGTGAACGTCTCTCGCAGATACGGAGGTGATGTTATTAGGGACGGAGGCTGAATGTTACCTGGCTCTGCTTTAAGACAGAAACGTGTTTCTGGAGGGTGATGTTCTCCTCCTCGAGTTCGCTGTAGTCCTGCAGCAGACGAGCCTCTCTGAACTTGAACTCTTTGAGGTCGTCGCGCAGACGTGACCTCTGCAGCTCCACCATCTGACTGTTCTGTAAGACACAAGCGAGTGTGTGAATTTAAACGAGCTGTTTTCTGTGTGAATGTGATCTATTCCTGTGATTTTTAACACCATTTCTCCAGTCTTCTTCAGAAATCAATCAAACATCTCTGATTATTACAGTTGCGCTGCCCAATATGTTTGTGGAAGCTGCGATACTCATGTCTTCAGGATTCCTTGATGAATATTATTTATTTAACACATAAAATGCCTTTATGCTCACTTTTGATCAATTGTACGCATCTTTGCTGAATTAAAGTACTGACTGAATCAGGATTGTGAATGCTAGCATGCCTCGCTCTAATCAACCAGACGTTTATCCTTTGACCCGCTTGCTTCTGTTTATCTCTCCATCTGTAGCCTCCCTCTCTATCTCTCCATCTTCGCCCCATCTGCTCAAAACACATTTCATTTCACCTTTGGCTCATTAATCCTGTGCCATTAAACACACAATCTCTTGCTTTTCACAAATCCTCCCCAGAGTGATGGCTTTTAGACTCTCAATGTGTGTTTTTGATAGTTTTCTGCAAAGTGAGTGATATCCTCGATAATAACACAATAACATAAATTCTGTTATTTTTTCCACGATATACTAACACAAAATAAATTGGTACTATTCTAAAGCGTCTAACTAGGGCTGAAATGATTAGCTGATGCTACCATTATTGGCAAATGTTTTTGTTGTGGAGTAGTTGTTTGATCTCGTAACCCTTCGAGAGTGTTTGGATCAATACATGTGAGACTGACCTCTCTGAGTTCCTGAGTGATGGTGGCGAGCCGCTCGTTCTCTGACTGGACGTTGGTCTGGATGTTACGAGCTTGTCGCAGCTCAGACTGCAGCTCTTGCATGCGCTGCTCGTAATACGCCTCCTTAGACGCCGACTCCTGGATGAGTGACTCCTCGCGACTCTCGCCGTCAGCCGCCACCTTCCTGTGGTTGGAGTGGGCCTGTCCAAACGCCTGCGCAACACAACAGAATTTTAATTATCCTGCATTAAAACACTAATGTTTGAGTAATTTGGCCTTCTCCAATCACGACCTGCTTAACATAAAATCTATAAATATGAAAGAGTTTAAGCATATCACAACGTTAGTTTAAATGTATAACGTGCATAAATGTGCGCTGTAAGACTAATATACAACAGAAGCTGCAGCGCTCTCTGCAGGACACGGAGGCGCCAATGGCATCACTCGCATATTATTTCAAATAATATGCAAATAATTAATGGCATGACTGGCATGACCTACTGCTGAAGTGTTTGCAGGTCAGCGCTCAAGCCGTACAATCTGCAAGCTCCACAGAAAAATCCCATGCAGTCTCTTTTTTCTTCTAACATTAGAAACAACTTATCCCAGCTTTCTACACCTAGCTTGACATAGCTGCACGTTCTTATCCTGGCTTAGCAAACATGCAACAGACCAAACCAAGATGCGCGGATTAAACTAGGTCAACGCTTTTTCTGTTATCCTGGTTTTCTTAGCTCTTATTTTGTGTTGTATTCTGTGCCCAGACCTGAACTTTGTTTTGTTCTGAGGTTCCATCAGAAGGCACACAGCAGCACAGCTCAGAAAGGTTATTGTTCCCGTGATCCTGGCCGGAGGAGGAGGAAGTGTTTCCTAATGGTGAGAGATTTTCCTGTGTTTCCTGTGAGCTCAGGCAGCCGGTGAAGCTACTTTCAATGAAATACATTCACCGCATGGGAGTACAGTACAGTTCAGCATTTTTACTTTTTCACCTTCTGTTCAGTTTTGTTGATCTGACCGTCAGGCCAACTTTTCTCAGATCACCTACCTTCCATCTTCACTAGATGTTTTATTAAAAACTCCTGGTCTGTGACATATTAATATTTAAATGTGAATGACTAACAACAATGGAAATTGAAGAAGCAGTGACTTTGTCGCTAGATTTAGCGACTTTTCAGACCCCCTGACAACATTCAGTTGTCTTAAAGTGACAGCAGCAGGTGTATAAGACGGATACAGCTACATGTGAAAATATAGCTTCTGACTGAATAACTTCTGCAGCTTTAAGAAGAATCAAAGTATACTTTATTTGTGATTCAATTTATTCCCTAAATGCTACTGTTACATAGACCTACTCTACCAGAAAAAAAGCAGTTTATTGTATTTGGTATTCTGCATCTTGCCCCTTTTTTAACAACGAAGACAGAATAACAAATAAAATCAAGTGATGTAAGAACTCCTACATTATCCACCCTTGCTTTGCCCTAAATGATCTGTCATTATTTACTTTTGTTTTGTTGCCTTGTAGGGCTACATTTTGGGGAATTAATTTGTACCGCTCACTACTTTTAATTTTAAAAACCAACATGAGAAAGAATCAAATAAAATACTGTGATGTGATGTTTTTGCCATTACGCCCAACCCAAATTTACCTCAGGTTAGGGCCGGGTGGTTTAACGGCATTTGCCATGTGATGATGGTAGACATGTGCCAACTAGTAGAGATTGTGCTATCATTTCTGCTCTGGGAGGTGTTTGTGCAGATCTCTGTTAGACTGAACATGCTGTTGATTATGGCTTCCTAGCAAGGTAACAGCATCATAGGACTCATAGGACTCAACTAACGTCAACTAACGTTCACAATAGCTTCATGTGTAGGTCGTCATTTTCAGAGCCTCAGAACAATCTGTTTGATAACTTCATAATATAAACATAATATAATGAATTTAAATAAAATTAATTGAATGAGATCAAATACTTCTGTAAAAAAAGGTGATTTAAATGTTCAAACAAATACAAAATAAACAACCTTAATTTCAAGCAAAAATATTCTTTTAATCAATTTATTCTTAATAGCAACACATACTAGTGTACTACTGATAGGATTTTGGATCTTGGACAAACGGCAGTGCTAAATTCAGCGCCGGCTAGCTGTATCTAAGAACAGGAACAAACTAACACCTTCCCTTTAACCAGATTTTGGTCCAAATGGCATCACACCGTTCTATGGAAGCCCATTTCTGCCACTAAATAAATTAGAGTTACTGCGACTTTTTTATCTCACAACTGCATGATACAAACTCACGACTGCAAGACATAAAGCACAATATTGAATGGAAAAAAAGACTGACATGTTCTCGCAATTCCAACTTTTATACCTCACAATTGCGAGAAAATAAATCTGAATTTTGAGATTAAAGTGTCACAAAAAACAGGCTTCCACACCATTCATCCTTCAAATTCACTGGAAGTGTTTCAGGTCTTCAGTGACTAAGAGCGAGCCGTTTAGGTGATGAAGGGCAAAAGGCTGGCAGGGGATGCACAGTGTTACCCAGAATATCAACTCGTGCTTTAACAGCTGCAAACGGTCTATAAACCTCCCACGTTGATGGAAACCTGTTTGCTTTGTGGGACACCTGCTAGTAACAGACCAATCCTGAGTTACTCGACACAATGACTAATTTAGGAGATTTGTTTTCGATGGGACCCTCAAGAAACAAAGACACGCTGTATGAAAGAGAAGGCTCTTAGCATACCGGGGTCCTGTTGTTCTGCTATATAGCTGCCAGCATCTAAAGCCCCGCTAATCGACCCACTAACCTGCATTCACAAAAACACGAGTGTGTGACCCTGCTCGTCAGCTGCTAAACATTAACAGGAGTTATTCTGGCTGTTTACTGCATAAGCATCCAAACTTCCATGTCTCCGTGTGTCCCAATTCTTTAAATGCACCAACTTTAGTCTCAAACTCTTATCAATAAATTCAGACTGAAATCAAACCAGCATCAGAATTTGACCGAATCAGCATCGAAGTGTCATTTAGATGCATTGAATAATAATAATAATGCTGCAGTCACACGTGCATAATTGATGTTTTAAAAACAAAACGTTCAATAGCAATAGTGAGTTCTCTCACTCGTCTCTTCAAACATCCCTATAAAGCTTCACAGAGCTTCTGCACACAACCAGCTTGTTCTGTTAAACTACAATACTCGAAGTAATGAAGGTCAAGCTGACTTATCAAGAAACAGAAGGAGCTGGTGAAGAGAGACAATGGACCTTAATGTGACGGAACGCTGCTCAAGCTCTACAAACAAAAACAAACACAAGAAGGTTGAGACTAGAATCGGCTGGTTCTGATAATTGCCAGGGCTTGTTTCAGTTAAACGATATCAGACCTGTCGCCACAACAACATGTTTCTGTTGCTGACTGACCCCTAGCACTTCCTCATTCACACAAAGATCTCCATCTCTCGTTCTGAGCAGACAGAGGCGTGTTTATCTGCAGCGCGGCCAGAGGAAACCATCTGCATTCTCCTCATTCCTCTCTGGGTTGTAACTCGCTCGGCCGTTGAGGCGGGGACAGAGACTCCCGCAAAAATTCAAAAGCAGGCCTGTCATGCTTCACCATTACTCACGAGCTGCTAGAATTAAACCCACGCCTGTAAGAGGTCACAAACTCCGTGAGGACCTATTGCTGATAAACACACATTATAAAAAGCCTCTTCAAATCTAATCTACATGTACTCTCAGAGCAGCATTTCTACAGTTACAGACTTCCAAAGGACCCACATCTAAGAAATCAGTCATAACCAGATAATATATTTGACCATGGACCAAAAAACCAGCCAGAAGGGTCATCAGTCATCTGAAAATCACCTGAAAGCTGAATGAACAGTCTTTCTATAGATGTAGAGTTTGTTAGGCTAGATATTTGGACAAATTAGCAAATAAATAAGGTGTTGGTATCTATAATTGCAGGAATATTTGGTGTCCCTGTCTGTCACCATCAACTCTGTTACCTAGATAGACTTACAATGAAGAAAACAGTGTAACAGAGTTGACATTTAAAAAAAATAAATAAATAAATTCTAAGAAAACATGACACTTATGAAAACCTGATGTGAGAACAGTAATAGACTTTTGATGTTGTGGTAACAGAGTTGACGTTTTATAGAACAACTCTTGGTGAGAGAAGTTTTTAGATTCAAATATTTTCTCAGAGAGAGCACAGATCTTATCAGTGAGTGAAAGTGACATCATTTCCTGTAACTTCCACACTTCTGAAAGATAATTCCACAGATTTAAAGGAAAAATATGGCGTGGTAACAGAGTTGACAAGATTTGGCGACACACTTTTTTCTAAGAAATAAAATCATTCAAAATAATTACTACTTAAGGCTTTAATAAATGAAATGAATAAACTGTTGCCAAAAGAAAAGTACTATAAAATATTTTGATTGAACATTAATACATGATTACAAAAAAATCAAAAAATATACTGACACTTAAAAGAAGAAATCTTGATTTTAGCAATTAAAGACACTTTTAAAATAAATTATTATATTCTTATGGACTGCAACATCTTGCAATTCATCAAGAAAAATAATTAATACATAAATACACCAAAAAATTAACCAATTGAAAAAAAATAATGTTTTTTGTGAGGACACCAGATGTACCAGCAATTGCAAAATCACCTATATATATATATAGATAGATGATAGATAGATAGATAGATAGATAGATAGATAGATAGATAGATAGATAGATAGAATTCTTGCATCGGCTTCATCAGAAAACATTTTATTTCATTCCCAACAACCGCCGCACGCACAGAATTGTGGGGCATCATTGCAAAGAGAGACATTTATGAAAAAATCATCGGACTCATTACCAGAATTTCACCCTATTCTGAAACACCGTGAGGTCATTCCATTATATCAGCGACACAATGGCGTCATTTCATCGTTATCAACTGCACGATGGCATAATGACAGCATTCTGACGCCCGCTACACGAAGATGATCGCGCCGCGTCGGTGTCGCAGTTACCTCTCGCAGCTGCTCCAGCTCCTGGCGGACGCTCTCATACTCCGCCTCCAGCTCGTCGTACTGCTGCTTCAGCTGCTGCTTCTCCTCCAGCACCGCGAGCCCGTACTCCGCCGCCTGGATCTTCTCCCGCGTGGTCTCCGCCAGCTCCCGAGACAGCCGCTGCATCTCCGCCCGCGTACAGTCGCGCTGCTGCTCTGCGCTCATCTCTATCGGCAGTCGCGTTTAGATCGTGCTGTCCGCGCACCGCATGATCCCGCTCTCCTCCGCCGTCGCTGATAGACTCCCGCCGGTGTATGTTTCTGTGCAGGGGTCGAGGAGCTCGTGCTTTATTCCGCCTAATGCAGGTCCATGACCGCGTCGCCTCCGCTCCTCTCCCCTCAAGAACATGGAGCGGAGGAGAGGCTGTAATCACTGAAGGAGCTGACAGAACGGGGCTTTCCTTGGAATGAGGACGGGACTTTTCTGGGAGATGTAGTTTAATTCAACACCTTTTGTGATGTCACTAATGGGGCGAAAACTCGTATCCCCTGATTCACTGCGGTTTGACAGCGGTTACCGGAAGCGCGCGTGAAGCGGCTCCCTGCGTGTGACGTGGAGCTCTCCATTGAGTTAATTTCTAGTTCTTTATAATAATAATAATAATAATAATAACAACAACAATAAAAATATGTTTTATTATTATTTATATTATTATTAAACCGCGCAGGGTTGTGCTACAATAGCTCAAACGACGTGGCTTATTCGGGTAAAGTGATAAAACAGTACAAAAAAAAACAAAATCAGACGAAATGTCATACGCCGTTCGTCTATAATCATATATACTTATAACCGTAACGGCCCTTCCTCTACAAACGGCGGGAAATTAAGTCGTCACTGCGTCGGAACTACGCGAAATGGCGAAATAAGGCTCTGGGACGTTTCCCTGTTTGAGTAAGAAAAGGATTCACGATGTCGGAGGATCGACAACAGCACCATCTGCTGGCTAGTAAAAACAAGAGCAGTCTGGAGATAAAATATAAGTTTTATTAAAAGATCAAATAAATAAAAAGTTCTTACCCCTCATGTACTTTTCCTTTTTGATTTTTGGGCTGTTGGAAATATCACTTAACGTATGTATATAGTTGTGAGTCAAATTTTAGGTTGATATCTCAAAAGATTTTGAGATAAACTGTTTTTGAGATTAAAAAAATTTGTGGATTCAGCACCAAACTTTACCACTGGGTGATATACAGACACTCTTGATTTCCATTTATTGTTTGAGTGTTATGAACCATATTTTTTTAACATTTTTTTTTTATATCTATGAAGTAAACCTTTCAATGATATATAGTTTGTCTAGATTACTTTAGGTTTACTATTTACTATACTTAAATAATGTGCAATCACAAACATTTTATATTTTTGAAGGGTGGTAGCCCAAAATCATAAATTCATATATTCATTCTTTGAAATGTGTGAAAAGTACTAATATTAAAAGTTTATTGATTGAACTTGAGTGTATGTTTTTTTTTCACTCTATTAAAAATGGTAATTTTTGTGAAATTACATTGAATCCGATTAGAGTGAGTTTGACCCTGTCCTTACAGGAAGTGACCTCACCTGATTTTGAACAGTACATGAGGGTTTTTTATTATTATTATTATTATTGTTTACTGTTCCTTGAGGTCCACTTACAATGTTATCAAGGTTTTTACATAAAAAACTAAACAATTTATTAGTATGTTTTTACAGTACAATGACCTCTATATGTGTCAAAAGATCAAGGGTTTGTGAATGAATCCATAAAGTTAGGCATGAATACAGCAATGTGAATATCTTACTTACTGGACATCTTGTAGGTCCAAATTTATTAAAATTAAAATGTTATAACACGAGTAATGACATAATGCTTTTTAACTAAAACTGAAAGTATTTTTTAGTTTTAGTTGGGGGCTGTCTTAGCCTTTATTGTAAAAAATGACTGTGATTTTAACTGTGAAATGGTAAATGTTAAGTTCCTAAAACTAAAAGTAAGTGTGGAATAGGTAAACTTAAACTGGTCTGATGTCTTTCTAGGTTTAGAGGTCCTAGTTTTTTTCAGAATGGCAAACTAAAGTCCTTAAAGTCGTCCTCTGTTAGTCTGGATTAAGCTGTAAACTAAAATAAATGAAGGAGGAAAATAAAGAGATACTTTACCTTAAATGTCTTTATTTATTAACCCGAAGTTGTTCCAACTCTTTCCTCTAATCATTCATTGGCTGTCTTTCTGCTAATCTTCAACATGTTTGTGATGAAACAACAGTTTTCAGCACTTCTCATTCATTCCTACACTATCCATCTCCTAACAATAAAACCGTGCCTGTGTATGAAATGTATGAAAGCCATTTGTAGTGCTGTCTGAAACCATAGTGGACTTTTTAAATCCCATAATGCACTGCAATAAATGTACAACCGATGTATACTCAGCGGTTGGAAAATATCCATAATGCACTGTGAGGGTTGTTGCATCTGAATCATCCCTCCATCCACCACTTGCCTTATAAGGATACAGCATAATATCTTAAAGGTATACATTTCTTTTTAATTTAGCTGTCAGAGGTTTAATTAAGGTTTATACATGCTCTGATGTTTGTCTGATTATACAGGCCCTTACTGAGGGAGTGATTATTGAACCCCGCTAACCTTCTAAAGTACCATAGTACAGAATCTGCTCTTATAAAAATAATAGGTGATTATTTGGGATGGGAAACATAAATCCCATTATGGAGTCCCACAGGGGGGCTGTCTTAAAACTGAAATGGTTAGGGGTAAATTGACGTTCCCAGAATTCCCTGCGTTGCATTTCAAATTTTGTTTGTATTTTATGTTTTTATTTTAAAATAACTGTTTTTTAGTTTTTTCTTATCAGTGATGTTTATTGGGGTTGTATGTTGCATGTAATGTTGGTAAATGAATGTATATTTCAGTGTTATGATGGTGTTTAGTGTTTGTGTGAATGACTCTGAGCTCCTTCTATATATGTTCATGTTTAAAAAGCTGCCTGTGATGGGCTTTGGTTCATCATGTGACTTTCTCATCACCGCCTGCATTTACCAGTGTGTTCAAAACAGCTACAAAACAGATTTCAGTGCTTTAACAGGTTGGTATATCAGTTAATGAAATCACGGTATTTAACTGTAATTTTATTTTTATTATATATATATATATATAGACACTTCTGCCTAATTTACACAGAAATACAAAGATAACGTGTCCCGGGATAGTTTATTTTTGGGGTTCATTCACACTGCCAGTAATTTTCAGGAATCTGTCCTTGCTTAAAAAAACCAATAGAAACCCAATAGAAACCATTACAGAAATTCTAATGGTTTCCATTAAAATACCTTTATGAACCATTAACTATTTGCAATAAAACCATTACAAAATTCAGTTTGTAGTGTATTTTGGTCGTTTTCCCAATAGGATCTAACATCCCACCATCAGATACCATTATAGTTTCCATTAAAACCAATACAATTCCCATAAATCCATTACATTTCTGTTGTGTTTTGGGCAGGGATCTAAAGCCTAGTTCACACTACAGAATTTTAAGCTTGATTTGCAAACTAAACTAAACCAGGACTGAACCCAGCAGTGTTACTAGGTCCCCATCCTGGGACTAAAGCTGGAATTAATCCCGGGACATGTCTGCGTTCACACGGAAAGCACTCCAGCAAATTTTCTGATCCAACATGCAGTGTGAGGGGATTTGGTGACATCATCAGAAAAAACTATACAAGTTTTCAGTTAAAGTTAAGTTAAATGAGGATAAAACTAATATTCTATTGGTCAGCTCTAAGACTAAAAGAAAAATCGTGTATACGAAAATTGGTGAAATTGACTCCTTGGGTTCACTCTAAAGTCTTGCTGTAATTCTAGACTCCGATCTAAGTTTTAGTTCTCACATTAAGACCATTTTTTCATTTAAGAAACACTTGAACTTGAAGTTTTTATTAGGTTTTTATTAGTTTGTGACTGAATAATTCAAGTCAAGTAGACTGGACTAATGCAATGCAAAATCAATTAATAGACTTCAGTTTATCCAAAACTTAGGAGCTCGGCTATTCACTAGAACCAAACACGGAGAGCATCTAACACTACTATTTATTTCTTATTACATATAATCCCATAATGGGCAAAGATTACATTACCAGTTTCCTTGTTATTTATACTCCATCAAGAGCTTAAAGATCACCTAATACATGTTTATTAGAGGTATGCAGTTCTAAAAGGAGGAAATAAAGCCTTTCTAAATTATGTTCCAAAGTTACAGTCAGACAGATTGAGAAACTAAAGGAATGCATAGCTGATAAAAAGAATTGGATGACAAGTAACTTCTTACTGTAAATTCTGACAAAACAGGTGTTAATTATCGGACCTAAAAAACACTCACGTAATAATTTAGAAGATTGTCTAACACTTGATGGTTGCTCTGTTAGTTCTTCTTCATCAGTTAGGAACCTAGGTGTG
>JAUCNO010001851.1:15800783-15817050 GCA_032353835.1 Enteromius viviparus
GGAACACATTTATTAATCAAATCCGTTAAAGGATTGTTAGGCTGCATTAATTAGATCAGCCGGAACCGGGAACACTCGATGTACACACAATGTACTCGTTACATCCTAAAAAGAATGGCTTCTACGCTAATATTAGTCTGTCTCTCTCTTATTCTGTATCCAGATGGTGGATCAGCATCAAGTGATGATGTCTACAGCCCTGATCATCCACAGAGGCCAGAACACCTAGATAAGCCCCAGAGACAGATCACAGGAATCACACACACAATCTGACATAGCAGTGATTGAACTGGAAAATAAGCGCTGGTTTTGCCCGGCCAAAAGGAGAACTGACCCCCAACCGAGCCTGGTTTCTCCCAAGGTTTTTCCTTTTCCTCCATTCTGTCACAGGAGTTTTGGTTCCTTGCCGCTGTCGTCTCTGGCTTGCTTCTCCATTCTATAATGAAACACCTTGAGCTGAAAATTGAGTGTTGAATCCTGTCATTATACGTCACTGACACTCTATTCCCCAATTATACACTGTTCAGTGCTTTGACACAACCTGTGTTGTTAGAAGTGCTATGTAAATAAAGACGATTGAATGATTCATTTATTGGACACAAATTAAGATGTCACATGGACTACTTTGTTGATCATTTGGCGAGGTAGTACCCTTGCAGTTTATGGGAAGGTAAAAGGGCTCTCGGCCTCCCATGGTATGGTACATTCTACTTAACCTGTGTAAAGTTTGTTTATAGTGCCACCTATATAGACAAAATGGAAATTTAACTTTTCAGGCAGGCTGAATACACCAGTAAATCAAAAAAAAGAGAGAGAAACAACAGAATCATCTCAAACTGCTTTTTATTACATCTTAAATAACAGTACATTTTAATATAGTTTCTATCTTGCATCCAGCTTTCTGTTGTACACTGACTTTAAAATTAAATACAAAAGATGGAGAAGGGTACAGTGGGAATGCAGAGCTGTAAGTTATTTGTATGTAGAGAGGCAAGGAGAGGACAGGGAAGAGAAGGAGAAAGAAAAGCAAATTTAGTTCATTTTTAGTTTTTTTTTTCTTTTCTTGCCAGCTCCAGGCCTAACGCACAACAACAGCACTTTTTTTGTTTCGTTTTTTTTTTGTACAGAATGTTGCAGAGAAATAACAGAATGGAAGAAATGCCACTACAGCTAAGGAAAGAGCGCTTTTCTTGATACATGTTGAGAGGGAACAACAGAAAAGTTCTGCCATTCAAATGCTGCGTCATTTTTTTCCTTTTTTTTTATTAAAGAACAAAAAAACCTGTTTGTTACAAAATGTCTCTAGCACTGTCTTTGTATCTGAAATTTTTCTTTTGCTACAGAGAGAGATTTCTTTGTTCTAGTTATTTGAGTGTGTGTGTTTATACAGGGTCAGTGTGTGTTTGAGAGTGAGTGTGTGTGTGTGTGTGGGATTCACAAACTCTCCAGGGACAGAACAACTCACCATTCACTGTTGTGATCAACATGTTTGCTTCTCTTAAGTGCATAGCTTTGAAAGTTAAACTAAATTGTGTATGCACAGAGTAGCAAAAGAAAAAAAAAGAAAAATAAATACTGTGATCTATTGAACAGGTCATTAAAAAAAAAAAGAAAAAAGAAAAGAAAGAAAAACATCAAGGACTTAGTTCCATATGCACCTCTTAAGCAATTCTACAGCATGCGATTCTACGAGTTTCCCACCCATGGCAGACAACCAAAATAAGATTGTTTTTTTTTGAAGTTTTTTTTAACTTAAAAAGTTTTCAATATCATTATTTTCAAACATTGATTTATACAACATGTCATTCACAGAGTAGTAACTGTTTTCCAAGCACAAAACGGGCACCTCTGTTGAAACCCAAAACAAACAAAATAATGAAGAACTGCCCACCCCTCCTTCAACATCTTCCACATCAAAGATAAGAAAAATATAAAATAAAATTATTAAAATGATCGGTTAATCTTCATTGAATTACTCTACATTTTCCAAAAAGCATGAAGAGAAATATGGTTAAAATTGACATGGTTTCGTCTTCAAAAATCAAGCATTCATCATCATGAACAGCACGTGCTTGGTTAGTTAACGTATTTGCAAAACTGTATTACTTGTGCAAACAAATATTCGCAACTAGACAAAAAAAAGAACAACATTAATGATCAAATTTCCTGGGACTAAATATACAGGTCTGATAGCAGCTAGTGGACCCCTGATCAAATCCTTTACCGTTTTTACTGATGTAAAGAAGCTCTGTGACAGACAACTTGTCGTGTTTGTTTTAATTCCTACCTATAAATTCGATCCCAAAACTAGGAGACAAAAGCACGCCTGCGATCCAGACTGTGGGGAGAGGTCCAAAAAAGGCCCATAAAGCTATCGAGCTAGTTTCTTTTAGAAAAACCACCTGTTTTGACGTTAAAGATAGATGACGTTAGCATAATGACAATAGCAGTGGAATGAGTGTCTCGTGTTCTCTCAATACAGTATCAGAAAATGGTCCCAGAAGGATGCACAATTATCAACTTTTATCCACTTACCAACTACAATCTAGCTGAGTGTAACAATTGTGCTCTTTTTTTTTTCCCAAAAAGAAAATATTTTTGCTCTTTTGTCGTTTATAGATGTTGGGGTCAGTTCTGTTGTGTTTGAGAAGGAGAGAGGGGAATAAAATTGAACGTTTTCATTTTGGAATGATCTTCCAGTCAACCTTAGAGTCCGGATGCGATCTGGAAAGAAAGGGGAAAAAGACAACGTGAAAGTCTATCCATGATAAACTGTGACTAAAGCATGCGTCTTTAACAGCAGGTGGCAGTAGAGATGCACTTGGGCCACATTTACACTGCATGGTTCAAGTGACCCAATTCCCATTTTTTTCCTTCCATGTGACACAGATTGGATTCTATGGAAGCTAGTTTCCGTCACTGAATAAAAACTTTTTAAAAAAGGGTTATTGCGACTTTTTACCTCACAATTGTCAGATACAAACCTTCAATGCAAGTTATAAAATCAGAATTGTGATTTTGTTCAGGAATTCTGACTTTATAACACAATTGTGTAATATTAAGTTGCAAATCTGGCTTTTCTCAGAATTATGAGATACAAACATGCAATTGTGAGTTATAAAATCTAATTTTGAGAGGACAAAGACTAATATGTTCTCAAAATTATGACTGCATATCTCGCAATCCTGCTTTTATATCCCGCAATCCCGACTGTATATCCCGCAATCCCGACTGTATATCCAGCAATCCCGACTTTATATCCAGCAATCCCGACTTTATATCCAGCAATCTCGACTTTATATCCCGCAATCCCGACTTTATATCCCGCAATCCCAACTTTATATCCCGCAATCCCGTTTTCATATCCCGCAATCCCGACTTTATATCCCGCAATCCCGACTTTATATCCCGCAATCCCGACTTTATATCCCGCAATCCTGACTGCATATCCTCCAATCCCGACTTTATATCCCGCAATCCTGTTTTTATATCCCGCAATCCCGACTTTATATCCCGCAATCCTGTTTTTATATCTCGAAATCCTGACTTTATATCCCGAAATCATGACTTTAAATCCAGCAATCCCGTTTTCATATCCCGCAATCCTGACTTTATATCCCGCAATCCCGACTTTATATCCCACAATCCCGACTTTATATCCCACAATCATGACTTTATATCCCACAATCATGACTTTATATCCAGCAATCCCGACTTTATATCCCGCAATCCCGACTTTATATCCCGCAATCCTGTTTTTATATCCCGAAATCCCAACTTTATATCCCGAAATCCCGACTTTATATCCCGCAAACCTATTTGTCCCAAATTGCATATTTTTCTTTGTTTTGTAGTATAAATGTGTAATAAAGTGCTCACACCGAACATGCCAAAAAGAATTAACTAGATGATGTACTTAACTCTTTCCCCGCCTACAATTTAAAAAAAGGTTGCCAGACAACGCCAGTGTTTCTGCTGAATTTCAATAAAATTTCATGGCCCTCTGAATAATTTGCTGTATGAATATCTGAACTTGCAATACATCAACATAAAGAACAGAGCCTCTACATTGAAAAAAATAAAATAAAATAAAAATTTTTTATTCTTTTATAGTTTTATTCTTGCTTCAAGCGATGTTTGTAAAATAAACACATGAATGTAGGTAGCTTTCATAAAACAGCAACATTTTGAGCAAAAAGCTGAAAATTGTTTTTCTGATTTACTGGAGTCAGTAATATCAATCAGCAGTCCCTAAGCTTGCGCACACTTCTTTCTGGATCAACGTTTCACTTTTCGTTTATATGTTGACCGCATTATTTTTATATGTATGCGCTTACGAACAAGATCACTCGTTTCTGCGTCTTCCAGGTCTGTGTTGTTCATTAACACTTTCTAGACTTTCACTCAGAAGATGCATAATAGCGCCCCCTAGCATATAACGGTAAAAACATGGAAACCTGTAAAATTCCGTGTTTGACAGGGAAAACGTTACATCGAAAACACAGTGTGGAATGTTGGACACTTCGTGCACTCAACTGTCACAGCTTTCACAGCGTCGTATACACTAATGCAATATGTATTTATGCTTTATTTGGGACACAGCTAAGGCGTGAATATCAGCTAATGTCAGAATTAGTGCGACAAATCAACACACTGCTGTCACCTGCTAAATGAGAAGGAAAAAATGAGCAGTTTACCTTACGGCTTTAATTCCAGATCTTAAGGAAACTATCCCAGGAGCCTGTAGCCACAGCCATCCCATCATCAGTGACACCCAAGCAGCTGACACGGTTATCGTGACCCGCCAAAACTCCTGCAAGCACACAACATGAACACGTCACTTCATATGGAACGTCTCAGAATCGGAAAATTGGTTAGACTGGTTTGATCACACCAAAGCGCTGGCTTGGTTAGGAAAGTGGGGTTTGTGAAATAAATCAGCCATGCATCAACATGACTTTAGCTGATCTCACTGACCTGCGCGGTCGGCTTTAAGAGCATCCCACACGTTGCAGTTGAAATCGTCGTAGCCAGCGAGCAGCAGGCGTCCGCTTTTGGAAAAGGCCACGGAGGTGATCCCACAGATGATGTTGTCGTGAGAATAAACCATCAGCTCCTGATCGGCACGCAGGTCAAACAGCCTGCAGGTGGCGTCATCCGAGCCCGTGGCGAACGCATTTCCATTGGGGAAGAACTGAGATGAGACAGACAGGTTACCAACTTATACATGCAATCCACACCTGTCATGTCTGAATCAGATTATCATGTGCATGAAGCTGGATCTGTGATCATTTACTACTACAACGCACATGAATAAATCAACGAATAAATCACCCAGCCCTACTTGACAACACTACTTCTTACACAGAATAAGGCATGCAGTATATTTTATAGCATTCTAAGCAGTGATTAAGACTATGTCTATAAGGCTATGCATTATTATATACTTTATAATGAGAATTAAAAAAATATTATAATTTGAACTAAATCTTCTGTTTATTCAGCTAGTTCTATAGGGAGTGTCTGGATTTCTGTGGGCAGTTTCTCAGGCTTTACTGCTGATCACAGAACTGCGCTTCACTGACAAGATGCACAAGACAATCAGATTTCTGCCTAATTCTGTTTGCCATTTAATATTGATTTATCGTGCAGCCCGAGTGTATGCTTACACAGATGGCGTTGATGTCGGACTCGTGGCCGGTGAAAGTTTGCCTGCACATGCCTTCTCTGACATCCCAGAGCTTAGCAGAGGCGTCACAGGCGCCCGACACGAACAGACGCGTATCCGGGGCCAGAGACAGTGACATTACATCACCGGTGTGACCTGCGAATGTGGTCGTCTGCTGACCCGTCTCGATATCCCACAGAGCACTGGAAGACAAGAAAGCAACACTCAGTTACACTGTTCACTGTGAACAAAACTGTGCTCAATTTTGTGAATTTAGATGAAAAGGATGCATGTAATGTAAATGAGGCCCTTTAAGAACATGGTATTATAAAGCTGAGTGTGTAAATGAACACAGTGCTGCTCTTCACGCACGCATTTGATTATCACACTAAAACATATCGCATTCTCAGGTATTGCTAGAAATAATATAAGTTACTTAGAGTAACATTTCTCAAGGCAGTATCTATTTGATTAAATATACATTAAAAACTTTATATAAATAATCTTCCATTTTAATATACTTTAATACAATTTGTTCCTGTGATTAATCCAGTCTTCAGTGTCACATGATCCTTCAGAAATCATTCTAATATGATGATTTATTATCAGTGTTGGAAAGAGTCATGCAGCTCAGTATTTTTTGGTACCTGTGATACTTTGAGTCGATGATAAATAAAAAGTTACAATATACAGTCTGCTTTTCAAAGGTTAAGGGTCAGTGATTTTTTTCCTTTTAAAGAAATGAATACTGTTTAGAGTTACAAACATAACCTGTATAGAAATGATCCATTTCATTTCCATGTATTGTTATTTGGGCTGTTAACAGACCTGATCCAGTGCTCAATGAAATATCCAAATGCTACAACATTAACATTAAAAACATTAAAAAACCAAGCAGAACACAAGAGTTTCAACCTATAGGCTAAGTTCATGTCATGGGAACTGAGGCAGTACCCAAACTCACCAGGTGGTGTCGCCTGAGCTAGTGACAATCTGGTTATCATCCAGGAAGCGGCAGCAGGACAGATAGCCTGTGTGGAGACAGCCGTTAAACAGCAGGAAGAAGAGCCAAATTCCCAAGAGAAGACAGACGGTTGTGTGAAAACCCTTACCCGTGTGTCCAGCCAGCTCACGGCTGACGCGCACGTTCCCCTCACGGGTCTTCAGGTTGTAGATGGAGCAAATGTTATCCAAGCCTCCACACGCCACATAGTTTCCAGACGGCGCATAGGCGCAAGTCATCACCCACGAGGAGCGCAGCGGAATAGCGTGCACCTACACATCAAAACATCACATGAGTTATTAATGCGCAATCTCTATTAACCTGAAGCATATAAAGATGACGGTGTATTTACAAATAGGTTTGTACTTGTATCATAGCTTCCAATTCAAATAAATCGATTAGAAAAATTTATATATATATATTTACTGCTAAAATATGGGTTATGTGACAACACTTCTCCATTCATACAATTTACAAAGCATCATAGGACACACCTCATTAAATGAATTGAGAGAACCCAGACAAATAGGTCAGTATATCTGATAATCAGTTCACACATGTATTTGGCTTTCACGTTTACCTTGTTTGTAGTATAGCTGTCCCAGATAATTAGTTTTCCATCCTGGGAAGCACTAACAAGAAGCCTGCAAACAGAGAGCGGAGAAATAAAGAAACATCTCTGTGTTATGAATGTAGTCTGACGGCTATAAAGTAAACATAAAACAAGCTATATGAAGGTGAAACTATATTTTGAGATTAAAGTAGTAAAACAAACAAATCGGTTTTCACATGAAGTCGATAAATGCCACAATTGGATAATTAGCGTTCTAAAACAATACGGTACGGGAGATGTGTAATGGTTGTTGTTAGTTATGATGCACATATGCAGAAATATTTCATATTACTTTTACACAGAGGCAGACAGGAGGAAGTAGTTTTACTTCACTCAAAGCAATGTAAAAAGTATCTGTGGTTTATCAGTCGTTTTCTTTGGAAAATGTTACTTCACTATATTCCAAAGCATGTCATACATTTTACTGCACTAACATTTCATAAATAAAGGTTGTTTGTACGTTTAATACCCAAGAACATTACAAATGTAGCTTTTTCCAGACAATGACCTGCAATGTTGAGAAGTTAAGTTGTCTTCACTACTGTTTTGATTTTATACTAAAATATTAAACGATTGATGTCATCCTAGTATGGCGTCTGCTATGCTACAGAAAGATACTACCTCCTAACATATTACATGATTATTGGACACATTTAAGGGAAAACAGAAAAGGCAGGAAATGAGCCCCTGTCAGTGGCCTGCACTCTGAGCATCTCACTCAAGGACAAGCGTGTACACTGAACGCACAGCGCTCCTGTCTCAACCTAGCTGAACATGTGTGTAATTATAAACGCTCTTGGTAGTTACAGCTTCACACAAAGTTAAGTGAGACAGAAATAGCAGCAGCAGCTCATCTGTGGAGACAGAATCACAGAAACACCGAAACGCAGAAGAGTTTCCTTTTTGAGCCAAACAGGTTCAATCAGACCACCATGAAAAATATTTACAGTGAAAATGTACTAATACATTACACTATGTGTTTTCCGTAGAACGATATAATTTGGCGTGAGTCAAGTCAAAACAGCACAACGAACCTATTAACGATTCTATACTAGTGATTCGATTTACTCTTGAACTGATGCGCTCCCATAAGACCAGCACACTGACAGGCTCTCGGCCAATCTTAACGTTCATTTTAGAGTTATATTTGCAAACAATAGTTTTAGAAGCTTTCACTTTTCAAACACAAAGTGTGATAAAATCGTTTTTAAGACAATTAAGCACATTTACATCCAATATTTTTTGTTATTCTGGACATGTCCTGGTCAGGGCTTCTAAATTACCCAGCATGTCCAGGGTTTAGAGTGCTTTCTTATTGTTTTCATACTTCCTATATATAATGACTAAGAAGTAGGTTAGTAGTAGTAGCAGGCATTGTACATAATCAACCAATCACGGTTAAAAGCTGGGCATTTCCCAGCCAGAGCATGACAAAACTCTTATTATTGTGGCACAATAAACAAAGGAAATAGTTCTTAAATCATGTATAAATCATGATAGCATATTTCCTATTAAAAACAGAAGTCGTCGGCACACCAAAACAAATCGAATGTGATTTCTGTATTTTTGTAACCTAGGTGTGTCGACTTTTTTCTGTTCTCATTATTAACATATTCAGAGGAGCAGCCCAGTTTTTCCAGTGATGTGTGTGTGCTTCTGGTTTAGCATATTTTCTGTTCCTATGAAGGTGACTTTAGGAGGAAAACGTGTTTAACTGTCACGAACAAATGCGTTCTTCTGATCACCTTGAGTCAGTGCCCCAGTGCATGGCGTAGATCTTCGCCAAGTGTCCCCTCAGCGTCCGTCTAGTGCGCATCTGAATCCGCCCCACAGGCTCAATATTGGCTGTGATCTGCCGGAAACACATGAGAACAAAATCTAGCTCAAAAGACGCCCAACTGAAACTCCCTCCCAATACAACAGCGTGATTTGAGAAGAGACCTACCTGAGAGAGGGTGGCATCTGCACATGCTTTCCGTGCATCCTTGAGAAGAAAAACACAGATAAGACCACAAATGCATTCAGAATTGGACTCATAGGACAGAAATGCAAAGGAAGTGTCATAACCAGGCACCACATGACTGAAAATAGTTCAGAGTGACTAGCTAAACGCCTCGTCCTCTGACACAGTTAAGATAAAAACTAGTGCAGAAGGGGCCTGGTTATGACACTGCATGTGATACTGGAGTAAAAACACATCTGTGAAGGTGCAGGGCTGTGCCAGGTCAATCAGATATAACAGCACAACCCTTTCCATAGAGACACAAACCTGGAACCAATCTCTCACAAACACCTGCAATGGTTTCTAGTGATAGTTACCTTACATTCACCTAGCATAGTAACATTTGTTTTTTGTTTTAATGGTATAATACATTTTATATTCATCAAAATGATGTTTTATTAATTGAAATGCTGTAATAATTTATCAATAAGAGCTATGCCAGTGTGTTTGACCAGAAGTGTGTCGAATAGCTGTTATTTATATCCTTCACACCACTGCCAGTCCCTAAATGAGGACATAAATACAGTAGGCTACATGAAGAACATCTCCCAAACTGCTCTGAGGGTTACTTCAAGAGCATTTGACCGTCTGATTTGAGTAAATCTATCGTCATATCATGTACACACAGAGCTGGAAAGGTATTCATGGCAAACGTCAAAATAGAAGTTACGTTTAGACATGGCAGGAGAAATATATTACTATTGTTCAGTAGAATGTACTACTACAACAATGACTAAAACAGTATTTCTTCAGTGTTTTAACCCGTAACATAAAATCCCTTTATTTTCCAACAATAAAATAAAAAGGTATTATGCCCTTTAAAAAAAACGTTACATAGACAAAATTTTCAAAAGGGGAAAAAATAAGGCTATTGTAAGAATAAATCAACTGAAAATCTCAACTTTATTAAAACTAATTTGCACGGATTCGTTGTGTTGGATAGATGTTGGCTCAGGAGATGAGGTTCTGAGTCTGTATAAATGTCAACAAGCTGAAAACAAATGTTTTTTGAGTTAATGTAACTTGATTTCATAAAATCGGTATCATTCAGGAACCGGTATTTACATTTTTGGAAAGATACCCAGCACTATTTATTTGTCTATTTTAGTTTTATTTATTTATGGATTACATTTAAATAGTTTATTTGATGGTAATAAAACTAAAGAAATTCCAACTTATTTGATTTGATATTTAAAATATTTATTTAGTATTATTTTATTAAAAAAAAAATCCCAGAAATACCAAAAATAACATTGTGTATAAAAAAATAAATAAATATAAAAAATCTGGTAAATATCCCGTTAAAAAAAATAAATGGTCACAGTTTCTACAAACCAACTTTTAACTTGAAGGGTTGCTGTGAAGACTTCTAAGTTTCTGTTTTTTATGATATGACAATAGTTTTTCTTTTTAGTTTCAGAAGAACCAGCTGAACGCTGAAGATGAAGATGTGTTCATATATATACTACGGTGACTATCACAAGCACTTCAGTATGCGAAGTAAATGTAACCAGTGCTACTTTTGATTGATCTCCCCTGTTATACAGTAAATAACATTTTTATGACTGGATTCTGTGGGAATCATAAGGCCCTGACATTGTGACGCGTGGCAGCACATGCTGTCGTGAGGTGTATGGTGTGTGTGTGTGTGTGTTTGATGTGGTGTGTGCAACAACTGACTCTGATCTGGTTTTTCAGCTGTTCAGCCTCCTGGCGTAACTGGTCGAGTTCGCTCATTTTCTTCTGCTAGGTGATGGGCTTCACTCCGTCCGCTCACTGGCGCTCGCACTGATCTGAAAAACACAAATGCATATTGCACATTATTATACGATAGTACACTGTGCCTCATTTAAACAGGACCCATTTAAAGTTGGATTTTCATCAAGCACATATTAACAGCACACTTCAAGCCTTCTGTAGAACCGCTTTGAGCAGCACTGGACCAGCAGCACCCACATCTCTGTATTTCGGGCACAGATTTGGTGTGATCGGTTGGCCCAGAACACACCCGACACGACCGCCCCATTATAAACCTGATCGGAGTGTCAGCCTCATTATACAGCGCTTCTGCCTGCTTGCTCAACCCACACCGCTGCTGTATGTGTGTGTGTGTGTGTGTGTGTACATGCACAAACACAGCTGACATCAGACAGCGCTATAGTTAGCGCGCCGTTACCACTGGACACAGCGAGAAAAGACATTTCCAGCACTAATGAAGGGATGCGAGCACGTCTCTCTCTCCGCCTGTGTCCTTGCCAACCCATGAAGCCGTTGCTTAGCAACAGTGTTGTGCAGCGAGCCTGTGCTAAAGATCACCATTACCGCAGCACAGCGCAACACATCACACGGCTGCACAAACGTTTCACGCAGCAGCTAATCACATCACAATAACAGAGTATACCACGCTTTAATTCGCTCCCAGTTTGATCGAATCTGCTTACGCCGAGTATTCGTGAGGACTCTGACACGGAGCTCAAACCGAGCCACATCAGGGGATTTTAGCGCATTAACCTCTGTAACCGTGCACTTCGGTGGTTCTCCCACACTTCAGACACCTCCAGGACTTTTGAATTTGAACGACTTGTTGTTATTATAAATATTTGTTTGTGATTTTTTGGGGCCGGAAACAGGAAAAACAGACGTGTAGCAGTATATGCTGGGTCTTAAAGTGAAAGTGGTATTAATTTAAATGACTCATATTGTGATACAGGATGCCCTGCAAATTTTTGTTTGTTTGTGGTTTAGTTTTAATCCCAATGATGCTTGTGTTAACTGTCCTGTAACCGTTTCCATTTCTTTCCGACTGAACAACAAACTCTTCAGTAAAGACATCAGCTAAACAAGTGTGAAAACTGATTATTTTACATGTTAAATTACATTGCATGTACTTCATCCTTAATCTTGAAGAACCCCATTTGGTTCTGTTCTGGTGTTAGTGTTTCTTTGTGTGGTATTGGTTTTTGTCATACCAGTATCAATGGTTCTCTAGCCTGTTCTTATTGGTCCTGCACTGCCTATTTAATAAATACGTCTGTAGAGGTTAGCATCAGTTATGCAGATGCTTAGGTGTACAGTACAATGATCTCAATGCAAGACCAGCACACTGCATGTTAAAGCAACACTCAGTATCAGTAACAGATTAGATTTAAAGACCGTCCCTGACAAACAGCATGAAAACCGTACAAAATGTTTGTTCAATGTGTGTGTCGGTGTGAACAGGTCTGCGCTCTGACAGAAACCCACATATAAAAGCACTTTCTGCCCATCAGCGTGAATAAAACTGTTCACACACACATATACATGATGTTTCAGGAATAAGCTGCGTTCACATACAGGGTCAGTGTGAACATCATGACAAACCGAATGTGATTTTTATTTGTACAATCATTAAAGAAATGTTAAGACTGGTTTCATGATCTTTTCTCATCCCTGACTGAGTGTTTTCTAGCGTCTCGTTTAAACAAACGTTAAAAAGGCCCTCTCTGTGTATCAGTTCAAACTCATTTCTATCATGCATATGTGTTCAGATAGTTGTTTCACTTAAATATTTCAGTTAAACCTACAGGTTTTATACCTACATATAACATTTCTAAAATCAGAATATGCTTAGATTTTTACTTTTATTTTCATAATAAACATTCATCCTAATATTTGTTCTTCATAGAGGTGCAATGCCTGGCCCCACCCATTTAAACAATTAAAACCCCAAACGAAAACATACCGTACTATTACCGTAGTTCAGCGAAACACACAGATCCAGAGGTAAAAGCTTGAATTCTACAGGTCAAGAGTTGGTTCGGTGATCATAGAGAGCGGAGGAAAGTGCGAGTGGACACAGACATGGACCTCGTCCCGTTCTCAATGTCACTCCTGTAATCCAGGGACACAGTTGATTCAGCGCGTCCGCACAAATCCGGTTAACACCAAATCTGCTGATGAACTCTCCTGCTGACCCAAATCCACTGCCGACACTTTCACTCGCTTCGCACGGCCAAACGAACAAGAACACGAAACCTGAGCAACTTTAGTTACCTGTGTGAATCTTTGAGTGATGCTGCTGCATGGACACACTCCACTAGTAATATCTCATCTAATTCAGCACATCTAGTCCTACTCGCACACAACGTCCATCTGACAAAGCAAAAGTCCTGTGCTGCCAAAAAAGTACACTATTAAGGCCACGGATCCACCATTCCCTCAGGTGTGCCGTCTTATTTCTAGAGGAAGGTCAAGCCTTACCTGGATTCTGTATTCGCAGACACGGCTCCTGTGCCTCCGACGGCCAAAGACCTTCTGAATGGATCTACACTGGATAAACACCTCACCAGAATGACAGCGGCTGATTGGCTGGCTCCACGTTTAGATGCAGAGATACGGTTTAAGCTGCACCTAATCCAGCTGATAAAGTGTCATGTTAATATTGCTAATACAGGGTCAGCAGCTGCATATACAGCTTTAGCTTCAACTCAACAGCACTGCTCACACACACAACTACACACAATCATCAAAATCAACTACAGAGCAAACCCTGTCATTTTCCCACCAGCACCAGGTCATACGAAACACAACGAATATGGCCTATATATACAATAGCAATCAAGAAATCTGCCACATGAACATCTGTATTAACAACACATTCAATATTTAGCTGGTTTGCTAACATCCAAACATGCCTGGTGCCTGGTGTAGGGCCCTGAGTGTTTTATAGTTCTTTAAAGTAATTCATCTTCATATCAGAAACAAACACAAAGCTAAAAGTCTTTACAGCATCCCATAAAAAAACAAAAACACTTGAGGAAAACACTGATATGTATATTGATTGATGTAATGATACACTGCCCGTCCAAAACACACACACACTAATATTTTGTTACACTGTCTTCAGATTTGATTACAACACGCATTTGCTGTGACCTCGTTCTGATAAACTTCTTCAATGTCACAACATAGTACTACAACTAATAATAAAATCATTATTAAAGGAATATTTACCAGACAATATTTACTAGAATTCATTTATTTATGAAATGCAAAAGTAAACACACAACAGTTTTTTTTTTTTTATTAAATGTATTAGAGATGTTTAATATATTTAATTAAACTAATAAAATAGAAAGAAGAAGTTTTGAATTCAAGAAAGAAAAACTAATCCTAAGGGTTTCATTTGATTTGTTACACTAGTAAATGTCTGTTTAATAAGTTTCATTAATTCAATTAATTAGACATGTTTTGATTTAACTCAACCATTAAAACAGAGTCTAGAAAAATTGAGAGGAAAAAAGAAGGTAAATCTTGAAAAATTACGCAAGAAAAAATTTAAATTGAAAAAAAAAAAAGTAAAAGATTTTGTGATGGATGATGCTGTGTCTGTATATTTAGCCAATTTGCTTATTAAAGTCCTTTCACATAAAAAAAAAAAAAAAAGTGAGATAACCAGGTGTTAGATAAAAGTAATTTTGTGGGAAATAACAGAATAAAGCCTTAAACACTGAGGACTGTACAGCGTTTGTCTGTGGACACTGAAGGGTGGACTTTTGTAGAGTACGGGAAGGAAATCCGACCTGTGAGAGCTTCCTGTAGAGATGGCTAATGCACTGAAACACTGAGCAGGGCCTCCAAAACAAACCATCATTACACAGCATATTAGTCTGAAGACCACACAGGGCTGAAAACTGTATCAACTGATATCAGTGTTTCACATCGGTCCATATTAGGGTTGGGAGATGACGACCATTTGGCATCGTGCGATGTCTAATGTGAAACATCCCGATGGATGATGGCATCATCATCACCATGGTGGGGGGGGGGTTAGTTGTAACTAAAAACACCAAGCCCCGCCCCACGACTGACAAAACGGTGTTTGCACGAGCAGGTGAGAGAGGATTGAGCGCAGGAGTAATTGCGCGCGAGTGCTTAAATTGGCGCGAGGGTTTGATATGAGCTCGCGGCCCCGTTTCTTCCCATGTACATCTGTTTTCCTGTCACAGAAATGATTTACCGCGCTTGCCAGCATCAGTGTTGCGCTCGCTTATTAAAGGCATATATTTGCCGCCATAGATTAAGTGTTTTTCGCGAGCTGGTTGCTGCTGCTGCGGCGGGGCGGAGCATCACGATCAGCATCGTGATGTCTATCGGCAACCTTTCCTTGTAATAATAATAATGATAAAGCAAATTTGGCGAGCTGTCTGGGGAGCGAGCCGGGAGAACGGCGAACCCTGAACCCTAGCATGGGCAAGAGTTTGGCATTCGGCTCGTTCTCAGTCTGCCCCCTGCGGAAAGGCGTGATTTTTTTAAAGGAAACGGTGGAGAAGGGGAGGGATGCATAAAAGCGAGAAGTGGGGAAATGAAAGCTGGGAGAATTTATAGTGAAGGACAGAGATATGATTGGGCGCGAATAAACAAGGGATGATTAGGTAAACGGGCTGCCAGCTGTGTGTGATTACACGTCCAGCGACTCTCTCGAAACCATGTTATTTGCAAAACTTTTACTTTAAAATAAGGACCAGGACATTTTTATTTTAAACTAAACCTTGTTCTGATCATAATCCACCCAGTTACTAAGACAGAAATGTCAACAACCATAGAGAACTGAAATAACTAAAATGTAAACATACTGGCGAGCTGATGTTTCCGCTTTTATTTACAATTTCCTCGCTCGCTGCGGCACTCATTTTCTGCTCATGAAGACCAATCCAGCAGACCAGCGTGAGACAACGATATGGCGCAACCAGAAGGATACTGTTACATGATTGGCTGTTAGCATATCACTCCCTTGTTGCTAGGTTACCAGAGAGCAAATTCCTTTGTTAAATGCAACCAAACTAGATTCGCAACCTCCGAAGAATAAAAAAATATTGAACATTTTTATTGCATTTCATTATCAATCATGTGTCTGTCGTGATACATATTAGGGCTGGGCAATTAATCGAAAAGTAATCGTAATCGACATTCAGAACCTATAATCGATCAAATTTTTCCAGG